>JBBDGT010000007.1:290989-711695 GCA_037306005.1 Rhinophrynus dorsalis | reverse complement strand
GTCATTTCTGTGTGCCAGGGGAAGTATAATGGAAATACTGGGTCATTTCTGTGTGCCAGGGGAGGTGTAATGGAAATACTGGGTCATTTCTGTGTGCCAGGGGAAGTATCAGTCATTTCTCTGATAATGTTTTCTCATAGCTGTTTGTTGGAAAACTTAAAATGGACGCCATACCAACACAGATTTTAGTTTCATTAAATGTATCTCTTAACACTGCTTATTAGTTGTGGTTTTTGTTTTAAAGATAGGTTAAATGTTTTAGGGAGTTTCGATTTAGTAATTGGGGAATCTAATTTCAGCAGATAAACGATATGTGCTGTACCACCAATTGTTCATAAATGAGGTGCTGGTTAGGCCTAAAGGGAATGTGCAAGGCGAAATGGTATTTATATAAAGCAAAGCAGAAAAAAAATCCAATAATGCACCAGACGCACAATCAATAGTAGTGAGATGGTATTACTCACAGAGTGATGATAATATGGGATGGGTACCAAGACTTCAAAATAGCAAATAAAATCTAACTTTTATTATATTACAGTAAAAGAAAAAAAAAGAAAAAAGCCATTACTGTATGTGTAGGTGTATAAATGTATAGTTCTTACACTTGAAG
Organism: Rhinophrynus dorsalis; assembly: GCA_037306005.1. Lineage (NCBI taxonomy): Eukaryota > Metazoa > Chordata > Amphibia > Anura > Rhinophrynidae > Rhinophrynus > Rhinophrynus dorsalis. Next base: position 711,085 of record JBBDGT010000007.1, on the reverse strand, counting down.
GCTCCATTTTGCACGTGTCGCTAATGAACGCTGATTCAGTAGACACTAGTGTTTTGTACCAATAAGTGAAATTTGTCATATATATATTAGTCTACTGTCTCTGATAGACTATTATGATAATCCGAGATGTTTCAGTAATATAATAATGGGACGCGATAACATTATATAAATATGTTCAGGGCCCATACAAAGGGCTCTCCAAAGACCTGTTCATTAACAGAACAGTACACAGGACAAGGGGCCACCCGCTTAGACTTGAGGAAAGGAGATTTTGTCTACAGCAGCGGAAGGGATTCTTTACGGTAAGGTCAATAAAGGTATGGAATTCACTGCCTGAGAAGTTTGTGCTATCGAATACATTACATGCCTTTAAAAAGGGCCTGGATACTTTTTTAAAGGAGCAGAATACAGAGGGCTATGTACGTTAGTATTGGGATTACTATTTATTTAGTGCTTGTTGATCCAAGGAGAAATCTGATTGCCATTTGGAGTCAAGAAGGATTTTCCCCCCATTCAAGGCAGAATTTGAAATTGCTGAAACAAGTTTTTTTCTGGTTTTTTTTTTGCCTTCTTTTGGATCAACAGCAGTAAACAAGAACAGGAAAAGTGTTGATGGACACAAGTCTTTTTTCAACCTAACTATCTACCTGTAACTATATATAATATATATTAATATATTATATATATATAATATGCCGTTCACTAAGTGAGTTTGCGTGCTTTATAATCAAGCTTGACCTGTAATGGTGAGCTCTCATATAATCACAGACAATCATTCATTTGTAACGTGTGATCAGAAGCTCGAATAACAGAGGGTGATTTTTCAAGTTATGTCTTCTAGCAAGTAATGCACATGATCTATCCTAATGAGCTGATTGCCTCACTTCTCTGAGTTAGTAAGTATCCTTGACAGACATACATTGCAGCACTTGTCTCAATAGCACAACTACCTAGTCAAATACTCCCATAGCCACAAAAGGTAATCACTGGTGATTTAACGCTGAGGTGGTCTAGTCCGCAAAAATCATTGGGTACTGGACACCACCCCATGAGGGATCGTAAAGGCTGAAAACAAGGGAAAGAAGATAAATTGAATTGCTTCAAAGAACATACAGTATTGCACAAGATGGACCACATGCGTATGAGTCCATGCATCCTGACGTACATTTCAGCATTAGATGACTTTCTCAAAAGGTAAAGGGGCCGGGAGTGTTCTGCTGGTTTTAAAGGGATAGTAATGTTTCATAATAAAAGCAGCTCCAATTAATCTTCAGGTAAGTTTCTATGATTAAACATGTACACATGCGTCAGTCACAAACATCAATGCGCTGTTTCAGGAAGCGACATGACAATCTCGTGCTTTCATGCACTGCGAGATTGTCATGTCGCCATTTTAACCACAGCGATCATAAGGAAAAACCTGAATATCCTGTCAATGGGGGCAGGTTTTTCCTTATGATCACAGTAAGAAGACTGTCCCTTGCTGTGATCTGTCCGTTCAGTAGACCAGATTCCACATCTGAGGGGAGGAGACACACTAGGTAAAAGGGGCGGGAGGGGGATACTTTATCATTCAATTACTATTGTACTACAAATCTGACAGTATTGATATAACACTCTCCATGGGCCAAATACTATGATGATTAACTGGAGTTGCTTTTATTGTGAGACATTACATTTAAACCAATAGTCCCACCCCACCCCGAGTATGACCACCTCACTAATATTGAGGGTGGGTCCGATGCTTTACTGGATTGTCTTCTCTGCTTTGCTCTATCTAATTTCAGAAGAACTTTGTTCTATGCCTTTGTCTGAAAGAGATGGATAATTAATTAGATGTCCAGAAAATCACCTCTCTCCACCTTCTAAGGCTACTAACAGTTTCCACCAGAGTGGAGGAATAAATTCAAAAGGAGAAATAATCATTCAAATACCATCAAGATAAAAGCTGTCATTGAGCAGAAGATTTGGAAAGGTGTTAAGTCCTCTTTAGCCGCAATCAGCAATACATCATTCATGACGTGATGCCTCGCGGGTTCCAGATTACATATTTACTTTGACATAAAAATGATGAATAATTAACTCAAGAGGAACTTGGAGGAGACAGATCTTACATACCATCAACTCGGAGGAGACAGATCTTACATAACATCAACTTCCTTCACCTTTAAAACATAGCTAATCATTCTAATGATTTACATATTTTATTAGTCTTATATTATAAAAATGGTAATTTTGAAGGAACTAAACTATTCAAAAATTCCCATGGATTTAAATGCGGCTTTTTATGTTCGGAATTCCAGACAGAGGTCACCTGTGCATTGCTTTTGAGAATTGTAGGAATTTGTATTCATCCGTTATGGTGCACTTGGACTGCTCCAAAATTGCTAATTTTCCTTTCAAACAAAGACCCAGGAGTTTTAAATAAAATGAGTATTAATGTAATAGATGAATGAATATGTTTATTTAAATAACGTCACAAGTGTACTCAGCGCTTACAATCTAAAGGAGAACTCTCACCTCCTGTAAAGTTCCTCTTATTTGAATCTTGCTTGCCAATAAATGTTAAATCCATTAAAAAAAAATAACGCTGTATTGTCAGAGATATAGGCTTGAAAATGTAACCGAGTGATGTCACCTCAGAGCAGACTGCGATACAACTCTGTACCTCAACCTGTCCATCTTCGCCTCTTCTCCTCCCCAGTTGTTCCCTGTTACCACCTCCTTCACTGATGGAGGAATCCAGAATGTGAGCTGGTGCGCTCTCTTACCAATGATAGTGATACAGTTCACATTCTGGATTCCTCCATCAGAAGAGGAGGTGGTAACAGGGAACAACTGGGGAGGAAAAGAGGCGAAGATGGAAAAGTTGTGGTGACGTCACTTGGTTACATTTTAAAGCTTATATGTTCGTCAATAGAGCTTTTCTAAAAAACAAGACAAAACGGATGTAACATTATTGGCAAGTAAGATTAAAAAAAGAAGGACTTAACAGGAGGTGAGAGTTTCCTTTTAACGGTTTAGACAATATCGGGGTACAATGCTGTTACAGAGTGAAACACTGGAAGTGCGTGTCCTGTCAAAAAGCTTACAATCTAAAGTGGTAATGGGAAAGATACAGAGTACATCTATCTATCTATCTATCTATCTATCTATCTATCTATCTATCTATCTATCTATCTCTCATATCTATCTATCTATCTATCTATCTATCTATCTATCTATCTATCTATCTATCTATCTATCTATCTATCTCTCATATCTATCTATCTATCTATCTATCTATCTATCTATCTATCTATCTATCTATCTATCTATCTATCTATCTATCTATCTCTCATATCTATCTATCTATCTATCTATCTATCTATCTATCTATCTATCTATCTATGTCTCATATCTATCTATCTCTCATATCTATCTATCTATCTATCTATCTATCTATCTATCTATCTATCTATCTATCTATCTATCTCTCATATCTATCTATCTATCTATCTATCTATCTATCTATCTATCTATCTCATATATATCTATCTATCTATATATCTATCTATCTATCTATCTATCTATCTATCTATCTATCTCATATCTATCTATCTATCTATCTATCTATCTATCTATCTATCTATCTCATATCTATCTATCTCATATCTATCTTTCTATTATCTATCTATCTATCTATCTATCTATCTATCTATCTATCTATCTCATATCTATCTATCTATCTATCTATCTATCTATCTCTCTATCTCATATCTATCTATCTCATATCTATCTATCTATCTATCTATCTATCTATCTATCTATCTATCTCATATCTATCTATCTATCTATCTATCTATCTATCTATCTTTCTATTATCTATCTATCTATCTATCTATCTATCTTTCTATTATCTATCTATTTATCTCATTATCTATCTATCTATCTATCTATCTATCTATCTATCTATCTATTTATCTATCTCTATCATATATCTATCTATATTTCTATTATCTATCTTTCTATCTATCTCTATCTAATATCTATCTATCTATCTATCTATCTATCTATCTATCTATCTATCTATCTTTCTATTATCTATCTATTTATCTCATATCTATCTATCTATCTATCTATCTATCTATCTATCTATCTATTTATCTATCTCAATCTAATATCTATCTATCTTTCTATTATCTATCTATCTATCTATCTATCTATCTATCTATCTATCTATCTATCTATCTATCTCTATCTAATATCTATCTATCTATCTATCTATCTATCTATCTCTCTATCTATTTATAAATCTTTCTATTATCTATCTATCTATCTATCTATCTATCTATCTATCTATCTAACTATCTATCTCATATCTATCTAGTTCATATCTAACTATCTATCTCATATCTATCTAGTTCATATCTATCTATCTAACTATCTATCTCATATCTATCTAGTTCATATCTATCTAGTTCATATCTATCTATCTATCTATCTATCTATCTATCTATCTATCTATCTATCTATCTAGCTCATATCTATCTACCTCATTATTTGAAGCAAGTGAATGAATACATTGGGATAATAGATGCTCTACACAGGGTTGACATTTAATTTGTATGAGGCTAAGCAGGTTTGTCTTCTGTTTTTGTTAAAAAATGATTCCAGTTCAGATTGTCACAAAATAGTCATTGTTACTATCACCTTCTAAGAAGACTTGTAGCTTTAATCTCTCTCAGTACCCAGGGCAATTTTGTTATTGAAAATTATCCATTCCGGTAAAACACAACCAGTTTGAAAGTTATCTTACTGGGTATAGGCTGGCTAATCAGATCGGGCCAACCAAACGGGTCAATGTGGTTGGTCAGTTTGATATGAACATTTTGACTGGCTGGTGATCAGGTCACTGTGTGTGTGTGAGACCCGAACAGACCAAACCACAGCTTAACCATTTGAGTGACAGAGGGTTAAACCTGTTCGCAAACCAAACCGCACCCAACGTTGCAAGTTTGCACAATCTCCTCACATGGAGACAGGCGATTCAGTGGCTCGATTATTCTGAAGGATCTGTGTGTGTGTTTTAAATATGAAATACCTACTGATAACCCCACATTGACCTCACTATGGCCAAAAATACTAATGCCTGCTATGAATTTTGCCTTGTGACTGTGTTCAAGAGGTATCATCTCCAATTCGTCTTGGTCATTAAGACGGCTCATGCACTTTGCCTACAGAGTCATGTTGGAATCCATAAACCTGAAGTCCATGACTGACTGAAGATGTTATCTCCAACAAAGTCAAAAGGACAAAATTAATAGGGGCCATTAGGATTTGCTGGCTACAGCAAGGAAAGTGGGGAATAACTACTAGGAGGTGTTTGTTCTCCTTTAATCGTGTTTTTGTCATGCAAAATACAAATCTTGATATAGGGAAAGAGAGAGATGGACATAGGGGCAGGGGTGATTGTATAAGAAGAAATGTAGCGGGTCACATTATTCTTGATTGACAAATTGCCAAAAAATGGAGAATCACTGATAAAAAGTTACCAGGTCACTGACCATACATGGCCTGGCTGAAAATCAGCTTGGGGGGGGAGACAGAGATGGGGGGGGGAGAGAAAGACAGAGATGGGGGAGAGAGAAAAAGACAGAGATGGGGGTAAGAGAGAGGTGGAGAGAGAGAGAAAGACAGAGATGGGGAGAGAGAGAAAAACAGAGATGGTGGAAAGAGAGAGAAAGACAGAGATGGGGAGAGAGAGAAAAACAGAGATGGTGGAAAGAGAGAGAAAGACAGAGATGGGGGAGAGAGAGAGAAAGACAGAGATGGGGGTAAGAGAGAGAGAGAGAGAGAGAGAAAGACAGAGATGGGGGTAAGAAAGAGATGGAGAGAGAGTGGTGGAGGGAAGGAGAAACAGAGATAAAAAAGAAAGAGAGAGGGACAGAGAGAGGGAGGATGGAGATGGTGGAGAGAGAAAGGGAGTAAGAGAGAGAAAGATGGAGAGGGAGACAAACACAGAGAAAGAGATGAAAAGAGAGGGAGAGAGAAAGAAAGAGAGAGAGGAATAGATATTGTGGCTCACTATGGAGAGCTCTCCCATAAAATGTGCTGGACATCATATATGTGTAGTATACAATCTAAAACTTAGGTAAATACAACCTCAGATGGACAACGACACATGACATATTACACTGTGTCATGGTTTATTTAACAAAAATAAAGCCAATATGGAGAAGCCATGTGTGAAAAACTAAGTACACCCTTACTTCTTCCATGGGAAGTAGAAATCAGGTGCTGCTAATCAAATGCCCTTGATTAATTGATCATCAGCAAGTGTGACACCTCTATAAAAGCTGAAGTTTTAGCAGTTTGCTGGTCTGGAGCATTCAGGTGTGTGTTATCACAATTCCAAGGAGGAAAGACATCAGCAATGATCTTAGAGAAGCAATTGTTGCTGCCCATCAATCTGGGAAGGGTTATAAGGCCATTTCCAAACAATTTAAAGTCCATCATTCTACACTGAGAAAGATTATTCAAAAGTGGAAAACATTCAATACATTTGCCAATCTTCCCAGGAGTGGAGGTCCCAGCAAAGTCACCCCAAGTTCAGACCGTGCAATGCTCAGAGAAATTGGAAGAAACCAAAGAGTTACATTTCAGACTCTACAGACTGTACTGTCATGTACTGTCATGAATGTTAACATTTAACATTATAAATGTTAATGTTCATTACAGTACAATTAGAAAAAGACTGAACAAGTATGGTTTGTTTGGAAGCGTTGCCAGGAGAAAGCCTCTTCTCTATAAAAAGAACGTGGCAGCATAGCTTAGGTTTGCAAAGTTGCATCTTAACAAACCAAAAGACCTCTGGAACAATGTCATTTGGACAGACGAGACCATAGTGGAGATGTTTGGCCATAACACACAGTGCCACGTTTGGCAAAAAACAAATACAGCATATCTGCACAAACACCTCATATAGACTGACAAGCACGTGGTGGAGGGGTGATAATTTGGGCTTGTTTTGTAGCCATAGGACCTGGGTACCTTGCAGTCATTGAGTTGACCATGAACTCCATGGTACACCAGAATATTCTAGAGTCAAATGTGAGTCCATCTGTCTGACACCTAAAGCTTGGCTGAAACTGGGTCATGCAACAGGACAATGATCCCAAACACACCAGCAAATCTACAGCAGAATGGATGAAAAAGAAAAGAATCAAGGTGTTGCAATGGCCCAGTCAAAGTCCAGATCTCAACCAGATTGAAATGCTGTGGCGAGACCTTTAAAGAGCTGTGCATAAACAAATGGCTAAACAAATGCCCGCAAACCTCAATGAACTGAAGCAACGTTGTAAAGAAGAGTGAAGAAGAGTCGGCCAGAATTCCTCCAGAACGATGTGATAGACTGATAAAGTCATACAGAAAACCATTACTTCAAGTTATTACTGCTAAAGGTGGTTCTAGAAGCTACTGAATCATGTGTAGTTAGTTTTTCACACGTGGCTTCTCCATTTACTTTTGTTAAATAAATCATGACACGGAGTAATATGTCATGTGTTGTTGTTGTGGTTGTATTTACCTACTTTTTAGACCTATTAAGGAACAGACAATTTTTATTATGTCCTGATATGTAAAACCATGCAATTCAAAGAGGGTGGACTTTCTTTTTCACACGACTGTATATATATGTCACACCAATGTAATAAAGATTAAATTAAGCATCATATTGCAGTGGGAGTGCAGGTGTTTAGGTGTTGGAGTCAGGAAGGAATAATCCCCCCCACACACACACTTGGGACTAAATTGGAAATGGCTTCAGTGGGTTTTTTCTTGCTTCCTCTGGATCAACAGGGGTGTTTTTGGCATGGGCTGGACTTGATGGACGCATGTCTTTTTTCAGCCTCATCAACTATGTTACTATGTTAAGGAATAAAACTAAAACATGTACTGCTCTTTTTACTATTTAATTAATACTAGGCTATATTTACACAGGGAGAGTGACGAAGGGAGAGAAAGAGACGCATCATTTTGTAGCTAGAGAAGAAGTGCAAGTAACCTTTGAGTTACCTTAGGGAGTCTCTTGGTCAGCAAATGTGTGCTGTGTTAATGGAGTCTGGGGGAGTTCGAAAGGATAAACAAAATGTACTCAAATACCCCAAAATCATGTTTGAATGTGACAGGCAGGTGATCCAAGTTCCTTCCTGAGTTGGCTGACAGAATATTCTGCAGACAAGAGGCAGACAGGTGCAACTGACACCGACCACTACAGCAGCCAGAAGAGGGACCAGCATATTGACTGAGAGCTATACTCATCCTGCACTGTAAATTTAAGACTGTTATTGTGCTGAAGAGGGTGGAGTTGTAGATGAGGAGTGGCAGGGAAGTAGCTGGGTAATAGCAAGGTGGGGAGGTAGTGAGCAGTGGAAGAGGAAGGCCAGTTCTGAGTTGAAACAATCCAAAAGAATAGCAAGATGGTGTGAAGATGCTGATGAGGATAACTCAGTACTGACAATACTGGAGAGGGCTGATTCCTCTAGCAGCCAGGGGAACAGTCCTCCTTCCAGTTTAGATGAGAGGCATAGTAGGCAGAAACCAAGGCAAGTGGTGGTAATAGGAAACTCTATTATTAGGAGGGTGACTGGGATAATCTATTGCCAGGAACGTGAATACAGATCAGGATTTTGGGGTTTGGCATTTTGCAGACAGATTATAGGGAGGGGTTGGAAGGATCCAGCTATTGGTACCAAAGACAAAGTTGGAGGAAGATGGAGGACCCTAAAATATGATTTCGGGCATTTAGGGTACAAGCTCTAGACAAGGACTTCCAGGGTAGTATTTTCTGAAATACTACCAGTGTAATGCGCCAGTGCAGGTAGGCAGGGGAAGCTCCGGAAGCTTAATGCATGGCTTAAGTATTGGTGTAGGAAGGAGAGTTTTTTTTTTTTTTTACAGCACTGGTCTGACTTTGCTCTTTGGTACAATCTCTATGGTAGTGATGGATTGTACCTAAATGGTAAGGGAGCTGCTGTGCCAGGGGATAGAATGCTTAGAAGGTTGGAGGAGCTTTTAAATTAAGAAAAGAGGGGTATAGCTTGTAAAAATGCAGTGTGGTGTAGGAACTGAGTACAAGCAAAGCATAAGAGGAGTGGAGAAGGGGTGGGGATAAATGTATATAATAGTGAGGAGTTCCTATTAAATTCAGATGTACAAAAATGGAAATGTGTAAGTACATAATAATGTCAAAATGTACTGTTTGTTGGCAAGTGCAAGATGCACAGTAGGCAAAATGGGAGGGCTGGAATTTCTGGCAGTTAATGAGCATTTGGATCTAATTGGTATAACCTAAACATAAACACATGATTGGGATGTAAATATTGGGGGTTATTCCCTGTTTAGTAGAGACAGGATTAATATATTAAGGAGAGGTACATATGTGTATATTTAAAACCAGATCTAAATCCAAGTTAAGGGTAGACACTTTTAGGAAACTGGATATAATGTAGAGTCTTGGGGGTAGAATAGATAGATAACTGTGGCAAAAAGTAAAAAAAAAATAAAGGGTTGGTGGGTATATGCTGCAAACCACCAAATATTGAAGAGAATGTGGAGGCCCAACTGTTATTGCAAATGAAAAAAGTTGCGTATCTTGTGCATATTATGATTATGGGAGAATTTAAATATCCAGAAATAAGCTGAAGAAAGTAGACCTGTCCGAGTGCTAAGGGAAGCAGGTTTGTGAGCATGCTTAGGGAAATGGTGGAAGTGCCATCAAGAAATAACAATATATTGGACCTAGTAATAACATAACATACGAAGTACTAAAACAGCCGCACTCAGTCCCAAAAGCCAATATAACAATCTTTCAATCGGGTGCTCTTATACACAGCTCCTTAGCCTCCAACCGGAGCAACAATATCCAGTGTAACGAAAGTGAAAAGGCACTCACTGATAAGTAGAAAATTTCCAATGCTTTATTCACAAATTTGTGCAATACATTTAGGCAGGAATGCTCTCAGGCCACAAGACGTTTCGGGCCTGAGAGCATTCCTGCCTAAATGTATTGCACAAATTCGTGAATAAAGCATTGGAAATTTTCTACTTATCGGTGAGTGCCTTTTCACTTTTGTTACACTGAATAACATAACATAGACATGGTGACCAATGTTATGGTAGGTGTACATTTGGAAAACAGTGATCACAACATGGCTTCACTTGAGATCAATGTGACTAAGCAAAACTGTATAGGTTCAAGTTCAACCAAAAATCTTCATTAGAAAAAGGCCAACATCAAAATGTTAACAGAGTTAATGGGATACATTATTTAAAGGAAAAAATACCGAAGAAAATGGTCAGAATTTAAATATAAATTGTGAAAATATATTAAATAGTATATACCCTTGGGGAACAAATACAAAAGGAGTAGATTACAACCAATGTGGTTAAATGTAAAGAATGAAATGGCAAGGAAAAAAAGACATTTAAAATATCTAAGGCAAAAGGAACAGAAAATTCTCTCTTGAAATGCAAAAAATGGCTAAAAGGCAATAGATTAGCAAAAACAGATAACGAAAATCAAATTACAACGGTGAGAAAGACTAATCTAAAAATGTTCTCCGAGACATAACTAGCAAAAAACTAGGAGGAAGTGCACTTGACCTTTCAAAAATGAGATTTTTAGTGGATTAGGGAGGATAAGGAAACGGCTGATATTCTGAACACTTTCTTTTCATCACGATATACCATGGAACAATAAATGGTAGAAGCCTTAACAAATAAAACCATACCATTATTAGATATTGGGTTAACAGAAGAAGTGATCAAGGTAAAAATTTAAATCTAACAAAGCACAGGGTCCTGATGGGACACATCCAAGGGTTCTTCAGGAAATCAGTGCAGTGTTAGCAAGACCTCTATATTTACTCTTTAAAGGGATAGTATTGCTTCAAAATTACTATCCCTCATATTGTAGCCCTTAATAAACTGAGTTAAATGAGACCAGCGGCATCTCTCAGACCTTTATGGTGTAAGAGATAGCCGCTTTCAAAGTTTCCTCTCCCCTGATGTCAGCGTTCTGCTGCCAGCAGGAGAATCTGGTCCCGGGACAGACGGAGGCTCTTTAACAGAGCCGATATCTCATTATGGAAGGAAAAATGATTCATTGAAACAGTCTTCTACATGTGCTTGGTTACCAAGCACACGTAGAAGACTGTTTCAGTTAATCATTTTTCCTTCCATAATAAGATATCGGCTCTGCTGAAGAGCCTCCTCTTGATTCAGAGACCGGATTCTCCTGCTGGCAGCAGAACGCTGATGTCAGGGGAGAGGAAACTTTGAAAGCGTCTATCTCTTAAACCATAAAGGTCTGAGAGATGCCACTGGTGTCATTTAACTCAGTTTATTAAGGGCTACAATATGAGGGATAGGAATTTTGAAGTAATACTATGCCTTTAAAGACACTCTCACCACAGGCTCAGTGTCACAAAACTGGCATAAAGCCAATGTATTGCCTTATTTAAAGGGATAGTAATACTTGCAAATTACTAATCCCCATATTGTAGCTTTGTTAAAAAGAAAAGTATTGCCCCCAGTGTCATCTCTCAAACCCTTATGGTTTGGGAGATGATAGCGCTCATAGTTCCACCCTCCCTCCCCCTTCCATGGCTGACAATGTGCATCAGGCAGCTCTGCAGCTGAGCCGAGATCGTGTTTATAAAAACTAAATCTTGCACTAAAATGGTCTTCTACATGTGCTTGGTTTGTGCTTGGTTTGCAAGCACACGTAAAAGACTGTTTTAGTGCAAGATTTATTTTTTATAAACGCGATCTCAGCAATGCTGCAGAGCCACCTGATGCAAGTAATACCGGATATCCCTGCAGTCAGCATTCAGTCAGGGAAGGGGGAGGGAGGGGGGAACTTTGAGCGCTATCATCTCCCAAACCATAAGGGATTGAGAGACGACACTGGGGGCAATGAGTTTCTTTTTAACAAAGCTGCAATATGGTGATTAGTAATTTGTAAGTATTACTATCCCTTTAAGAAGGGAATTTTAACACAACCTGAGAATTATAGAACTGTGAGTTTGACCTCGATAGGGAGAAAATATCTAGAAGGCATAATAAGGGATTATATTGAGGATTACACTTAGGAAAATAAAAGTGTTAGCAGGAATCAACATGGTTTTATGAGTTTTATGGTTTTGAGTTGTAACCTAGACAATGGTTAAGCAGTAGACGTAGTATATCTAGATTTTGCAAAGGCATCTGATACATTTTCACATAAAATAAAGAAATAGGGGCATGGGGATTGTCACGGTTCGTACAAGGAAACTCAGGACAAGTACTTAAAGGTAACACCAACTTTACTAGGTAGAATCAGTGAATCAGAAATATCACAATAAATGGTGAGAGAGAGAAGTGCACAACGGAGCAAGCGACAACTATCAGGAATAGGAGACTGCTTCCGTTAGATTCTCCGTAATCAGCCCCAGCAAAGGGAACAGGAGTAGTCTGCAATGCCACAGGTCCGCACCTGAGAGAAGCCAGACTAAATTGGAAGGCAACAAGGAGAAAGTCTGCCAGAACCACAGGTCCACACCAGATAGGGTATCTGACTCTAACGGAAGGCCACACGGAAGGGTAGTCAGACAGAGTCCCAGGTCAGCACGAGAATGGATGGTCAGATGAGCCAAGGGTCAATATGCAACAGTAGTCAGCCATAGCCGCAGGTCTGCACCAGATTGGTTATCCAACTAAGCCAAGTGTCATACAGAGAACAGATAGTCAGGCAGAGCATCAGGTCAGCACCAGAACGGATAGTCAGACACGCCAAGGGTCATACACGGAACAGGTAGTCAGCCAGAGCCACAGGTCTGCACCAGATTGGTTATCCAACAAGCCAAGGGTCATACACAGAGCAGATAGTCAGACAGAGCCACAGATCAGCACCAGAACGGATAGTCAGACAAGCCAGGTAATACACAGAATGCCAAAGTATAGAACTGCACTGGACACCAACGAAAGATCAACTAAGCCCTGTATCCAGGCAGTATATAAAGTGCTAGCCACAGGAAGAGGAGGAGCAAGGAATGAGCAGCAGCCCCTAGAAAAGAAGCGCACGTCCATGCCTATGGACGTGCGCCCACAGATGATGTCACTCGGCTGCGGCCGGGATGCCGAACCCAGAAGTGGCAGGAGCCACTAAGGAAACAGGATGCGGCCGAGCAGCCTGATATCCAGACGCGGCTGAGCCGCGAAGGGGACAATGCGGATGTGCCACCTGAAACATAATGAGACTGTAGCCACTGGTGGCCGCATGCGGACGGCTCGAGCAGCTGCTGTGAAGGTAGTATGACAGGGATGACCTTTGCAACAGGAAAGAAAATTAGTTGAAGGATAGAGAACAGTGCATTGTTATAAGCAGAAAATTCTCCATTACAGTTAAAACTGAGAGTGGACTATCTCAGGCTTCAGTACTTGGCCCACTGCTTTTTAACCCCTTACCACCCAAGGACGTACATGTACGTCCCGAGCGGATGTCCCAGGTAGACAGAGGACGTGCATGTACGTCCCGGAAGTCATTTGATAAAATGAAGAAAAAAAGTTTGGCGGGCGTTAAGTGCCGGCTGTGTGGGTGGCCGGTCACTAAGGGGTCAACCTGCTTATAAATGTCCTGGTAATAGGTATAGAAAGAAAATGCCAATATTTGCAGATGACTAAATTACGAAGAGTAATACATTCAGAGCAGGATACTTGTTCTCTACAGAGAGATTTATATAAAATGGCAGACTGGACAAAAAATGGAATGTGAAGTTTAATGTCAATAAGTGTAAGAAACAGGAGCATGGGATCCGTGTATAAACTGTCAGAAAGATCAATTGTAAAGTCTGACTCTGCACAAGTAAAGGTACTATAAAAATACACAGCCATCCTGTCATCATCAGCATCATCACCACTTGCAAGTTGGAGACCCACTCAGCCACACAAACTACTGTTGAGTAATCGGTAACACAGGATATCAGCTGTCAGGCATACCTTTCCCGTCGTTCCCTCGGCGGGTTCTCCTTCCTCTGCTCTTCCAGGTTTCGGCTGTGCGTCACCACGCTAGCGTGGTGACGTCAGCTGTCACCCGCACTTCCGGGTTTGGGGCCGTTATAGCCGCGCGCTGCCTCTGTGCGGCGCGCGATTATAGCGTTCCAGACCCAGTGCCTAGTACCTTCCGTCTGCTCTCTCTCTGCAGTATCTTGTGTGCACCTGATTCCTGGTGCCATTGCCGGGCCAGCCTTCAAGCTTCCATCACCTTCTGCCTGTTTCCCCTGCAGCCTATTGCCAGCATCCAGTGCCTTCCAGTCAGGCCTGCTTTCTGGCTCCCAGTACCTTCTGGCTATTTTCTCTGACCAGTGCCCTTCAGCCAGGCCTGCCTTCAGGTGCCCAGTGCCTGCCCGCCTCCTCTCTCTGCATTCAGCCAGTCTCCAGTGTTTCCCTGTCAGTCCTTTCTGTAGTCAGTCTGTCCTCCAGGGTCTCCTGGTCCTGTTCCCTCCTAGTCTGTTCCCTGGGGTCCTTGCCTGCTCTCTGGGTTCTCTCTAGTCCAGATTTTTCCCTGCCTCTCATGCCCCGGAATCGGTCCCTGGTTCCTTGGTTCCCTGTTCTCTCTTTATCTCTCTGCTGTCTCTGCCCTACCTACCTGGGACTTACCTCCTGTGAGTTCACCTTGTCTTAGTTGGAAACAGACGTTCCCTGGGGTTGGTGGTGGGTGTCCTCACTGTAGTGCGTTATCCTGGGCCTCCTTCGGCTCAACTGGGGGGGGGTCATCTGGCTTCGCGGCCAGCACCTTTACACGGCCGTGGCCGCAGCACAACGCACTACAGGGGGCCTGCGTATGCCAGCCACGCTCCCCAGCGACGCACTCAAGCCTTCACTCCACCAACCCTTGTTGGAGGAGTCGCAGTATCCTTGATAGGTCGTTCTTCCGATAGCGGAGCATTCAGCTAATAGAGCTTGAGCCGGGGTGGGTATCTGACATTATAATCGCGCCACCCTCCTTGTTGATGGCTACCGACCCCGCCAAACTGTCTGAGGCCCTGCAACAGCAAGGAGCCGTACTGAGTCAACATGCGACACAGATAGTACAGTTAGACCAGAAGCTGGATACCATTACGCATCTTCTACAGCAGATGCAACATGAGATTGGAGTGTCCAGGGGTGCCGAACCCGCTCAGGCACATGTTATTCCACCTCCTGCTCCTGCTTTTTCGTCTTCTCTTCCTCGTCTTCCCCTGCCTGAACGTTTTGATGGTTCCTCTTCCGACGTGCGGGGTTTCTTGAATCAGTGTTTGTTGCACTTTCGCTGTCAGCCCGACTCCTACTCCTCTTCCCAAGCCAAGATTGCCTTTGTGGTTTCCCTTCTTAAGGGGCAGGCCTTGGCTTGGGTTACCCCTTTATTGGACCATCAGTCCCCGGTCTTGGAAGATTTTGATACATTCCTTGTGGCCTTCAAAGCAGTATTTGATACACCG
This sequence comes from Rhinophrynus dorsalis, assembly GCA_037306005.1. Taxonomy (NCBI): domain Eukaryota; kingdom Metazoa; phylum Chordata; class Amphibia; order Anura; family Rhinophrynidae; genus Rhinophrynus; species Rhinophrynus dorsalis. The sequence goes on along the minus strand of JBBDGT010000007.1, from coordinate 695,585 downwards.
GGCCGTCAGACCAAGGCTGAGACTGCCTTGTTGGAGATAACACAAGGACAACGTTCTTTGTCACAGTACGCAGTGGAATTCCGCACGTTGGCCTATGACACGGATTGGGGTGCCAGCGCCCTAAAGGCAGCTTTCCGCAAAGGTTTGCACGACCGTCTTAAGGATGAGCTGACCACCAGGTTAATACCCGACACGCTGGAGGGATTGGTGGCGCTGTGTTCATCTTTGGAGCACCGGTTGTCTGAGAGACGGAGCGAAAGAGACCGCGACCGGAACCGTCGTCCTGTTCCTCGTCCTCCTATCCGTCTAGCTCCCCGGTTCCAGCATCCGCCCGCCGTCCCTGACCCCAGTCCAGAGCCCATGGAGATCAGCCGTATTTACCGCCTGTCAGACGAAGAGAAGGCCCGGCGCCGTGCCTCTGGTCTGTGTCTCTACTGCGGAGCCCCTGGCCACTTTGCACGAGAATGTCCCAATAAACAGGGAAACGCCAGGACGTAGGTGATAGGGGAGTCTCCCTAAGTTCGGCTACCATCCCCAACAGTCTGACACAATACCTTTCTGTTCCAGTCGCCCTTTCTTGGGATGGTCACACCTTAGATACACGGGCATTCATCGACTCCGGTGCTTCTGGCCTCTTCATCGATGCTACCTTTGCCTCACAGCATGGGGTTCCTCTGCATCCCAAGCATCCGCCTGTACGTGTGCTGGCTATTGACGGAACGCCCGTGGGGAAAGGGTTGATCACTCAGTCCACACAACCGTTAGCTCTGCGGGTAGGTAGTCATCTCGACAGATCCACCATTTTTGATATCATAACCTCACCTAATACCCCGGTCATCCTGGGGTATCCTTGGTTGTGCTCCGCCAACCCTAAGATCAACTGGGCTTCCAGGTCTCTTGAGTTCACCGGCACTTCCCCTAGGAATGTGGCTGGTACCGCCACTCTTCTGTCTACTCTTACTGCTGATTCCCCCCTAATGGTTCCTGAACCGTACAGCGACCTGGCTGAGGCCTTCAGTAAACAACGGGCCGAGACCCTTCCGCCTCACCGCCGTATGATTGCCCAATCGACCTGCTTCCGGGCACTATGCCTCCTAGGGATAGGACGTATCCGCTCTCCGTTCCCGAAACTGCCGCAATGGAGGCCTATGTAAAGGACAATCTTGCTCGGGGTTTTATCCGCCCGTCCTCCTCTCCCGCCGGGGCGGGTTTCTTTTTTGTGGCCAAGAAAGACGGTACCCTCCGCCCTTGTATTGACTACAGGGGTCTGAATAACATCACCCGCCGTAATTGCTACCCTCTTCCACTTATCTCGGAACTCTTAGACCGTCTCCGTGGAGCCACCATCTTCACCAAACTGGACTTACGTGGGGCGTATAATCTAGTCCGGATGCGCGAAGGGGATGAATGGAAGACTGCATTCAATACACGTTCAGGGCACTACGAATACCTTGTCATGCCCTTCGGCTTGCGCAATGCCCCAGCAGTCTTCCAGGCCCTCATCAACGACGTCTTCCGAGATATGTTGTCCTCATTTGTTGTCGTTTATTTGGACGACATTCTGGTGTACTCCGATACTCTTTCTGAGCACCGTGTCCATGTACGACAGGTCCTTGAGCGGTTGCGTTCCAACCACCTTTATGCCAAATTGGAGAAATGCCTCTTCGATCAGACCAGTCTTTCCTTCTTGGGTTACATAGTTTCTCCTGAGGGTCTGGCCATGATCCCGCCAAGGTTTCAGCTGTCCAGGATTGGCCTCTTCCTCAGACTCTCAAAGCTGTACAACGCTTTATTGGATTCGCCAATTATTATCGGCGTTTCATCAAAAACTTCTCCAAGGTCATACAGCCCATAGTAGCCCTTACTCGTAAGGGTGGTAACCCGTCCTCTTGGTCTACGGAGGCTGTCTCCGCCTTCACTGCCTTGAAACAGGCATTCTGTACTGCACCCATCCTGTCCTATCCAGACCCTCTTCAGCCGTTCATCATTGAGGTTGATGCGTCAGAGTCAGCTGCAGGAGCGGTCCTTTCCCAGCAGTCCCCCTCTACTGGGGTTCTTCATCCATGCTCTTTTTTTTCCCGGAGCTTCTCCGCACCAGAAAGGAACTACGACACGGGTAATCGCGAGCTCCTGGCGATTAAGTTGGCGCTAGCTGAATGGCGCTACCTCCTTGAGGGTTCCCCCCACAAGATATCCATCTATACGGACCATCAGAATCTGGCATATCTGGCTTCAGCCAAACGCTTGAATGCCCGACAGGCACGCTGGTCCCTATTCTTTTCCCGTTTTGATTTTTCTATCTCCTTTGTTCCGGGAATTAAGAATACCAAGGCTGACGCCTTGTCGCGTCTTCAAGAACCGCCTGCTGTTTCTGTAGAGCCAGACACTATTCTACCCTCGTCTTGTTTCTTAGCCTTCTTGTCTACCGGGACCATGCAGCGTATCCATGATGCTCAACTCTCAGCCCCTACTGGAACTCCTCATAATACCGGGGTGCTATTTGTTCCCTCGCAATTTCGACCAGAGGTCCTCCGTTGGGCCCATCATTCCTCTGTTGGGGGACATGCTGGCGTGACAGGGACCTATGAGCTGTTGTCTCGTCATTTTTGGTGGCCGTCTGCTCGAGCCGAGGTGGCTTCTTTTGTCTCCTCCTGCATCATATGTGCCCGCATGAAGACGCCCCGCTGCAAACCTCCAGGCCTTCTTTGTCCCTTACCTGTTCCTGCTCTTCCCTGGTCCCAAATCGCAATGGATTTCATTGTTGATCTTCCGCTCTCTTCTGGCAAAATGGTTATATGGGTTGTCGTTGACCGTTTTTCTAAACAGTGTCACCTGGTTCCGCTGCCCAAACTTCCCTCTGCCTCAGACCTTGCTGACCTTTTTATTTCGGAGATAGTCCGTATTCACGGTGTTCCTCTTCATATCACCTCTGACCAGGGTTCTCAGTTCATCTCTGCGTTTTGGAGATCCTTTTGCACTCGTCTGGGTGTCTCTCTCCAGTTTTCGTCTGGCTACCATCCCCAGACTAACGGTCAAGCCGAGAGATTGAACCAGTCCTTAGAGCACTTCCTGCGTAGTTTCTGCAGCCACCAACAGGACAATTGGTGTCACCTTCTTCCCTTGGCTGAGTTTTCCTTAAACTCTCGTTACCACTCCTCTTTGGGCTGTTCGCCTTTTTTTGCTGCCTTGGGTTACAGCCCTAGGGTCTTGCTTGTTTCCCCGGGGGCTGCCTTGGCGCCCGCCGCTGAGGTCCGTGTCCAGTCCTTGGTAAACCATTGGCAGCGTATGCGTTCCTCCTTGTTGGGGTCTCAGGTACGCCACAAGGTCCAGGCGGATCGTCATCGCTCTTTGGCCCCCAGATTCGCGGTTGGTGACAGGGTCTGGCTCTCCACCCGGAATGTACGCCTGCATCAGCCTTCTGCCAAGCTTGGCCCCGTTTTTTGGGTCCGTTTCGGGTGCTTCGTCGGCTCTCCCCGGTGGCTTACCGCCTGGCTCTTCCTTCTTCCTTGCGTGTGCACCCAGTATTTCATGTCTCCCTATTAAAGCCATGGTATCCGGCGCACCCCTCGCACCCCAGGTCCCCGATTCCCAAGCCTGTGATTCGTGATGGTCAGGATGAGTGCGTCATCGATGCCGTGCTTGATTCCCGCGTGGTTCGTCGCCAGCTTCAGTATCTAGTCAATTGGCGCGGCTATGGACCCGAGGAGCGCTCTTGGGTTCCATCTTCGGATGTTCATGCTCCGGCCCTTCTTCGGCGCTTCCATGCTCGCTTTCCCCTTAAGCCCCGTCCTGGCCTCCGGGGGCGGCCTTAGGAGGGGGGGAGTGTCAGGCATACCTTTCCTGTCGTTCCCTCGGCGGGTTCTCCTTCCTCTGCTCTTCCGGGTTTCGGCTGTGCGTCACCACGCTAGCGTGGTGACGTCAGCTGTCACCCGCACTTCCGGGTTTGGGGCCGTTATAGCCGCGCGCTGCCTCTGTGCGGCGCGCGATTATAGCGTTCCAGACCCAGTGCCTAGTACCTTCCGTCTGCTCTCTCTCTGCAGTATCTTGTGTGCACCTGATTCCTGGTGCCATTGCCGGGCCAGCCTTCAAGCTTCCATCACCTTCTGCCTGTTACCCCTGCAGCCTATTGCCAGCATCCAGTGCCTTCCAGTCAGGCCTGCTTTCTGGCTCCCAGTACCTTCTGCCTATTTTCTCTGACCAGTGCCCTTCAGCCAGGCCTGCCTTCAGGTGCCCAGTGCCTGCCCGCCTCCTCTCTCTGCATTCAGCCAGTCTCCAGTGTTTCCCTGTCAGTCCTTTCTGTAGTCAGTCTGTCCTCCAGGGTCTCCTGGTCCTGTTCCCTCCTAGTCTGTTCCCTGGGGTCCTTGCCTGCTCTCTGGGTTCTCTCTAGTCCAGATTTTTCCCTGCCTCTCATGCCCCGGAATCGGTCCCTGGTTCCTTGGTTCCCTGTTCTCTCTTTATCTCTCTGCTGTCTCTGCCCTACCTACCTGGGACTTACCTCCTGTGAGTTCACCTTGTCTTAGTTGGAAACAGACGTTCCCTGGGGTTGGTGGTGGGTGTCCTCACTGTAGTGCGTTATCCTGGGCCTCCTTCGGCTCAACTGGGGGGGGTCATCTGGCTTCGCGGCCAGCACCTTTACACGGCCGTGGCCGCAGCACAACGCACTACAGGGGGCCTGCGTATGCCAGCCACGCTCCCCAGCGACGCACTCAAGCCTTCACTCCACCAACCCTTGTTGGAGGAGTCACAGTATCCTTGATAGGTCGTTCTTCCGATAGCGGAGCATTCAGCTAATAGAGCTTGAGCCGGGGTGGGTATCTGACAATCAGCATTCATAACGCTAACTAAGATAAGTGTTTCTGCAGCATATTTGACACCAACTAGTAGTACAATTGCAATATCCATCCCAAGTGGTTATAGTAACCCCTCAGGAACAGTCTGCAGTGTGGAGATACTTTACCCAAAATTTAAACATGTTGCTATCTGTTGTCTGTGTAAGAAGCACTCCAAAAAGTGAGCAGGACTCTGGGAACACAATAGGAGTGATGTTGATGTGTCAGAGAGCATGCCAAATTTTTGTTCATATACACTAACACCCAGGCACGTGCACATATAGACACCAAGGGGAGCTTGAGCACCTGACCTTTTTGTCCAAATTGCCCTCCTGCCCTTTTTAAAAAAAAAATAAAAAATTGCCTCGCCGCCCGCACTAACCCCCCCACCGCCCAGTCAGGTCTTTGCCTCCTTCAGGACAGACCTGTAGATGCTGCTCTCCCTGGTCGGCTCTTTGGTATTACAGAGCAATGGGAGATGAAATCATCTCCCAGCGCTCTGCATGAAGAGAAGACCGCGTGGGAGCTCCAACAGCTACAGGTCTGTGCCAAAGGAGGCACATACAGACCTCTCCTGCCGCTGGACCACCAGGGAAGAGGTAGGAAACGGACACTGGGGGGCAAGATGGATCTGATGGGGGCAAGATGGAGATGATGACAATGTAGAGATGATGAGGCAATGTATGTGAGGGTAAGTTGGAGCTGATGGGGGGCAATATGGAGATAAAGGGGGCAATGTGAGGGTAAGTTGGAGTTGATGAGGCAATATGGAGCTGATGGGGCAATATGGAGCTGATGGGGGCAATATGGAGATGATGCGGGCAATGTGAGGGTAAGTTGGAGCTGTTGGGGAAATATGGAGCTGATGGGGGCAATATGGAGCTTATGGGGGCAATGTGAGGGTAAGTTGGAGATGATGGGGGCAATATGGAGATGATGGGGGCAATATGAAGATGATGGGAGCAATGTGGAGGTGATGGGAGCAATATGGAGCTGACAGGGGACAATGTAAGGGCAATATGGAGCTGACAGGGGACAATGTAAGGGCAATATGGAGATGATAGGGGGCAATGTGGAGATCAGGAGCATTGTGGAGGTGTCCAGTGGAGATGGCCAATGGAGGGGCACTTCAGATTTCTGTGCCTACAGGCTCCTGAGATGTAAATTATTTTCTTTTTTTAAATATATATTTTGTATAAATAATTATGGGAAGTGCCCTTTTTTTCATTTGAGCCCCTGCCCCCCAAAATGTCTGTGCACGTCCTTGGTAACACACACAGCTCTAAAATGTAAAATGTAAAATGAGTCTGAGTTTGTTGGAGGGCATGACAACAGTCACAGATTGCCCATACATGCTTCCGCCACCCCAGCACCTCCACAGCCACAAGTCATGTTGTTAAAGCAATAAAGTTATACAGATCTTCTGCCATGTATTGCCAACCCACACTTACTAAGTTCCTAGAAAGAAGTCAAAAGTCACAAAACTAATCCCAGAGTATGCCTTTGGAATAGCAAAGTTGCCAAAATGATGCCAGCTGACATGCTGCAGTATTCTTTAGTAGAAAACAGAGATCTTAAAGGGATAGTAATACTTCGTTTTAACTTTATTTTATTTTGTAGGCATTAAAAAAACATGAAGAACGATATAAGTCTTATCTCTCAAACCTTTATGGTTTGAGAGATATTCACAAGCAAAGTTTCCCCTCCCGCCCCTTTTACCTAGTGTAAGCCATCTCTTCTCAGATGTGGAATCCAGTCCATAGACCAGACAGATAACAGCAGGGGACAATCTTCTTCCTATGAGAACAATGAAAGCCCTGCCCCTTTTACCTAGTGTAAGCCATCTCTTCTCAGATGTGGAATCCAGTCCATAGACCAGACAGATAACAGCAGGGGACAATCTTCTTCCTATGAGAACAATGAAAGCCCTGCCCCTTTTACCTAGTGTAAGACATCTCTTCTCAGATGTGGAATCCAGTCCATAGACCAGACAGATAACAGAAGGGGACAATCTTCTTCCTATGAGAACAATGAATGCCCTTCCCCCCTTGACAAGTTTTTCAGCTTTTTCCCTTATCTTAATTGAAGATTGTCCCTCTCTGCAGTCTACCTGGGCACCTCCCTTCTGCTCTAGCTGAACAGGGGGGGGGAGATACTTTGCTTGTGAATATCTCTTAAACCATAAAGGTTTGAGAGATAAGACTTATATCGTTCTTCATGTTTTTTATGCCTACAAAATAAAATAAAGATAAAACAAAGTATTACTATCCCTTTAAAGGGGAACTATTACCCCCAGATAAAGCCCCTCAATAATTAGCCATCTAGTGATAAGCTTACCAACAGACATATTATCCAGCACAATTACCACATTAGTCAGAAATCCTTCTTCTGCCGAGACTGACGGCCAGGCAACAGCACAGACATTTTTGCTTACAGCCATCTGGGCGCCTCTGCTGTCAGTCCCGGACTCCTGTAGGAGGAGTTATATGGTGCCTAAAGGTACCAGAAGGGACTGATGTTGCAGGTGAGCAGATGCCTCTAAAGCGGTGTTGCCTGGTTGTCAGTCTCGGCAGAAGTAGTATTTCGGTTATTATGCTGGATAATAGTACTATTGGGCGGGGGGGACTTTACTTGGGGTGATAGTCAGGGCCGGATTTTCATCTCAGGAACCTGTAGGCACAGAAATCTGAAACGCCCCCCCCCCATGGGCCATCTGCACTGGGCACCTCCACAATGCTCCTAATCTCCACGTTGCCCCCCATCATCTCCATATTGCCCTCACATTGCCCCCATCATCTCCATATACCAAATTGCCTTTACATTGCCCCCCATCAGCTCCATATTGCCCCCATCAGCTCCACATTGCCCCCATCATCTCCATATTACTCTCACATTGCCCCAGTGTCCGTTTCCTACCTCTTCCCTGGTGGTCCAGCTGCAAGAGAGGTCTGTTCCTCCTCCTTCTGCACAGACCTGTAGCTGCTGGAGCTCCAGTGCGGTCTTCTCTAATGCAGAGCGCTGGGAGATGATGTCATCTCCCAGCGCTCTGTATTACTAAAAACCCGATGAGGAAGCGCAGCAGCTACAGGTCTGTGCCAAAGGAGGAGGCACAGACCTGTCTTCATGGCACCGACCGGGGAGGTGACTCAGCTTATTAATAAAATAAAAAAAAAACAAAAAAAAAAAAACACCACACACATGATCCCAGTGACAGACGTTGGGTGTGCCTGTAGGCAGATGCCTACTCTGCCTAATTCTAAATCCTTGGTGATAGTTCCCCTTTAAAAAACTGACGTCATGTGTTGCTCCCCGCTGACATATGCCAAGTTATTTTTCAAGGACGGCTGTGGCAGAATTGTACGAGCAGGTGGTCAGTGTGGCGGGCAAAGGGCCAGTGGTGTACCACAAAATGCAAGGGGCACCCTGCAAACTCTAATGAGGGCCCCCATGTACTACCACAATTCTGCCCTACCACCAATTATACCCCACCCTTTGCAACATTCTATAGACATAGCAATAAATGAATACAAGAGGAGGAAGTATGCTCCAGATATTTTAGTAAACACGCCCCAGATATATACAGGTTTATAAATGACTTACATAGGAACCATAAAGGAACCAGGAACTGTCTAAAGTCTAAATGCTGATATCACAGCTGGAAACAAACAGTCCTTTTGTGTGAAAATAGCAGTAAAAGCATAATACTGAAATAAGGGAGCAGCCATTCCTGCCCTTTTCATTGCTCCAAATGACAGTCAATCAATCAATGCATTGCACAGCAAGAGGTTAACCAAAAACAAAACGTGTTACATTTTTCTGTATTAACCCCATTGGATGCCAGAGATGTCACTGGGGGTGGGGTGGAGGGACACACATCTAAGCTCCAACGGGTTAATACACAAAAGTGTAAATGATCTCTAGAAATTGGAAGGTATTTGCAGCCAGTATTGAATGTGTTAAAGGGACAATAACAACAACATAAAGATTAATGTGCCTGGTCGACACGCCTGGGTCTAAAATATTTCTCTTCCGTTTGTTCTCAGGGAGCAGACATTCCTGCCATTTCCATTGCTCCAAATGACTGTCAGTCAAAGCGCAACCCGCCCCTTTGATTCTCAAAGGGTAAAACAAATACAAACAATATAACGCTTTTCTGTATTAACCCCTTGTATTCTAGAGACGTCCCAAAGACACATCGCTAGCCTCCTAGGTGATAATACAGAAAAGTGTCATTTGGCAAATTAATAAATTTATGTAGACCTGCTTATTGAACAGAAATGACAATTAAAGGGATAGTAACATTTCATAATAAAAGCAGCTCTAATTAATCATCATAGTATTTGGACTTTGGAGAGTGTTATTTCAATTCTGTCAGAGTTGTAGTACAAGAGTAATTCAATGACAAAGTATCCCCCTCCCGCCCCTTTTACTGATGTAACACTGCTCAGCCAGATCAGAAGGGAGGTGCCCAGGTAGACTGCAGAGAGGGACAATCTTCAATTAAGATAAGGGAAAAACCTGAAAAACTTGTCAAGGGGGGCAGGGCTTTCATTGTTCTCATAGGAAGAAGATTGTCCCCTTCTGTTATCTGTCTGGTCTGTGGACTAGATTCCACATCTGAGAAGAGATGGCTTACACTAGGTAAAAGGGGCAGGAGGGGAAACTTTGCTTGTGAATATCTCTCAAACCATAAAGGTTTGAGAGATAAGACTTATATCGTTCTTCATGTTTTTTTAATGCCTAGAAAATAAAATAAAGATAAAACGAAGTATTAATATCCCTTTAACTAGTTACACCAAATAGATTACAACTGATATATAGCTAAACTGGAAACACCTCGGAATTGTGATTTACGAGTGAGACACAGAGCTTATAGTTGAATGAAGCTACACCACTGCTGTATGATGTATAAACGTGCACCCACATTCCTACATTTACATACACACACATATATAAATTCATACACACACACACACACACAGATTTATTTACATTCACACACAGACACACACACATGCACACAAACACATTCATACATTTACATACACACACATATATAAATTCATACACACACAGAGATATATTTACATTCACACAGACATGCACACAAACACATTCATACACTTACACTCATGCACACATACACATGCACACACACACACACATGGATATATTTACATTCACACACAGACACACACACACATGCACATAAACACATTCATACATTTATACTCATGTGTACATACACATGCGCACACACACACACACATGCACACACACACACACATTTACATCCCTACATACATACATACATTTACATTCATACACACACACACACACACACACTCATATATTTACATACATACTTTTTAAAACAAAAAGACTTTTTTAAAGTAAAGACAACAGTAGAGAAAATGACCAGTCAAGGAAAAGGCTGCAGAATAAATAAATAAAATAAAATAAAGCTAGTATCACGCCTGAGAAAGGAATGAGCTTTCTTTTTTAGAGTTTAACCAGACTGACCAGTTAAGTCAATATTGATAGAAACAATACATACACATCATCACGCTCATACACACATACATATCACCCCCACAGCTCATTCTACACGACCACCTCTTCTTTCGTTCTACATAAGCTGGTGTTTTTTGTTGGTTGTCCTTGGCATAAAAAAATGAACCAAAATAAGGTAGGAGAGGACAGGACATTATGACGCTCAGATGTTAGAACAATGAAAGCCCTGCCCCCCTTGACAAGTTTTTCAGGTTTTTCCCTTTTCTTAATTGAAGATTGTCCCTCTCTGCAGTCTACCTGGGCACCTCCCTTCTGATCTGGCTGAACAGGGAAGGGATACTTTGTTTGTGAATATCTCTTAAACCATAAAGGTTTGAGACATAAGACTTATATCGTTCTTCATGTTTTTTTAATGCCTACTGTAACGGAAGCTGAGAAGGGACCGCATCGCCTTCCGCCGTCGTTCCCGGGTCTTTCCTTCTCGACGCCAGATAAGCGCCATCGGATGCACCAGTTGAAGTATGGACAGTCACTGGAAACAGTCGCAGGATCGCTGGAAGCAGGGAAGAGTCCACGTCGCCGCCTGACAGTCCACGAAGTTAGGTCGCAGGAAACTGGCAGCAGGCGGTTGACGATTCAGGGTACTTGGCGCAGATGGGTATCAGAGTGGATACTTTAGACCATAAGCAATACAAGACTCCAGGACTCCTTGTTCACTCCAAACAGAACTCTCTTTATTGTCACAAACCACAGATATTTATATACAGTACAGTACATTGGATCACATGGGGGAAACCTGATACAATAGGGAACATGATTAAATCATAACACATCAGACAAAAGCCAGCAACAGCTGGTCTTAACAGATACAATGACTCAGACAGGGTTACATTTCAGATACACAGGGGTTTGATTGAACAAAGACTTGAGGGCGTGAACTAATTACCACATGGCAGGGGGTCAACATAGTGAATGGCTGGAGTTGCTATAATCCACATCTTAGGGACAGTGGCCCAAGGTTGGAGCCTTAGATTGACTATTTTGAATGCCCTGCCCCAACTTTGATCAATCACTGGTCTGCCTACCATTTCCCATGTTAAGCTAAGGAAGATATTTGCATACCTGGTAGTTGGTGATTGCACAAACCTTCAAATTGGACAAGTACAGTTAAACACATACAATATTTGAAAATACATAAAACCAAACTTAATACACAAACCAATGTTCATAACTATAAGTCTTTGTTCCTGGCAATAGCTGGCCAGTTCGTATGCCAGAGCCCACAGCTACATCCAAGCAGGGCAACAAGGTCCATAGTTTTTAAGTAAATAGTTTGTGGTCCAGACAAGGGCTCAGTAACGGGTAGGATCCGTTACACCTACAAAATAAAATAAAGATAAAATGAAGTATTACTATCCCTTTAAGTCTTTCATCTGTATGTAATGTTGTTTGAAGTTATCTTCATATTTTACATAGAACTTCAACTTGGGGTGGTAAGTGACCCTCAATGGCACCCAGTATACCTTATGTTATTCTCTCTACCTCAACAGATCTTTTCTTGGTATGTTGGTAGCTTTCTGTATCTGAGTTTCAATAATCCTGCACTGTAACCCTGTTTTATAAAGTCTCCTCTGAGTTTCTGGAGGTGCTTGTCACGGTATCAGGTGCCCGTGATTCCTGAGCGACATTGTTACTTGCGGGTTTACCCTGGCTGCATTCTTATTGGCTCTGAGTTGTTAACTCCTCCCAGGGCTTGCCTTTAAATACGCCCTCCTGTCATTCTATCGGTGCCCTTTCGTGGTGTACCCGTATCTTGCGACTAGTAGCTCTTGTTCCTGTTTCCGTGTATGAACCGGCTCGCCTGACTACGCTTAGTTCCTGACGCTCCTGTGATCCAATTCTGTTGCTGACCTTGGACTGGCTGACTAACTCCTTGTGTACCGAACTGGTTTGGCTGAGTATCCGATTCCATTACTGACTAAGGACTGCCTGACTAACTCCCTGTGCACCGAACTGGCTTGGCTGAGTATTCGATTCCATTACCGACTAAGGACTGGCTGACTAACTCCTTGTGTACCGAACTGGTTTGGCTGAATACCCGATACCGTTACTGACTAGGACTGGCTGACTATCCTGTTGTACCGATCTGGCTGGGCTAGTATCTGGTGGTCTGTCTGACTGGCTGTGTACTCCATGTGTGCCAACCTGGTTGAGCTCTAGTTCCGTCGCTCACTGGACTGGCTATTCACCTCCGTGTACTGATCAGAGTGACACTGGTTGCTGACCGGTTACGTTATGTACCCTTCTCACTCCCGCTCGCTTACCGCATCTTGCCTATTAGGCCTAACAGCTCCTATAGTCACCTGGGGCCTGTGGGAGTTCCATCACTTACCAGTGTCTGTGTTGCCTCCGGTAACCCTATAGTAGGGTCCAGTCTATACCAGACTTCTGCCCATGTTGCCTACGCTCACCCTAGTGGTCTAGGGTCACTATTCTGCCAGTATCTGGTATCTGTTGCCTCCGTTAACCCTAGCGTGCTAGGGCCTAGTTGCTGCCAGATTCCTATCCGTGTTGCCTCCATTAACCCTAGCGTTCTAGGGTCTAGTCGCTGCCAGAGTACTGTCCGTGTTGCCTCAGATAACCCTAACGTTCTAGGGTTCAGTCACTGCCAGAGTCCTGTCCATGTTCCCTCCATTTACCCTAAACTACTAGGGTCAGTTCTCTGCCAGAGTCTTGCCAGTGCTGCCTTCATTAACCCTAGATGCCTAGGGTCTAGTGTCTCCCTGTACACTATCTGTGCTGCCTCCGTTATCCCTAGTCCTTTAGGGGATTGCCCTTCAGTCACCCATCGTTTGTGCCACCTATTGCGGTGTGGGGCTGTTGAGGATATTCTGTTCACGATACTATCTACGAATTCTTCTGCAAGTCCAAGATCATTACACTTGTTTTGCATTATTACTACTGTGTATGTTCTTGCCCTGTCCTGCATCAGATTAGTGAAGTACTTGGTACGGACCTTATCTGGAACTGTGAGGGGCTATTGTGCATTATTTTCAATAAAGCTTTTAACCTTACCTAACTGTCTGTGAGTTCTTTAACAAACCGTGACACATGGTCCATCATGTCAGAACAGATGCGGTGGTATCTGATGGCCTGGCTGTATATGATGGAGTTCTTTGTGTGTTTTGGGTGGAAGCTATTGTTTTTCAGGTAGGTTGGTCTGTCAGTTGGTTTGTAGTACCGGGATGTGTGGATGGAGTTGTGCTTAATACAGATAGTAGTGTCTAGGAAGTTTCTGTTTCTGTTTGAGTGACTGAGTGTTAGGTTGATACTGGGGTGGAATGCATGGTAGTTTTCATGGAGTTTGAGAAGTTCCTCTTCAATGGGGGTCTAGTTGATAGAATATCATCTATATATCTAAATTCCATGAAAACTACAATACATTCCACCCCAGTATCAACCTAACACTCAGTTATTAATGCACAGACATTAACTTCCTTGACACTACTATCAGTATTAAGAACAACTCTATCCACACATCCCTGTACCACAAGCCTACGGACGGCTGATTGGAGGCTTCTGTAGGGTACTTTCTTTCTGTCAACCACTGACTCTCTGATCCCTTCACTTGTACAGCGGTTCACTTTAATGCTTCCCTCATTCAGGCTATCAATACATTATACCAAGAACAGTTGGATGTTACTCTGCGATGTCAGCAGAATTGCGCAGCTCCTCCACAGAGACACAACATTGCACCAAAATACATAGGACGTTCTCATATTTGAACTTACTTGCCCACATTGCTGCTGCACATAACTTCTTTGCTCATCCTTCTGTGATCCGCTGAGTCTCTAATCCCTACACTTGTAATGCTTCCCTCACAACTTCTTTGCTTATACTTTTGCTGATTCTGCCCACATCACAGACTATCACCCAACACCAGTTGCTTCAGTATACTGATACCATGAATGAGGGCAGCCAGGGGAGGGCTGGCCTGGGGGGCAGGGGGGAAACTGCCCCCTGGGCTGGCCATGTGTCTGGGCTGTCACTTGCTGCTGTAAATAGAGCTACACTAGTGATACCACAGAACTTATGAAATAAATCTACAGAGCTACAATCCAAACATAGCTGCACTAGTAGCATGTCACGGTTTATTATGACTCTCAGACACAAGTTTTAGGTAAAAATCTATTTTATTGAAATAATAAATTGATAACGTAGGATGGCAACCACATACATACAGATATATTCAGAATGTAACAAGACAGAAGGCAGACCGGTCCTGTCAATATACCGGACAGGACAGTCTGAAGTAATAGAATGTTAGGCTCTACCGGCCTTGCCAATACCGGGTAAGGCAACCTGCAGATGGAATCGCATAACGGTTCTACCGGCCTTACCAAATTACCGGGCAAGGCAGCCTCAATAGATTCATAATGTAGGCTCTACCGGCCCTGCCAATACCGGGTAAGGCAACCTCAGATGGAATGTGGCAAAAGGTTCTACCGGCCTTACCAATACCGGGCAGGGCAGCCCAGAGATAGTAGCAGCAGTCAGATGGTAATGGCAAATTGACAGGATCATAAGCAACCCAGTGTACACACACTGAGACTAACAGGGGAATCGTAAAGCCGCAAGGCTTTGGAGCAAACCAGCGTCCGCACGCTGGGACCAACACTGAATGTATAGCCGATAGGCTTAGGAGCAAACCAGTGACCGCACACTGGTGTAACAAGCGAGTTAGTACAGCCGTAAGGCTTAGGAGCAAACCAGCATCCGCACGCTGGGACCAACACAGGATAGTACAGCCGATAGGCTTTGGAGCAAACCAGTGACCGCACACTGGTGTAATAAGCGAGTTTGACTAGCCGCAAGGCTTTGGAGCAAACCAGCGTCCGCACGCTGGGACCAACACAGGATTGTATAGCCGATAGGCTGTGGAGCAAACCAGTGACCGCACACTGGTGTAACAAGCGAATTTGTCTAGCCGCAAGCCTTTGGAGCAAACCAGCATCCGCACGCTGGGACCAACACAGGATTGTATAGCCGATAGGCTTTGGAGCAAACCAGTGACCGCACACTGGTGTAACAAGCGAGTTTGTCTAGCCGCAAGGCTTAGGAGCAAACCAGCGTCCGCACGCTGGGACCAACACAGAATTTTATAGCCAATAGGCTGTGGAGCAAACCAGTGACCGCACACTGGAGTAACAAACAGTGTCGCCGATGCGACCAGGCAGGAGGTCGCCAGGATACAGGAGACAGGCGAAGCGATGACAGGAACCAGCAACGATCAGTCAGGTCAGGAAACCGCAGAGAAGAAGTTCAGCAGGAACTGCAACACCAGAGACTAGGCCGGAACCAGGACTGGAAGTACTTCAGCATGCAGGAAACACCGGAACAGTAGAGATCAGGAACTCAGGAACACATGAGATCAGGAACTCAGGAACACTGGAACAGAGGCCCAGCTATCACTGGCGTAGTGATAGCTAGAAGGTCAGAAACAACACGAAAGGGCAACCAAAGGGTGCCCAATCCAGGTTTAAATAGGCAATGAAAGGCGGGCTATCTGCAGACAGCCAATAGCAGCCCCCTACTGGTGACAGACAAGGAACTGCAGCAATCACGGGCACCGTGATACATAATCCATTTCCCTTGCACGCTCTATGGCATCACTATTCTATCTTTACTTAACCCTTTGAGTGCCAGAGGGGTACACAGCGCATTGAAAAAGCAATGTGTTGTGTACACCTCTGACACTCACAGGGTTAAATTGTAAGCACTGTAGTATCACTAATGTAGCCCCATTTCAACAGTAAGCTCTGTGGTATCACTTGCTTTAATTCACAGCATTAAGGACAATTTTAAAATTAAGGAAACAGGAGTGGGCTGGGACAACGGGCTTGGATGATAGTAGATATGGGCCGCTTAATTGTATTTGCCCCCTGGGCCGTATGTTGCCAGCCCTCCCCTGAGGGCAGCATTCAACTAAGAGTATAAATAGCTCACAGCTCTAACTCACCATAATCTCAACATGTGAAAAATGAAATTAGAAAAAGAACAAGTGATGAAAGTATACCGTAAAATCTCGGGTATAATACGCACAATTTTACCCCACTTCACCTTATGTGAAAAAAAAATTAAGCCGGCGAGAACACTTCCCTCTCTCCCCCATCGCTATCCGATAATAAAATACAAAATTAAGTCTGCCAGAACTATGTCAATCTTCCCCTGCAGGTGGCATGCATCCATTCCCCGCCCGCTTCCTTCAATTGCCTTTCAGGACCTACTGGCTCCAGCCAATGATAATGCCCTGTGAGGATCTGAAGGTCCTCACAGGGCAATACCATAGCTGGAAGGAAGCGGGCGGCGAATGGAAGAGTGCCACCCGCAGGGGAAAATCGACATAGTTTATATGTTTCCTGATCATCTTGAAAATGGGGGACTTGACTTTTGAAGCTAGTAAGAGGTATTTTATCATCGGATATTGCCGGAGGAGGGAGGGAAGGGATCTGGCAGACTTCATTTTTTTTTTCGTAAGAGGGGAAAACAAGGGTGCATATTATACATAGGAGCGTATTATACATAGGCACTCTTGTTTTCCCTAAAATCTTGGGTATAATAAACACCTGTGTATTATACACAGGTGCGTATTATACCTGAGATTTTACGGTAGTAACAACAAGGGATGAGAGGGTTCTCCAGATCCAGTATTAGGCCCAAAGCTAAAGTGCAACACAAAATAAAAAACAGACCTGAGCTAATCCATACAAGCTGCACAAATGTGTGCCTTGTATTGGGCATATATCATACCACTGTATAGTAAATATGAGTATTTTATTCATAATTTGGCCAAAGTATGTATAAGCTTGCCAACCTCATTAAGGTACCACAATATCTGGCAACTCCAAACGTAATATAGAACCGTATCTAGATTAAAAAAAATGTCATGAAGATATGTTGTAAATGAACGCGTTGTAATTAGGGGTGGGCGAAAATTTCCTCCTCAAAATCGTCTAAAAATGGCACTTTCCGCTTGGCAAAAAATTTACCACAGTGCTGTAACGAGATAGTAATGTTTCATAATAAAAGCAGCTCTAATTAATCATCATAGTATTTGGACTTCAATTATTTCAATTCTGTCAGAGTTGTAGTTCAAGAGTAATTCAATTACAAAGTATCCCCCTCCCACCCCTTTTACTGATGTAACACTGCTCAGCCAGATCAGAAGGGAGGTGCCCAGGTAGACTGCAGAGAGGGACAATCTTCAATTAAGATAAAGGAAAAACCTGAAAAACTTGTCAAGGGGGGCAGGACTTTCATTGTTCTCATAGGAAGAAGATTGTCCCCTGCTGTTATCTGTCTGGTCTATGGATTGGATTCCACATCTGAGAAGAGATGGCTTACACTAGGTAAAAGGGGCGGGAGGGGAAACTTTGCTTGTGAATATCTCTCAAACCATAAAGGTTTGAGAGATAAGACTTATATCGTTCTTCATGTTTTTTTAATGCCTACAAAATAAAATAAAGATAAAACGAAGTATTACTATCCCTTTAAATAAATTATTTATGTGTTTGCATAACTATGCGTAATTGATTATTTTAATCAATTCTTTACTGTGAAGTAGCGTGTCAATACCTAGTTTTGCGTAAAGTTCTCAAATTAATTTAATATTATTATTTTATCTATTTATGCGAAGATATACAACCTAATTGGGTCTCCTGTTTAACCCTTTCTTGTATATCTTCAACAATGCAAATCAAGGTGCTTGTACGGGTGATATTCCATTCTGGTCTGTTATAGCGTATCGTTACATCATGTTGTCTGAGACGTGGAAAAAAAGATCAGGTTCATCAGACCCTACAACCCTTACAATGGTGATCATCACGATAAGTGAACAATGGGCCCATGCATATCTTAAATTTCTCTGCTGTATCTGTCAACACCCCATCTCAGTATCAGTGGTATGGACCTTATCTATAGAAAGGAGTGGAAAGATTCCTGGAGAAACCAGTTCCACTGGAGTCACCTGACTAGCATTGAAGGGAATTAAAATCTCTATGTTAAAGGTTATAACAGCTCAAATGTGTCATTATTCTAGGGTAGAATAAAGTCATTATATACATTAAATATATATGTGACTGTCTATAGAAGACGTATTCCTTTTAATTATATAGTCACTCATACATAGGTACGATAAGGCAATCGATCCAGTCTTTTAATTTAGTCTGTGTAAATATAATACTTTGATCTTGTTCTAAATTATCTATTCATTTAAATAAATAGGGGTCAGTAGGTCATGAAATAACCCATATGTTTTTGGCAATTGCCAACCCACCGCAGCCACACCCCCAGCAACACCACCTAAAACAAAACTGTCACTCTTTGGCCATGTGAAATGTTGGGAGGTATGCTATCCTGGTCCTACACCAGGTCTTCCCTCTAGATAAAGGACCTGAAAGTTTATATAGAGCAGGCATAAAAGTGTGACAAAATGGACTAAATGTTTAAATGAAAATTAATTTAAAGAATAAGTGGTTTATGCCCTGGCCAAAATAAAATGTTGCTACCTTATCCTTAAAATTTTGTGTTGAAAGTAACCACTAGGTGGTGGTGTTTCCTCACGTCTCAAACTTTTTCAACGTGTGGATCCCCTTACATGCAGCTAGAATTTTCAGAGCATCCTTCACATTTCATGAGTCATTTCTCAAGGGCTTAACCTGTTGAGTGCCGAAGGGGTATCCAACGCGTTGTAAAGCAATGAGCTGGGACTTCACCTCTGGCACCCAAAGGTTAATGAAGGGTGAAATATATAAATATATACCATTAAAATTGTACATATAACAAGCACAATTTTGCCCCTATTCACCTTATATGAAGTGGGAGTATTATGCACGAGAAAAAAAAGAAAATATATATATATATATATATATATATATATGTTTCTGCAGTTACCGCAAGCTGCCTTCCTGCTCCTCACCCCCCTCTGGAGTCATCTGTAACACCGTCTCAGTGAAAAACATGCTGCATTTGTCGCCTGACCGCTTCCAGCAATGTGAGGATCCTTTCATTTAAGCCAATGGGAATGATTTTTGAGGACCTTAAAGTCCTCACAGGGCAGTACCATAGACACAATGCACAGAGATCTATGTACTGGGTCTTCTCTATTGCCCTGTGAAAACCTTGAGGTCCTCAAAAAGCATTCCCATTGGCTTAAATCAAAAGGTGCTCACAGTTATTTTTAGGTCTCACATTCAAAATTACATAAAAAGTACATACTTTACATAATCATTTCCATTAACCCTATGAGTGCCATACAAAGTACATAATTTACATAATCATTTCCATTAACCCTATGATTGCTCTGCAATGCGTTGCATACTCCTCTGGCATGTAAAGAGTTAATATATAAAGATACGCGTACTCCTGTCTTTGCATTATTAAAACCAGACTAATATGGTTACTACAAATGAATTCAGAAATATAGATTGGAAGCTCAACTTTAAAGGGATAGTAATACATCGATGTAATTCCATTTAATAATGTATCTAGTAAAAAAAATGAATTAATTGCGCCATGTCTGATCTCTCAAACCTGACGTCAGCTTTCTATCTTACAGACGGAGACCCCGGTCCGCAGACCACCCTGCGTCTTTTCACCAGAGCCGAAATCGCACTCTTTAGAAAGAAATAGTTCATTTGAACGGTCTACAATGTGTGCCTGCAAAGTCATGCAAAGTATTTCTTTCTAAAGAGTGCGATTTCGGCTCTGCTGAAGAGCCGCAGGATGGTCTGCAGACCAGGATCTCCTTCTGTAAGACAGAAAGCTGATGTCAGTGCAAGGGGAGGGAAGGGGCAACTTTGTAAGCGGATATCTCACAATCCATGCAAGTTTGAGAGATTGGACACGTCTCAATTTATTTGTTTTACTAGGTACATTTTTAAATGGAATTATATCGATATATTACTATTCCTTTAATGTTTTTATCAAAACATTTATAGAAAAAGATGGGCAATATACATGCAAACTGTGTACAAACAGACATTGAACCCTGGATGAGAATCATTGTCTTATTCACTAAGGACAATTTCAGAGAGGCCTTTTCTGTGTCTGTTGTAATGTATGAATAAAGTTTGTCTAAATCAAATTTCTCAGCTGAAACACTCCATAACTCACGCAAAAGCAGGCCTGGATTTCCCAATAGTCAGAGTCGGTAACTGTGTAGAGCCCCAATTTTTGATGGGAGGTGCTATAGCTGTGCGGGCCACACCCACATGCCACATTGAGGGTGTGGCCAGAGAAATCTCATTGTTCCTGTAACAGTTTTATACCCTTTTAAAGGTATTATTTAAAGGGATAGTAATACTTCATTTTATCTTTATTTTATTTTGTAGGCATTAAAAAAACATGAAGAACGATATAAGTCTTATCTCTCAAACCTTTATGGTTTAAGAGATATTCACAAGCAAAGTGTCCCCCTCCCCGCCCCTTTTACTGATGTAACACTTTTCAGCTAGGGCAGAAGGGAGCTGCCCAGGTAGACTGCAGAGAGGGACAATCTTCAATTAAGATAAGGGAAAAACCTGAAAAGCTTGTCAAGGGGGGCAGGGCTTTCATTGTTCTCATAGGAAGAAGATTGTCCCCTGCTGTTATCTGTCTGGTCTATGGACTGGATTCCACATCTGAGAAGAGATGGCTTACACTAGGTAAAAGGGGGCAGGGATTTCATTGTTTTCAAAGGAATAAGAGTGTCCCCTTCTGTTATCTGTCCAGTCTATGGACTGCATTCCACATCTGAGAAGAGATGGCTTACACTAGGTAAAAGGGGTGGGAGGGGAAAACTTTGCTTGTGAATATCTCATAAACCATAAAGGTTTGAGAGATAAGACTTATATCATTCTTCATGTTTTTTTAATTCGTACAAAATAAAATAAAGTTAAAACGAAGTATTACTATCCCTTTAAGTTGTTGAATGCTATAGAGATCAGCAATGCATTGCAATCTCTAGCAACAAAGGGGTTAACTGGTTAGTAATGTCTTATATTAATAAACAGTAATAACATAGATATTCAAAAAATAAATCAATAGATGCCAGTCCTATGTAGAATTTGATGGCAGACCATCTAGTTGCCCATTTTTCTACACTGCATGTACAGACCACTATACTTTTATATTATAGTTATTATATTCACAATCCACTACATGTACAGTCTGCTAGTCTTTTATATTATAGTGAGCATATCCCACAATGCACTGCATGTACAGACCACAAAACTTTTATATCATAGTTATTATATCCACAATACACTGCATGTACAGTCTGCTAGTCTTTTATATTATAGTGAGCAAATCCCACAATGCACTGCATGTACAGACTGCTAGACTTTTATATTATAGCGATTATTATATCTCACAATGCACTGCATTTACAGACTGCTAGTCTTTTATTTTTTTTAGTGAAAATATCCCGAAAAAATGCTGTGTGCACAGCATTAGATTTTTATATTATAAAGAGAATATCCCACAATACACTGCATGTACATTCTGCTGGACTTTTATATTACAGTGAATATATATCCCACAATGCACTGCATGTACAGTCTGCTAGACTTTTATTTTATAGTGATTATATCCCACAATGTACTACATGTACAGTCTGCTAGACTTTAATATTATAGTGAGTATATCCCACAATGCACTGCATGTACAGTCTGCTAGGCTTTAATTTTCTAGTGAGTATATCCCACAATGCACTACATGTACAGACTGCTGGACTTTTATATTATAGTGATTATATCCCACAATGCACTGCATGTATAGTCTGCTAGACTTTTATATTATAGTGATTATATCCCACAATGCACTGCATGTATAGTCTGCTAGACTTTTATATTATAGTGAGTATATCCCACAATGCACTGCATGTACAGACCACTAGACTTTATATTATAGTGATTATATCCCACAATACACTGCATGTACAGACTGCTGGACTATTATAGTGATTATATCGCACAATGCACTGCATGTACAGTCTGCTAGACTTTTATATTTAGTGAGTATATCCCACAATGCACTGCATGTACAAACTAATGGACTTTTATATTATAGCGAGTATATCTCACAATGTATTGCATGTATAGACTGCTGGACTTTTATATTATAGTGATTATATCCTACAATGCACTGCATGTACAGACTGCTGGACTTTTATATTATAGTGATTATATCGCACAATGCACTGCATGTACAGACTGCTGGACTTTTATATTATAGTGATTATATCGCACAATGCACTGCATGTACAGACTGCTGGACTTTTATATTATAGTGATTATATCGCACAATGCACTGCATGTACAGACTGCTAGACTTTTATATTATAGTGAGTATATCCCACAATGCACTGCATGTACAGTCTGCTAGACTTTTATATTTAGTGAGTATATCCCACAATGCACTGCATGTACAAACTACTGAACATTTATATTATAGCGAGTATATCTCACAATGTATTGCATGTATAGACTGCTGGACTTTTATATTATAGTGATTATATCGCACAATGCACTGCATGTACAGACCACTAGACTTTTTATATTATAGTGATTACATCCCACAATGCACTGCATGTACAGACCACTAGACTTTTATATTATAGGGATTGTATCCCACAATGCACTGCATGTACAGTCTGCTAGCCTTTTATTTTATAGTGAGTGTATCCCACAATACACTGCATGTACAGACAGCTAGACTTTTATGTTATAGTGAGTATATCCCACAATGCACTGCATGTACAGTCTGCTAGCCTTTTATTTATAGTGAGTATATCCCACAATGCATTGCATGTACAGACTGCTGGACTTTTATATTATAGTGAGTATATCCCACAATGCACTGCATGTACAGACTGCTGGACTCTTATATTTAGTGAGTATATCCCACAATGCACTGCATGTACAAACTACTGGATTTTTATATTATAGCGAGTATATCTCACAATGTATTGCATGAATAGACTGCTGGACTTTTATATTATAGTGAGTATATCCCACAATGCACTGCATGTACAGACTGCTGGACTCTTATATTTAGTGAGTATATCCCACAATGCACTGCATGTGCAAACTACTGGATTTTTATATTATAGCGAGTATATCTCACAATGTATTGCATGAATAGACTGCTGGACTTTTATATTATAGTGAGAATATCCCACAATGTACTGCATGTACAGACCACTAGACTTTTATATTATAGTGAGTATATCCCACAATGTACTGCATGTACAGACCATTAGACTTTTATATTATAGTGAGTATATCCCACAATGGACTGTGTGTATAGACTGCTGGACTTTTATATTATAGTGAGTATATCTCACAATGCACTGCATATAGACTGCTGGAGTTTTATATTATAGTGAGTGTATCCCACAATGCACTGCATGTACAGACCACTAGACTTGTATATTATAGTGAGCATATCCCACAATGCACTGCATGAACAAACTACTAGACTTTTATTTTATAGCAATTATTATATCACACAATACACTACATGAAAAGACTGCTGGTCTTTTATTTTATAATGCATATATCCCACAATCAACTGAATGTAAAGACTGGTAGCCTTTTATATGATAGTGATTGTATCCCACTGGAACTTTATGTTATAGTGAGTATGTCCCACAATGCACTGCATGTACAGCCTTCTAGACTTTTATATTATAGTGAATGAGATGGCTAGACTTGTAAACTATGGTGATTGTATCCCACCATACACTGTATGGACAGACTACTAGACTTTTATATTATGGTGAGTATATCACACAATGCACTGTGTGTACAGACCTGTAGACTTCTATATTATAGCGATTGTTTCCCACAATGCACTACATGTACAGCCCACTAGACTTTTATATTATAGTGATTGTATCCCACAATGCACTGTGTGTACAACCACTAGACTTTTATATTATAGTGATTGTATCCCACAATGCACTGTGTGTACAGACCACTAGACTTTTATATTATAGTGATTGTTTCATACAATACACTGCATGTGCAGACCACTAGACTTTTATAATATAGTGATTGTATACCACAATGCACTGTTTATACATACCATTAGACTTTGATATTATAGCGATTGTATCCCACAATGCACGGTGTGTACACACCACTAGACTTTTATATTATAGTGATTGTTTCCCACAATGAACTGTGTGTACAGACCACTAGACATTTATAGTATAGTGATTGTATCCCACAATGCACTGTGTGTACAGACCACTAGACTTTTATATTAGAGTAATTGTATCCCTCAATGCACTGCATGTACAGAAAACTAGACTTTTATATTATAGTGATTGTATCCCACAATTCACTGCGTGTACAGTCCACTAGACTTTTATATTATAGTGATTGTATCCCACAATGCACTGTGTGTACAGACCACTAGACTTTTATATTATAGTGATTGTATCCCACAATGCACTGTGCATACAGACCACTAGACTTTTATATTATAGTGATTGTATCCCACAATGCACTGTGCATACAGACCACTAGACTTTTATATTATAGTGATTGTATCCCACAATGCATTGTGTATACAGACCACTAGACTTTTATATTATAGAGATTGTATCCCACAATGCACTGTGCATACAGACCACTAGACTTTTATATTATAGAGATTGCATCCCACAATGCACTGTGTGTAAAGACCACAAGACTTTTATATTATAGTGATTATATCCCACAATACACTGTATGTACAGTCTGCTGCTGGACTTTTATATTATAGTGAGTATATCCCACAATGCACTGCATGAACAACCCACTAGACTTTTATATTATAGTGATTGTATCCCACAATTCACTTGGTGTACAGACCACTATACTTTTATATTATAGTGATTGTATCCCACAATGCACTGTGTATACAGACCACTAGACTTTTATATTATAGTGATTGTATACCACAATGCACTGCTTATACAGACTGGTAGACTTTTATATTATATTGATTGTATCCCACAATGTACTACCTGTTCAGCCCACTAGACTTTTATATTATAGTGATTGTATCTCACAATTCACTTGGTGTACAGACCACTAGACTTTTATATTATAGTGATTATATCCCACAATGCACTGCTTATACAGACTTGTAATCTTTTATATTATAGTGATTATATCCCATACTGCATTGTGTGTACAGACCACTAGACTTTTATCTTATAGCGATTGTATCCCACAATGCACTTCTTGTACAGACCACTAGACTTTTACATTATAGTGATTGTATCCCACAATGCACTGTGTGTACAGACCACTAGACTTTTTATAGTATAGTGATTGTATACCACAATGCACTTCGTATACAGACTGGTAGTCTTTTATATTATAGTGATTGTATCCCATAATGCACTGCATGTACAGACCACTAGACTTTTATATTATAGTGATTGTATCCCACAATACACTGCATGTACAGACTGCTGGACATTTATATTATAGTGAGCATATCCCACAATGCACTGCATGTACAAACTACTAGACCTTTATTTTATAACAATTATTATATCACACAATGCACTACATTAACAGACTGCTGGTCTTTTGTTTTATAATGCGCATATCCCACAATCAACTGCATGTAAAGACTGCTCATCTTTTATATTATAGTGATTGTATCCTGCTGGAATTTTATATTATAGTGAGTATGTCCCACAATGCACTGCATGTACAGCCTGCTAGACTTTTTAACTATAGTGTTTGTATCCCACAATACACTACATGTATAGCCCACTAGACTTTTATACTATAGTGATTGAATCCCACAATGCACTGCATGTACAGCCCACTAGACTTTTATATTATAGTGATTGTATCCCATAATGCACTGTGGGTACAGACCACTAGACTTTTATATTATAGTAATTGTATCCCATAAAACTGTGTGTACAGACCACTAGACTTTTATATTATAGTGATTGCATCCCACAATGCACTGTGTGTACAGACCACTAGACTTTTATGTTAAAGTAATTGTATCCCACAATGCACTGTTTATACAGACCACTAGACTTTTATGTTAAAGTAATTGTATCCCACAATGCACTGTTTATACAGACCACTAGACTTTTCTATTATAGTGATTGTATCCCTCAATGTACTGTGTGTACAGACCACTAGAGTTTTATAGTGTAGTAATTGTATCCCACAATGGGCTGCATATACAGTTCACTAGGCTTTTATATTATAGTGATTGTATCCCACAATGCATTGTGTGTACAGACCACTAGACTTTTATATTATAGTGAGTATAACACACAATGTACTGCATGTACAGATTGCTACACATATATTGTAACTCTCATAACCAACAATGCACTTTATTTACACTGCTAGACATTTATAGTGATTGCATCCCTCAATGCAATACATGTCCAGACTGCTTGACTTTTATATTATCGTGAGTATATCCACAATGCACTGTATTGCATGTACAGACTGCTGGACTTTTATATTATGGTGATTATTTCCCACAATGCACTGCATGTTCAGTCTGCTAGACTTCTATATTATAGTTATTATATCCCACAATGCACTGCACGTACAAACTGCTGGACTTTTATATTATAGTGATTATATCCCACAATGCACTTCATGTACAGACCACCAGACTTTTATATTATAGTGAGTATATCTCACAATGCACTGCATGTACAGACTGCTAGACTTTTATTTTATAGCAATTATTATATCACACAACGCACTACAAGAACAAACTGCTGGTCTTTTATTTTATAGTGAGTATATCAAACAATGCACTGCATGTACAGACTGCTAGACTTTTATATTATAGTGAGTATATCCCACAATGCACTGCATGTACAGACTGCTGGACTTTTGCATTATAGTGAGTATACCCCACAATGCACTGCATGTACAGACTGCTGGACTTTTATATTATAGTGAGTATATCACACAATGCACTGTGTGTACACACTGCTGGATTTTTATATTATAGTGAGTATATCCCACAATGCACTGCATGTACAGACTGCTGGACTTTTGCATTATAGTGAGTATATCCCACAATGCACTGCATGTACAGACTGCTGGACTTTTATATTATAGTGAGTATATCCCACAATGTACTGCGTGTACACACTGCTGGATTTTTGTATCGTAGTGAGTATATCTCACAATGCACTGTATGTACCTACTGCTGGACTTTTATATTATAGTGAGTATATCAAACAAGGCACTGCATGTACAGACTGCTGGACTTTTATATTATAGTGAGCATATCCCACAATGCACTGCATGTACAAACTACTAGACTTATTTTATAGCAATTATTATATCACACAATGCACTACATGAACAGACTGCTGGTCTTTTATTTTATAGTGAGTATATCCACAATGCACTGCATATACAGACCACTAGACTTTTATATTATAGTAAGTATATCCCACAATGCACTGCACATACAGACCACTAGACTTTTATATGATAGTGATTATATTCCACAATGCACTGCATGTACAGTCTGCTGCTGGACTTTTATATTATAGTGAGTATATCCCACAATGCACTGCATGTACAAACTGCTGGACCTTTCTATTATAGCGCGTATATCTCACAATGTATTGCATGTACAGACTGCTGGACTTTTATATTATAGTGATTATTTCCCACAATGCACTGCATGTACAGTCTGCTAGACTTTTTATATTATAGTGATTATATCCCACAATGCACTGCATGTACAAACTGCTGGACTTTTATATTATAGCGAGTATATCTTACAATATATTGCATGTACAGACTGCCCGAGTTTTATTATTATTTTGATTATTTCCCGCAGTGCACTGCATGTACAGTCTGCTAGACTTTTATATTATAGTGATTGTATCCCACAATGCACTGTGTGTACAGACCACTAGGCTTTTATATTATAGTGATTATATCCCACAGTGCACTGTGTGTACAGACCACTAAGCTTTTATATTATAGTGATTATATCCCACAATGCACTGCATGTACAGACTGCTGGACTTTTATATTATAGTGAGTATATCACACAATGCACTGCATGTACAGACTGCTGGACTTTTATATTATAGTGAGTATATCCCACAATGCACTGCATGTACAGACTGCTGGACTTTTATATTATAGCGAGTATATCTTACAATATATTGCATGTACAGACTGCCCGACTCTTATTATTATTGTGATTATTTCCCGCAATGCACTGCATGTACAGTCTGCTAGACTTTTATATTATAGTGATTATATCCCACAATGCACTGCATGTACAGACTGCTGGACTTTTATATTATAGTGAGTATATCCCACAATGCACTGCATGTACAGACTGCTGGACTTTTATTTTATAGCAATTCTTATATCACACAATGGACTGCATGAACAGATTGCTGGTCTTTTATTTTATAATGCATATATCCCACAATCAACTGCATGTAAAGACTGCTAGCCTTTTATTTTATAGTGGTTGTATCCCACTTGAAGTATATATTATAGTGAGTATGTCCCACAATGCACTGCATGTACAGACTAATAGACTTTTATATTATAGTGATTGTAACCCACAATGCACTGTGTATACAGACCACTAGACTTTTATATTATAGTGATTGTATACCACAATGCACTGCTTATACAGACTGGTAGTCTTTTATATTATAGTGATTGTATCCCACAATTTACTACCTGTACAGCCCACTAGACTTTTATATTATAGTGATTGTATCCCAGAATGCATTTCATGAACAACCCACCAGACTTTTATATTATAGTGATTGTATCCCACAATTCACTTGGTGTACAGACCACTAGACTTTTATATTATAGTGATTGTATCCCACAATACACTGCTTACACAGACTGGTAGTCTTTTATATTATAGTGATTGTATCCCACAATGTACTACCTGTACAGCCCACTAGACTTTTATATTATAGTGATTGTATCCCACAATTCACTGTGTGTACAGCCCACTAGACTTTTATATTATAGTGATTGTATCCCACAATGCACTGTGTGTACAGTGCCACTAGACTTTTATATTATAGTGATTGTATCCCACAATGCACTGTGTGTACAGTGCCACTAGACTTTTATATTATAGTGATTGTATCCCACAATGCACAGTGTGTACAGACCACTAGACTTTTATATTATAGTGATTGTAGCCCACAATTCACTGGGTGTACAGACCACTAGACTTTTATATTATAGCGATTGTATCCCATAATGCACTGTGTGTACAGACCACTAGATTGTTTTTTTTTTTTTTTTTGTTTGTTTTTTTTTAATCATAGTGATTGTATCCCACAATGCACTGCTTGTACAGACCACTACACTTTTACATTATAGTGATTGTATCCCACAATGCACTGTGTGTACAGACCACTAGACTTTTTATAGTATAGTTATTGTATCCCACAATGCTCTGCATATACAGACTGGTAGTCTTTTATATTATAGTGATTGTATCCCATAATGCACTGCGTGTACAGACCACTAGACTTTTATATTATAGTGTTTATATCCCACAATACACTGCATGTACAGACTGCTGGACTTTTATATTATAGTGAGCATATCCCACAATGCACTGCATGTACAAACTACTAGACCTTTATTTTATAACAATTATTATATCACACAATGCACTACATTAACAGACTGCTGGTCTTTTATTTTATAATGCATATATCCCATAATCAACTGCATGTAAAGACTGCTAGCCTTTTATTTTATAGTGGTTGTATCCCACTTGAAGTATATATTATAGTGAGTATGTCCCACAATGCACTGCATGTACAGACTAATAGACTTTTATATTATAGTGATTGTAACCCACAATGCACTGTGTATACAGACCACTAGACTTTTATATTATAGTGATTGTATACCACAATGCACTGCTTATACAGACTGGTAGTCTTTTATATTATAGTGATTGTATCCCACAATTTACTACCTGTACAGCCCACTAGACTTTTATATTATAGTGATTGTATCCCAGAATGCATTTCATGAACAACCCACTAGACTTTTATATTATAGTGATTGTATCCCACAATTCACTTGGTGTACAGACCACTAGACTTTTATATTATAGTGATTATATCCCACAATACACTGCTTACACAGACTGGTAGTCTTTTATATTATAGTGATTGTATCCCACAATGTACTACCTGTACAGCCCACTAGACTTTTATATTATAGTGATTGTATCCCACAATTCACTGTGTGTACAGCCCACTAGACTTTTATATTATAGTGATTGTATCCCACAATGCACTGTGTGTACAGTGCCACTAGACTTTTATATTATAGTGATTGTATCCCACAATGCACAGTGTGTACAGACCACTAGACTTTTATATTATAGTGATTGTAGCCCACAATTCACTGGGTGTACAGACCACTAGACTTTTATATTATAGCAATTGTATCCCATAATGCACTGTGTGTACAGACCACTAGATTGTTTTTTTTTTTTTTTTTTTTTTTTAAATCATAGTGATTGTATCCCACAATGCACTGCTTGTACAGACCACTAGACTTTTACATTATAGTGATTGTATCCCACAATGCACTGTGTGTACAGACCACTAGACTTTTTATAGTATAGTGATTGTATCCCACAATGCTCTGCATATACAGACTGGTAGTCTTTTATATTATAGTGATTGTATCCCATAATGCACTGCGTGTACAGACCACTAGACTTTTATATTATAGTGTTTATATCCCACAATACACTGCATGTACAGACTGCTGGACTTTTATATTATAGTGAGCATATCCCACAATGCACTGCATGTACAAACTACTAGACCTTTATTTTATAACAATTATTATATCACACAATGCACTACATTAACAGACTGCTGGTCTTTTATTTTATAATGCATATATCCCACAATCAACTGCATGTAAAGACTGCTAAGTCTTTTATATTATAGTGATTGCATCCCTCTGAAATTTTATATTATAGTGAGTATGTCCCACAATACACTGCATGAACAGCCCACTAGACTTTTATATTATAGTGATTGAATCCCACAATGCACTACATGTACAGCCCACTAGACTTTTATATTATAGTGATTGTATCCCACAATGCACTGCATGTACACCCTACTAGACTTTTATATTATAGTGATTGTATCCCATAATGCACTGTGTGTACAGACCACCAGACTTTTATATTATAGTGATTGCATCCCACAATGCACTGTGTGTACAGACCACTAGACTTTTATATTATAGTGATTGCATCCCACAATGCACTGTGTGTACAGACCACTAGACTTTTATGTTAAAGTAATTGTATCCCACAATGCATTTTTTATACAGACCCCTAGACTTTTCTATTATAGTGATTGTATCCCTCAATATACTGTGTGTACAGACCACTAGACTTTTATATTATAGGGATTGTATCCCACAATGGGCTGCATGTACCGTTCAGTAGACTTTTATATTATAGTGATTGTATCCCACAATGCATTGTGTGTACAGTCCACTAGATTTTTATATTATAGTGATTGTATCCCACAATGCACTGCATGTACAGACTGCTGGACTTTTATATTATAATGAGTATATGCCACAATGCACTGCGTGTACAGACTACTGGACTTTTATATTATAGCGAGTATATCCCACAATGCACTGCATGTATAGACTGCTGGACTTTTATATTATAGTGAGTATATCCCACAAAGCACTGCATGTACAGACTGCTGGACTTTTATATTATAGTGAGTATAACACACAATGTACTGCATGTACAGATTGCTACACATATATTGTAATGCTCATAACCAACAATGCACTTTATTTACACTGCTAGACATTTATAGTGATTGCATCCCTCAATGCACTACATGTACAAAGTACTAGACTTTTATATTATAGTAATTACATCCACAATGCAATACATGTCCAGACTGCTGGACTTTTATATTATCGTGAGCATACCCCACAATGCACTGTATTGCATGTACAGACTGCTGGACTTTTATATTATCGTGATTTTTTTTCCCACAATGCACTGCATGTACAGTCTGCTTGACTTCTATATTATAGTGATTGTATCCCACACTTCACTGCGTGTGCAGACTACTAGACTTTTATATTATAGTGAGTATATCCCACAATGCACTGCAGGTACAGACTGCTAGACTTTCATATTATAGTGAGTATATCCCACAATGATCTACATGTACAGACTGCTGGACTTTTATATTATAATGAGTATATCCCACAATGCACTGCATGTTCAGTCTGCTAGACTTTTTTTAAAGTGATTATATCCCACAATGCACTGCATGCACAGACTGCTAGACTTTTATATTATAGTAAGTATATCCCACAATGCACTGCATGTACAGACTGCTAGACTTTTATATTATAGTAAGTATATCCCACAATGCACTGCATGTACAGACTGCTGTACTTTTATTTTATAGCAATTATTATATCCCACAATGCACTACAAAAACAGACTGCTGGTCTTTTATTTTGTAGTGCGTATATCAAACAATGCACTGCATGTACAGATTGCTAGACTTTTATATTATAGTGAGTATATCCCACAATGCACTGCATGTACAGACTGCTGGACTTTTATATTATAGTGAGTATATCCCACAATGTACTGCATGTACAGACTGCTGGACTTTTATATTATAGTGAGTATATCCCACAATGCACTGCATGTACAAACTACTAGGATTTTATTTTATACCAATTATTATATCACACAATGCACTACATGAACAGACTGCTGGTCTTTTATTTTACAGTGCATATATCCCACAATCAACTGCATGTAAAGACTGCTAGCCTTTTATGTTATAGTGATTGTATCTCACTGGAACTTTATATTATAGTGAGTATGTCCCACAATGCACTGCATATACAGCCTGCTAGACTTTTATATTATAGTGATTGAGATGGGTTGACTTTTAAACTATACTGATTTTATGCCACAATACACTGCATGTACAGACTACTAGACTTTTATATTATAGTGATTATATCCCACAATGCACTGCATGTACATCCCACTAGACTTTTATACTATAGTGATTGTATCCCACAATGCACTACACGTACAGCCCACTAGACTTTTATATTATAGTAATTGTATCCCATAATTCACTGCATGTACAGCCCACTAGACTTTTATATTATAGTGACTGTATCCCACAATGCACTGCATATCCAGACCAGTAGTCTTTTATATTATAGTGATTGTATCCCAAAATGCACTGCATGTACAGACCACTAGACTTTTATGTTATAGTAATTGTATCCCACAATGCACTGCGTGTACAGACCACTAGACTTTTATATTATAGTGATTGTATCCCACAATGCACAGTTTGTACAGACCGCTAGACTTTTATATTATAGTGATTGTATCCCACAATGCACTGTGTGTACAGACCACTAGACTTTTATATTATAGTTATTGTATCCCACAATGCACAGTGTGTACAGACCACTAGACTTTTATATTATAGTTATTGTATCCCACAATGCACTGGGTGTACAGACCACTAGACTTTTATATTATAGTGATTGTATCCCACAATGCACTACATGAACAGACCACTAGACTTTTATATTATAGTGATTGTATCCCACAATGCACTGCGTGTACAGACCACTAGACTTTTATATTATAGTTATTGTATCCCACAATGCACTGTGTGTACAGACCACTAGACTTTTATATTATAGTGATTGTATCCCACAATGCACTACATGAACAGACCACTAGACTTTTATATTATAATAAGTATATCCCACAATGCACTATGTGTACAGACCACTACACTTTTATATTATAGTGATTGTATCCCACAATGCATTGCATGTACAGAGTTTTATATTTTAGTGAGTGTATAGGACAACACACAAGGGTGCACATTTTGTCTTTTAAATTATAAGGTATCGTTGAATTCCTCAACAGTTCGCTTGAAATCCTGTTAGCAAAAGAGTTAGAAAAAGTTTTTTTTGTAGAAATCCTGTTATGTCATGTTTGTATATTGACTTTTGCAATTTGGTACATATGCAAAAGCCTATATTACATTAATAGTTTTATATAGAAATTTCTTCATAGACTGTAATTCTTTGCGTGCAAGAAAGTTATCCAACCCATTGTACCACAACCTTTTGGACATTGAAAGTGTTAAGAAGAATCTGTTACTAACTGCAATGTAAAACAAAACCCAGTGAATGAAATCGGTACAAGTCCTGGCTTCCTAGATTGAATCATACACTAGGGCTCAAAATTCAGGGGCGGACTGACCATTGTCATCGATGTTAATAGTATAATGTTCCAGTACGTCTGCCTGCTTGCCTGCCTGTTGTTTGGGCCCACCCGCACCTATTTAAAGCAGCCACTGGCTGCCGTGCTCTGTGAGGCATTGAGGCTTCACACTATTACTGCCCAGTACCCATGATCCAGACCCTAGTAGAGTCCCCACTCAACAAGCAGCGTGACCCTTTGAGTGTCATAAAGGTGAAAAATGCATTGCACAGCAATGCTTTGCACACCTCATTGGCACCCAAAGGGTTAAGAGCTTTGTCCTTACTTCGCAATGTAGCATATAAAGAAAAATGGAGCGGCGATGTTTAAATGAAGTTGCACAGCAGCCTCTATTTACAGATTGCCAGGAAGTCGGGGGATGTGAAGGGACGGCAGGCAGCGCGGGCATGCTGGGCAGTGGCTCCAAGTTAGGCGCGATGTTCCAATTCAATCCGCACAAAGGGTAAGATGTTCAAAAAGTCTTCATAATGAAAATCTTGTCGGATCGTGAGTTGGTGGTAAAAGTAGGATGATATTTTCAGAGTAAATCCTTCACGTTTGAAAATTCGTCTAAAGAATTAAAAATGACGGTAAGAAGATCTTAAAATTTGTCTTTCAGTTTGTCTTTGAAACAAACATTTTCAAAGAAACAAAAGACTTTTTTTGTCTTTGAAACAAATTTTTCTTCTCCAAGTTTAGACCATTTTTATTATGTTGGGAAAAAATGACGTTAATCAGACAAAAAAATGATGTTCAAATGAACATTTTTTTCTGAAAATACCTTATATTAAGACTAAGGGCAAGATGTTCAAAAAGTCTTCATAATGAAAAACTTGTCGGATCATGAGTTGGTGATAAAAGAAGGATGATATTTTCGGAAGTAAATCCGTCACGTTTGAAAATTCGTCTAAAGAATTAAAAATGACGGTAAGAAGATCTTGAAATTTGTCTTTCAGTTTGTCTTTGAAACGAACATTTTCAAAGAAAGAAAAGACTTTTTTTGTCTTTGAAACAAATTTTTCTTCTCCAAGTTTAGACCATTTTTATTATGTCGGGAAAAAATTACGTTAATCAGACAAAAAAATGACGTTGAAACGAACATTTTTTTCTGAAAATACCTTATATTAAGACTAAGCCACACCCACTTTTAAGACAGCTTTTTCCCTTTGACGGAGATGGCGGAATTGGATGCAAAAAATGACGGAAACATGTCTGAGAATTGACGGATCATGGTGTAAGAACTTTTTTATTCTGGTGACAGACAATTTCACTTACCACCACTTTCTGAACATCTCGCCCAAAGTGTGAAGAGTTAGTGGAGAGGGATGACTTAAGCTGTTACCTAATGGGTTCACTGATAGAAGTCACATGGGAATGACTGGTGACTTTTTTTGCTTTTTGTTGCTGTAGTGTGAATTTTAAATGTGATGGCATAGTTAATGTGGTATTGGCAATTATACAGCTGACATTTATTTATTTGTTTATTCAGGGTGTTTGTATTTAAAAACAATGGTCATACTATTCCTTATGGTGTTATGAGTTGAAACAATAAAAATTGTCTCTGCCAGAAAGGCCCCATGTACATTATATGCTGGGGAGGTCTCCAGTCCATTGCTTTGCGATGCTTTGGATTAAAAATTGAATCCTTTTGGTGTTAGAGATGTCTCAATGCATTGCAAAGCAAGGGTCTGGAGACCTCTCCAACATATAATGGCCTAGGACCCCTTGCTGTTTATTTGAGGCTGTCACTCCTAGTTGGCTTGGGGGGATCTTTGCACAATCACCTGCCCTTTATATAGGACCAATAATGTGAATTTTTCAGTGAAATATATATGGAATCTCACCTTTGCAGAGGGCCAGGGAGTGTGTGTGTGTGTGTAAGAGTGAGTGTATGGATGTAAGTGTGTGTGTAAGAGAGACAGAGAGAGTGTGTGTGTAGTGTGTGTGTATATGTGTGTGTGTGTGTGTGTCTGTGTGCTTGTGTATATGTGTGTGTACATGTCTGTGTAAGAGAGTGTGTGTAGTGTGTGTGTATATGTGTGTGTGTCTGTGTTCTTGTGTATATGTGTGTGTGTGTACATGTGTGTGTAAGAGTGAGTGTATGGGTGTAAGTGTGTGCGTGTAAGAGAGACAGAGTGTGTGTAGTGTGTGTGTGTGTGTGTTTGTATGTATGTGTGTCTGTGTGTGTGTCTGTGTGTGTGTCTGTGTGCTTGTGTATATGCATATATGTGTGTGTACGTGTGTGTCTGTGTGAGCGTAGTGTGTGTATATGTGACTTTGTGTGTGTATGCGTGTGTCTGTCTGTGTTTATTTCTCTTTGGAGATGTTGTACCACTGCAGCATTCTTATTTTGAACTGGGATGTGGTCCTAAGGCTAAAGTAGTAGCCCGTCTCCGAGCCGTCAAGTATATTTATAATGTTACTGTGTTTAAAAGAAAGGTTTAACTAGTTAAGTGTCATTCAAAGAGTTGCTGGTAATATCCATATATCTATTTTAATACATTTTTAAAGGTGGTTTGCTACTGAATTGGGACTGGAGGGTGAACCCCAGGGTGTATAACTTATTGGGACATTCTGGGGAGTTAAAAGGGGTAGCCTGGATACAACGTTAAGCCTGCTGTCATTGTTGTGTTAATGTGACAAGTGTGAACGAGTGTCATGGGAGTTGGGTGACAAGGGGTCATTTATTAGGGTCAAAATGTGAAATGTGGTAGTGGGGGCAAACTGGGGGGCCCTGAATTGGTACCTTGTCTAGGGCCCTGTGTAGTGTTAATCTGGCTGTGTGTGTACTGGTCGGGCAGGAACTCTGTTTTGTGCGTCCCCTCTGTTGCGGTGTGTTCTCCTCCCCCCTCCCCTGTACTGTTTAACTGTTCCACCGGGTTCCATGTCCCTGGCGCTAGGTCCGGGTTCTGAACACTGTCGGGCTGGTGATGGTGAGAAAGCGAATGCAGCAGCTGCTGACTGCAATCAATACTGTACACTGTACACTGTAAATCACTACTGTACACTGTACACTGTACAATCACTACTGTACACTGTACACTGTAAATCAATACTGTACACTGTACACTGTAAATCAATACTGTACACTGTACACTGTACAATCACTACTGTACACTGTACACTGTACAATCACTACTGTACACTGTACACTGTAAATCACTACTGTACACTGTACAATCAATACTGTACACTGTACAATCAATACTGTACACTGTACACTGTAAATCAATACTGTACACTGTACAATCAATACTGTACACTGTACACTGTACAATCAATACTGTACACTGTACAATCACTACTGTACACTGTACAATCACTACTGTACACTGTACACTGTACAATCACTACTGTACACTGTACAATCAATACTGTACACTGTACACTGTACAATCAATACTGTACACTGTACAATCACTACTGTACACTGTACAATCAATACTGTACACTGTACACTGTACACTGTACAATCAATACTGTACACTGTACACTGTACAATCACTACTGTACACTGTACAATCACTACTGTACACTGTACACTGTACAATCACTACTGTACACTGTACAATCACTACTGTACACTGTACAATCAATACTGTACACTGTACACTGTACACTGTACAATCAATACTGTACACTGTACACTGTACAATCACTACTGTACACTGTACAATCAATACTGTACACTGGACACTGTAAATCACTACTGTACACTGTAC
This sequence comes from Rhinophrynus dorsalis, assembly GCA_037306005.1. Taxonomy (NCBI): domain Eukaryota; kingdom Metazoa; phylum Chordata; class Amphibia; order Anura; family Rhinophrynidae; genus Rhinophrynus; species Rhinophrynus dorsalis. The sequence continues at coordinate 657,130 of JBBDGT010000007.1, read as the reverse complement.
AATCAATACTGTACACTGTACAATCAATACTGTACACTGTACACTGTAAATCAATACTGTACACTGTAAATCACTACTGTACACTGTACACTGTAAATCAATACTGTACACTGTACACTGTAAATCAATACTGTACACTGTACACTGTACAATCACTACTGTACACTGTACACTGTACAATCACTACTGTACACTGTACACTGTAAATCACTACTGTACACTGTACAATCAATACTGTACACTGTACAATCAATACTGTACACTGTACACTGTAAATCAATACTGTACACTGTACAATCAATACTGTACACTGTACACTGTACAATCAATACTGTACACTGTACAATCACTACTGTACACTGTACACTGTACAATCACTACTGTACACTGTACAATCAATACTGTACACTGTACACTGTACAATCAATACTGTACACTGTACAATCACTACTGTACACTGTACAATCAATACTGTACACTGTACACTGTACACTGTACAATCAATACTGTACACTGTACACTGTACAATCACTACTGTACACTGTACAATCACTACTGTACACTGTACACTGTACAATCACTACTGTACACTGTACAATCACTACTGTACACTGTACAATCAATACTGTACACTGTACACTGTACACTGTACAATCAATACTGTACACTGTACACTGTACAATCACTACTGTACACTGTACAATCAATACTGTACACTGGACACTGTAAATCACTACTGTACACTGTACAATCAATACTGTACACTGTACAATCAATACTGTACACTGTACACTGTAAATCAATACTGTACACTGTACAATCAATACTGTACACTGTACACTGTACAATCAATACTGTACACTGTACAATCACTACTGTACACTGTACAATCACTACTGTACACTGTACAATCAATACTGTACACTCACTGTAGAAAAAGAATTTACGCATCTGTAGAGCTTAACCATCCTAGTACTATGGGACCCAGTCTCTGTGTTGTGTTACGCAGCCTGTGAGAGCAGGGCATGATGTGCTTCTGTTGTACAAAGCATCCTTTTGATTCACTTAAAGGGATAGTATTACTTGAAAATTACTATCCCTCATATTGTAGCCCGTAATAAACTGAGTTAAATGACACCAGCGGCATCTCTCAGACCTTTATGGTGTAAGAGATAGCCGCTTTCAACGTTTCCTCTCCCCTGATGTCAGCGTTCTGCTGCCAGCAGGGGAATCCGGTCCCGGGACAGGCGGAGGTTCTTAAACAGAGCTGATATCTCATTATGGAAGGAAAAATTATTAACTGAAACAGTCTTCTACGTGTGCTTGGTTACTAAGCACACATAGAAGACTGTTTCAATGAATCATTTTTCCTTCCATAACGAGATATCGGCTCTGCTGAAGAGCCTCCGCTTGATTCAGAGACCGGATTCCCCTGTTGGCAGCAGAACGCTGACATCAGGGGAGAGGAAACTTTGAAAGCGGCTATCTCTTAAACCATAAAGGTCTGAGAGATGCCGCTGGTGTCACTTAACTCAGTTTATTACGGGCTACAATATGAATTTCGAAGTAATACTATCCCTTTAACATTCCTTTCTAATTTGACTCCATGAGGCTGATCTCATCAGGTTAAATCATTAGCTGCCCAGTGCTTTAAAAGAATTTTAAAACTTAATACTGAAAAAATATAATTCAGAGTTTATCCTACTGATTAAAACATGGAAACTACAACTATTGATAGATGTTTTATTCACAAGTTATTGCAGCTGAACATGAATTTTTGTTAGAAGTACCTCTATAGCCTGATCTTTTACATTGGCGCAATTGTCAGACCATGAGACGGGTGGGGTTAAAGGCAGGGATATGGGTGGGGCTAGGCATGGAAACTGGTGGCGAGTAACTTTTCAGGCCTGACTAGTAGCTCAGGACTTGAAATTTTGAACCCTGCATACACTATCTAAATTAAAAAAAGGGAGAGGATCTAATTAAAGGGATCGTAATGTTTCATAATAAAAACAGCTCTAATTAATCATCATAGTATTTGGACTTTGGGGAGTGTTATTTAAATTCTGTCAGAGTTATAGTTCAAGAGTAATTTAATGACAAAGTATTCCCCTCCCTCCCCTTTTACTGATGTAACACTGCTCAGCCAGATCAGAAGGGAGGTGCCCAGGTAAACTGCAGAGAGGGACAATCTTCAATTAAGATAAGGGAAAAACCTGAAAAGCTTGTCAAGGTGGGCAGGGCTTTCATTGTTCTCATAGGAAGAAGATTGTCCCCTGCTGTTATCTGTCTGGTCTATGGACTGGATTCCACATCTGAGAAGAGATGGCTTACACTAGGTAAAAGGGGGCAGGGCTTTCATTGTTCTCATAGGAAGAAGATTGTCCCCTTCTGTTATCTGTCTGGTCTATGGACTGGATTCCACATCTGAGAAGAGATGGCTTACACTAGGTAAAAGGGGCGGGAGGGGAAACTTTGCTTGTGAATATCTCTCAAACCATAAAGGTTTGAGAGATAAGACTTATATCGTTCTTCATGTTTTTTTAATGCCTGCAAAATAAAATAAAGATAAAATGAAGTATTACTATCCCTTTAATACAATTTCTGGGGCCCCAGAAATTAGTCCATAGATGTCTATAGGCTTCCGTAAGGGGGAAGATTTATACATTGAAAAAAATATTACTAATAATAATAAAATAAGAAATTAGATATGTTTCCGCTTCATTAAGCCAATCAGAAAACAGAGGAATCCCACAATCCAGCCAATAGGAGCATGACAAAAAAAATCTGAACAGGCATTGTTCATATATAAGGCTATCCGTAGGGGTTTGGGGGTGGTATGGGGTTTGTATATATATATTTTTTGTATTTTATTCAGTGGTTACCTCCCCTTGTCTCTGTCTCCATTGCAGAGAGATAGTTTGAATATGGCAACTAAGGTGTTAACCGTGGGTGGTGGGAATGTGGGGGCCGTGCTTTGTTGCCTGGGGGATCAGACAGAGGATAAGGGGGTGATATTTTTCTCCCTGCCTGATCCAACCCAATTAAAACGGCTGAAATCCAACCATTTAATTTGCGTTTCTTGAGTCTCACTTTGAGGTGGCTTTGGAGAGTTTTTCTGCGATCCTAAATAATTCCAAAGGGGACTTTGATTGAATTAACACATTGCGTGCCAGAGGGGTACGCAATGCATTGCAGAGGAATGCATTGCATACCCCTTTGGCACTGAAAGTGTTAAAATAACCACAATTCAGCAATCCGATTCTTACCCTTCGCTCGGAATGGGACTGCAGAATGGAGAAGCTGAGAACATCCACCAAAGCAAAAAAACAGCCAATTGTGCAAATCTTTCCAGTTGTACAGGAATCCAGGCCCAAGTTACGTCTGAATTTCTGTGTAAGAATTTAAATTATTTGTCACTATCTTTTATCTTTTTTCCCTTTCTTATCTACATCTTCCCCAAGGCAGTATTAATATATCATTGTGACTGACAGGTATTGAACTCATTGCACTCGAGGTTGAGAACCTCTGAGACTCACAGAAGGATTGTGAATGGAGGCCCCAAATAGAGGTAAATGCAGAACCTTCTTAACCCCTTAAACACCCATAATGTGCCAGGACCGACGTGGGTAAACTTGCATTAAGGACCCCTGACGGTCCTGGCGTGTCGTGGAATTCAGCCATCCCTGCTCAAGGGCCCCTGAATCCATTCCTCAAAAAAAAAAAAAAAAAGTTCAATGGCCCTTAACTGCCGGCTGTGCGGCTGGTCATTAAAGAGGAACAATCACCCCAAATAAAGTCTGTCCCCAACAATTAGCCATCAAGAGATAAGCTTAAAAATAGTAGTATTAGCCAACCTAATCATTGCGTTAGTTGGCAGTTCTACTTCTGTCGAGACTGACAGCCAGGCAACAGCGTTTTAGAGGCATCTGTCCGCCTGAGCCGTCAATCCCTTCTGGTACCTAAAGGTACCATGCAGCGCCACCTAGTGGAGACCGGGACTGACAGTGCAGGAGTGCAGATGTCTGTAAGCAAAGATGTCTGCACTGTTGCCTGGCTGTCAGTCTCGGCACATGTAGGATTTGTGACTAATTTGGGTGTATAATAGTAGAATTGTTAACCCTTTGAGTGTCAGAGGGGTATGTCCTCTGGCGCTCTAAGGCTTAAGCTTATCGCTAGATAGCTAATTTTTGGTTGGAGACTTTATTTGAGGTGATGGTTCCCCCCTAAGGGGTTAAGGATCTGCGGAATATGCTATGCATTGCACACCCCACTGGTCCATAACGGGTTAAATCTAGTTGTAGTCTTTTTTTTTTCTTTTCTTTTCCTTTGTGAGAAAAGCAGCCACGTGTATGTGAAGCTACATTTCAGTTGTAAGCTCTGTAATATCACTAGTGGAACAATAGTGATACCGCAGAACTTACAATTGAAAGTGAGATACACTAGTGATACCATAGAGCTTACAATCAAAATGGAGCTACAATAGTGATACCACAGAACTTACAATTGAAAGTTAGATATACTAGTGATACCACAGAGCTTACAATTGAAAGTGAGTTACACTAGTGATACCACAGAAATTACAAGTGAAAGTGAGTTACACTAGTGATACCACAGAGCTTACAGTTGAAAGTGAGTTACACTAGTGATACCACAGAGCTTACAATCAAAAGTACGTTACAGTAGTGATACCACAGAACTTACAATTGAAAGTGAAATATTTACTGATACCACAGAACTGACAATTGAAAGCGAGATACACTAGTGATACCACAGAACTGACAATTGAAAGTGAGTTACAGTAGAGATACCACAGAACTGACAATTGAAAGTGAGTTACACTGGTGATACCACAGAACTTACAATTGAAAGCGAGGCACACTAGTGATACAACAGAACTTACAATTGAAAGTGAGTTACACTAGTGATATCACAGAGCTTATAATCAAAAGTACTTTACAGTAGTTATACCACAGAACTTACAGTTGAAAGTGTGATACATTAGTGATACCACAGAACTGACAACACACTAGTGATACCATAGAGCTTACAATTGAAAGTGAGTTACACTAGTGATACCACAGAGCTTACAATCAAAAGTACGTTACAGTAGTGATACCACAGAACTTACAGTTGAAAGTGAGATATACTAGTGATACCACCGAACTGACAATTAAAAGTGAGTTACACTAGTGATACCACAGAGCTTACAATCAAAAGTACGTTACAGTAGTGATACCACAGAACTTACAGTTGAAAGTGAGATACACTAGTGATACCACAGAACTGACAATTGAAAGTGAGTTACACTAGTGATACCATAGAGCTGACAATTGAAAGTGAGGTACACTAGTGATACCACAGAACTTATGAGTGATATTGAAGTACACTAGATATACCACAGATCTTAAAATTGAAATGGAGCTTGCATTAACCCTTTGTGTGCCAAAGAGGTGTCGCATTGAATACTTACCTGAAATTCAAAGGGTTAAAATCTCCTGGTTTCCCCCCATCTTTGTGCCTCAGTGTTTATACATGGGGTTTAGCTGGGTGGAATGTCTACATGGTAGAGGAACAGTTGAGGATCCTGCATGTCAGGTAGCCTTTTACCCTCAAAGTACATCTGCAGCTTCTCATGCTAATGGCCAATGATGGTGTCTTACCCCTTATTCTTAGTGCGTATAGGAGATGTGTGTCTTGTTCGACGACGTGACGTACTTGCATCACATTGTCAAAAAAAACTCCCGTTATATAAAATGTTACCGCATCGATCCTGGGTCATCCACGGTGTGAAAGAACCTTAGTTCTGGGGCTACACCAAAGGGAGGTGGCTTCGATGGATTGCGAAGGGAAGTGCCGCAGCAGAAACCCTGATAGGGAGGGTGCTATTACCTCTTAACAAAAATTCTGCTTACCTTACCATGGCCAGAAAACCTAATGACCCTTATGAATTATAACTTTGTGCCTTGGAAACCATCTTCCATCAGTCTTGGGGATCAAATTCATGGAGGCGGACATTGCTTCTAACAAAATCTGGCATGCATGATCTGACTTAACCCTGTAAGCACTACAGAGGTGCACATTTGGACACAGATCTGCTTCTCTTTTGACGTTGTGCCTATGATTCCATGTGATTTTAATGAGCATCTTAACTGTTCATTAACTCATCTGAATGCTCTGGATAGTGACGCCCTACACTGCCGCTCAGAGACGTCCATTACTGAAACTACTTGTTGTCAGAAAGCCCTAGCAAACTGCGGGTTGACATAGTCACCTTTGTGCAGTGCTCTGTAGGGTTAATACGCGCTATGTCGCTGTTTCACGTCACCTTATAACAAATTTAGAACCAAGATAATGTTTCCGTGTCATGTAGCAGGGATCCTATAACTTAGATTCTTCCTTAACCCTTTAAGTTCCAGATAGGTATCGAGAGCATCGCGTTCGATATCTCCCTGGAACTTAAAGGTATAGTAATGTCAGAAAAAAAGAATTAGCTATATGGTACATACAATTAAAAGAGAGCACTTGCACTTATTCGTATCTCTCAGTCCGTTATGGTTTGAGAGATATAGGAAAATAAAGGTCTCCGCTCCCTCCCCTTTCTGCTTGACAAGCTGTAAAGCTGTCAGAAGCAGATTCTGGTCGCTTGACCAGATGGCGGCTCTTCAGCAGCGACGATATAATGATATCTAAAGATAAATACTTCATCGAAACAGTCTACAACATGTGCTTGCAAATCAGGCACACGTTGTAGCCCAGTCCGATTAAGTATTTATTTTTAGGTATCACTATGTCAGTGCTGCTGAAGAGCCGCCGTCTGATCCAGGAACCAGAATCTGCTTCTGACAGCTTTACAGCTGAACTTGCTCTGCCAGATTAACAATCCTCAAACTGATGATCTGATTTTCTCTGTAGATTTCAGAGATTTTTCGGTTTATTTTGTGTTCAGAGATTACACACGGCTCTCCGTTTCCTTCCTCCTCACCCATCTTATGTTTCTGGATGACTTGTAGAAATATAAATGCAATTCTCTGACACAGATAAAATAAATATTCCAGTTGATTTAAATGGGATTATTATCCTAGAATGGCAGAGAGGTTCTAACACATCCAGTGGGTTAAACGTCCTATTTAAATGCACGAGAATTTCTATTTATTCCATCTACAGAATTGTTCTATTATTTCATTTGTGCACATGGTCTCCTGTGATCAGATTAACCCCTCTTTAAAGGGATAATAACACTGAGGGGGAGATTCACTAAGAAGTGATGAAGAGGTGATGAAGTAGAGAAGACTTCTTCAGTGATATCACTTCTCCAGTTCCTATGTTATACTATGGAGCCAATGCACTAAGATTTCTTCAATTTTGGAGATCTTAGTACTCTGGCTCTATAGAATAACGTAGGGACTAGAGAAGTGATATCACTGGAGAAGTTATCTCCACTTTATCGCCACTTAGTGAATATTCCCATTAATATGCAAATAAATACATATTATAGATTTTATTCTCCTGAGAAAAACGTGATATCTCTCACTCCTGACAGGTGTTTTATTCTAAAATTATTGCAGCTCAAATGCAAATTTTTTAGGTGCAATATCTCCATGGCCTGAAATTTTACAGTGGCGCCGTCGCTACATCATTCTCTGGAGTTTTATTGTCAACTGTCCAGAGCTGAGGAGGACTGAAGGAGAGGAGAGTGAATGGGAGAGGAGAAGGACTGAAGGAGAGATGAGTGAATGGGAGAGGAGAAGGACTGAAGGAGAGATGAGTGAATGGTAGAGGAGAAGGACTGGAGGAGAGTGAATGGGAGAGGAGAAGGACTGGAGGAGAGGGAATGGGAGAGGAGAAGGACTGAAGGAGAGGAGAGTGAATGGGAGAGGAGAAGGACTGGAGGAGAGTGAATGGGAGAGGAGAAGGACTGGAGGAGAGAAGAGTGAATGGGAGAGGAGAAGGACTGAAGGAGAGGAGAGTGAATGGGAGAGGAGAAGGACTGGAGGAGAGTGAATGGGTGAGGAGAAGGACTGGAGGAGAGTGTATGGGAGAGGAGAAGGACTGGAGGAGAGTGAATGGGTGAGGAGAAGGACTGGAGGAGAGTGTATGGGAGAGGAGAAGGACTGGAGGAGAGTGAATGGGAGATGAGAAGGACTGGAGGAGAGTGAATTGGAGATGAGAAGGACTGAAGGAGAGTGTATGGGAGAGGAGAAGGACTGAAGGAGAGTGTATGGGAGAGGAGAAGGACTGGAGGAGAGTGAATGGGAGAGGAGAAGGACTAGAGGAGAGGAGAGTGAATGGGAGATGAGAAGGACTGAAGGAGAGTGTATGGGAGATGAGAAGGACTGGAGGAGAAGAGTGTGAATTGGAGTGGAGAAGGACTGGAGGAGAGCAAACGGGAAAGGAGAAGGACTGGAGGAGATGAGAGGGAATGGGAGAGGAGAAGGACTGGAGGAGAGTGAATGGGTGAGGAGAAGGACTGGAGGAGAGTGTATGGGAGAGGAGAAGGACTGGAGGAGAGTGAATGGGAGATGAGAAGGACTGGAGGAGAGTGAATTGGAGATGAGAAGGACTGAAGGAGAGTGTATGGGAGAGGAGAAGGACTGGAGGAGAGTGAATGGGAGAGGAAAAGGACTGGAGGAGAGGAGAGTGAATGGGAGATGAGAAGGACTGGAGGAGAAGAGTGTGAATTGGAGTGGAGAAGGACTGGAGGAGAGCAAACGGGAGAGGAGAAGGACTGGAGGAGATGAGAGGGAATGGGAAAGGAGAAGGACTGGAGGAGATGAGAGGGAATGGGAGAGGAGAAAGACTGGCGGAGAGTAGAGGGAATGGGAGAGGAGAAGGACTGGAGGAGAGATGAGTGAATGGGACAGGAGAAGGACTGGAGGAGAGGAGAGGGAATGGGAGATGAGAAGGACTGGAGGAGAGGAGAGTGAATGGGGGAGGAGAAGGACTGGAGGAGAGATGAGTGAATGGGACAGGAGAAGGACTGGAGGAGAGGAGAGGGAATGGGAGATGAGAAGGACTGGAGGAGAGGAGAGTGAATGGGGGAGGAGAAGGACTGGAGGAGAGATGAGTGAATGGGGGAGGAGAAGGACTGGAGGAGAGATGAGTGAATGGGACAGGAGAAGGACTGAAGGAGAGATGAGTGAATGGGAGAGGAGAAAGATGGGAGGAGAGATGAGTGAATGGGAGAGGAGAAGAACTGGATGAGAGATGAGTGAATGGGAGAGGAGAAGGACTGGAGGAGAGGGAATGGGAGAGGAGAAAGACTGGAGGAGAGTGAATGGGAGAGGAGAAAGACTGGAGGAGAGGAGAGGGAATGGGAGATGAAAAGGACTGGAAGAGAGGAGAGGGAATGGGAGAGGAGAAGGACTGGAGGAGAGGAGAGGGAATGGGAGAGGAGAAGGACTGGAGGAGAGGAGAGGGAATGGGAGAGGAGAAGGACTGGAGGAGAGGGAATGGGGGAAGAGACAGACTGAAGGAGAGAAGAGTGAATGGGAGAGGAGAAGAACTGGATGAGAGATGAGTGAATGGGAGAGGAGAAGGACTGGAGGAGAGGGAATGGGAGAGGAGAAAGACTGGAGGAGAGTGAATGGGAGAGGAGAAAGACTGGAGGAGAGGAGAGGGAATGGGAGATGAAAAGGACTGGAAGAGAGGAGAGGGAATGGGAGAGGAGAAGGACTGGAGGAGAGGAGAGGGAATGGGAGAGGAGAAGGACTGGAGGAGAGGAGAGGGAATGGGAGAGGAGAAGGACTGGAGGAGAGGGAATGGGGGAAGAGACAGACTGAAGGAGAGAAGAGTGAATGGGAGAGGAGAAGGACTGAAGGAGAGAAGAGTGAATGGGAGAGGAGAAGGACTGGAGGAGAGGAGAGGGAATGGGAGATGAGAAGGACTGGAGGAGAGGAGAGTGAATGGGAGAGGAGAAGGACTGGAGGAGAGGAGAGGGAATGGGAGAGGAGAAGGACTGGAGGAGAGGAGAGTGAATGGGAGAGGAGAAGGACTGGAGGAGAGGAGAGGGAATGGGAGAGGAGAAGGACTGGAGGAGAGGAGAGGGAATGGGAGAGGAGAAGGACTGGAGGAGAGGAGAGGGAATGGGAGATGAGAAGGACTGGAGGAGAGGAGAGGGAATGGGAGAGGAGAAGGACTGGAGGAGAGGACAGGGAATGGGAGATGAAAATGACTGGAGGAGAGGAGAGTGAATGGGAGAGGAGAAGGACTGGAGGAGAGGAGAGTGAATGGGAGAGGAGAAGGACTGGAGGAGAGGGAATGGGGGAAGAGACAGACTGAAGGAGAGAAGAGTGAATGGGAGAGGAGAAGGACTGAAGGAGAGGAGAGGGAATGGGAGAGGAGAAGGACTGGAGGAGAAATGAGTGAATGGGAGAGAAGAAGGATGGGAGGAGAGATGAGTGAATGGAAGAGGAGAAGGACTGGAAGAGAGATGAGTGAATGGAAGAGGAGAAGGACTGGAGGAGAGATGAGTGAATGGGAGAGGAGAGGGGAGTCTGGGGGCACTCTGGGGGAGAAGAAGGGAGGAAAGAGGTTGACCCTCACATACTCCAAAATTCCATGTGACTGATAGGCAAGACACAGCAATCTATTTGCTTGCTGATCTTGCTGTAATTGTCCCTGCTGGGTGGGAAGGTTTTGGGAAAGTTGTTGTTGATTTTGTTTTTAAGTTATAATTTTTTTGGACAGACTGTGATAAGACAACAGGGTGGACAACTTAAAAAAAAAAACAGAATAAAAAACGAAATATCTTAGGTGACAGTGATAGACAGCTGACTGGGCTTAGGCAAGGCATCATACAGCTCCATCAGTTGTGTTGTGCACTGTACGGTAAAAAAACACAGTGTAGTTTGTGTAATGTCCAGCAAACGCACAAGGGGAAGGGGGACGGGTGGAGCAGTGCAGGGATGTGAAAGTAAAGTAGTAGTCCAAAAACCTACTGCAGCAATGGTTGTTGCAGTGTGTGCAGTCAATGATGATGATCCCTTTACTCCAAGGGAGGATGCAGTTTGTCAAGGTCCCAGCAAAACTAGGTCCAGCACCACCAGTGCCAGTAGAAATATAGAACCATATAAGAAGAACACTGAACACGACAACAAGTCACATTCAAGTGTTGATGATGCTGGCAACAGCATAATAGAAGAAGGTGTAGCAGCTGAACCTCCTGCTGCATCAGATAGTGAGACACCAAAACACCTGTCCTCAAAGTAGCAGTGAATTTTGTTGTAGTAAAAGTAAAAAGAAATTGTTTGCAACCTCTAAAAGCTTAGTGGAATATAAGGGTAGTAATGGGCAAGAACTGTCAGGTGATGCTGATGCTGCTGAGGATGACCTAATGATGACTGATGAAGATGCAGATCTAGAATATATCCCTCCATCATCCTTCTCTTGTTCAGATACAGATGAATTTGAGAGTGAGGATGATGACAGGGCTATAAGGTTAGCAGAAAGTCAAAAGCTGTATCTTCCACCACTTTTAAGGAGCACTGTGTCTGTCTATAAAGTGTTTGAGAAAGCCATTGGAAAGTCTGACCCTGGACAAGTACAGATGTCAAAAAGTACTCAGTCACCCTATCAGTCATCATCAACATCATTGCCTCTTCAAAGTCCAAGTCCCACTCAGCCACACACACCTGGTTTGAGTACCCAGCAACACAGGTTGTGTTAGATATGATGAGTACCTCTGGTGCTGCTTCTATAAGTACTGCACCTCTGACACCTAGTAGTAGCGGCAGTAGAATTACATCAACATCCAGCTCCAGTAGTAGTAGCAGAAACCACACATGACAGAGTCTGGCCACCAGATTCCTACACTGATACAATCTCCATCCAGATCTAAATGAGCAAAACAGAAATGACCCCTGTGACACCAGCCTAAGACTACGCATCTGAATTTATTGTACAGCAGCTTCCAGCATCAAAATAGCACAAAAAAATAATTTAATGCAGCCCAAAGGATTTAAGAATGTTTTTGTCAAAGACACACACTAATTAAACATCAAAAGAGGGATTATACTTCAGGAAATGTTAAAGAAAGAAAGCCTATCAATCTTTGAATTACATTTGGAATTCCAATGTGGAATGAGTGAGAGATTGAAGTTCACTTTATTTATTCATAATTAAATAACAGGATGATAGACAGATACAAACACACACAGGTATGGAAGTGTATATGTGCACATAGATATATATGTATGTATACATTGTTTTTTATCATTAGTAATCATATCACAGAAAAAAATAATTTATCACTTAAACGGGAATCATCACCTCGATACAAGTTTGCGTCTGTGTAATATTCCTATAGCGAAAACATGTAATTTGTGTGTTTTTTTATATAATGCTGGCTAAGGTGAAATTTACTGTTTTAACCCCTTCGCGTCCGGTGACGTACCCGGACTGTCACGCTGGTTCAGCACATAAGGACCAGTGACGGTCCTGGTACGTCATGTACTATTACTCACCGCACTCCTGCAGGAGAACAGTGAGTAATACCGGGGACTGAAGTTGATCGCTCCAAGACCGGAGCGATCTCTTTCAGTCCCTCATTCGACGTGCAGGCACACGTGATCAGTCACGTGGGGCGGCACTTCGAACTTCCCTATCTGGTCCTTAAAGCACCACACACCCAGGGACCGCTGGTCCTTAAGGGGTTAAAAAATGAGCCGGTGACGTTACTTCAGGATATTCTGCCCCGCAGCCTGTCAATCTTAATCTTTTCCCGCCCCAAGTATTGTCTCATTCCAACCTCCACCGATGACGGAAGATTTCTTCATGTAGTCTCTTACCAATGACAGCGCTCCAGCTAACATAGAGAAATCCTCCGTCATCGCTGGAGGTGGGAACGAGGTGCTGAATGGGGAGAGGAACAGACGAAGATTGACAGGCTGCTGTAAAGAGCACTGCACCCCCCTATATTTCATCTCTCATTTCCAAATATACTCCCGCCCGCCATCTTTGCTCTGCACATGACCTTCTGCTCTCCACAGCTCTTATCACATCCTCCCACTCCCGCCTACAGGACTTCTCCCGTGCTGCACCTGAGCTGTGGAATTCCCTCCCCCGCCCCATCAGACTCTCCCCCAGCCTTCAAATCTTCAGACGCTCCCTGAAGACTCACCTCTTCAGGGAGGCCTATCGACTGCCTCCATAAACATCATCACCAAGATTCACCCCTTGCACGGACTACTGCACTCAATGGCACTTCTCACTCCCACCCACTGACTGGCAGTTCATGTGGCAGGAGGCACTTAAACGCAATAGCACTTACTCCTTCTGTATCAAACCTACCTTCCTCTAGACTGTAAGCTCTCACGAGCAGGGCCCTCTGATCCTCCTGTTCTCCACATCTGATTGTACTATGTAATACCTCTGTATGTCTATTCCCAATTGTACAGCGCTGCGGAATTAGTTGGCGCTATATAAATAAAGAATAATAATAATAATACCCGCCGACTGTCCTGTAGCGACATCACCGGCTTATTTTTAAAATGCCAAATTTCGCCATAGTTTGCATTATATAAAAAAAAAAACACAGATTACATTATAGCTATAGGAACATTACACATAGGCACAGAGTTGTACAGAGTTGATAGTTCCCCTTTCAGTTTCATATTTCACATTTTAAAGGAACACTAATCTCCCATAAATTTTTTTTCTCTTGTTTTATAGAGTTAAAAAAAAATAAATTATGTGACACAAATCCTATCTCTCAGACATTTACGGTTGGAGAGATATTCACATCTAAATTTCTTCCCTCCCTTCCCTTCTCCTGATGTCATCTGTAAAGCTGACAGCAGGAGATTTCAGTTGGCCAACACGATGAGGCTCTTCAGCAGAGCTGAAATTGCGTTATTTAAAAAGAACTACTTCATTGGAACCGTCTACAAAACCAGGCACACTTTGTAGACCTTTCCAATTAAGTCATTATTTTCCAATGTCACTATTTCGGGTCTGCTGAAGAGTCGCCGGCTGGTCCCAGGACTAGGATCTCCTGCTGTCAGCAGAACGCGTCAGCAGAAGCGGAGGGAGGGGGGTCGAACTTTAGATACGAATATCTCTCAAACCGTAAAGGATTGAGAGATAGGATTTGTACCACATAATTTATTTTTTTAAGTCTACAAAACCAGAAAAAAATGTTATGGGGCATTAGTGTCCCTTTAAACGTGTTTACAGTATATAGTATTTACATATATAGAGATATTTACAGTGTTTTTTTTTATAAATATATAATTTATATAGGGAGGGCAGCCTGACTACCCCAGCACCTCATTACAGACAGGGAAAAATTTCAGACCCAATACCTTAGGTCAGACAGAGCAACATCCCAGACCCATCATCTCTCTACAGGCAGGGTAACATCCCAAACTCAGCACCTCAGTACGACATCACTCCCCATTCATCTACCGGGTCCCTTGGCTGTGAAAGCGCGTGCACTGTGAAGCTTGCTCCACCTCCTCTACTCCACCTACAGTGAGTGTGTGCAGAAGAAGACAGCCAACCCCACATCCCCTCGCGCACCTCACTACTGGCAAGTCAAGACCCAAACATACATCTCCCAGCATTCTGTGTGTTCAGGCAGTCTCTACTGCGCATGAATGCATCGGACAAACATACATCTGGCCTTTTACATTAAAGGATTATTCTGGAACCACACATAGCAGACAATGCTAATACCTCTCTACACGGCCCAAAAAATATAAAGAATAATTGCAACTGCATTTATTTTGAAACATTACTATCCCTTTAAGGGGTTGGCATTCTAATGGCATGCTAACAAGGATTCATACAGTAACTGCCATGCTATTAAGGTTGAAAAGAGTTTTGTACATAGGGACTGATCAACAGAACTTCACTGCAGGATAGAGAGGAATATTAACCATTTAAGGACCAGCGGTCCCGGGGTGTGTGGTCCGTTAAGGACCAGATAGGAAACTTTGATGTGCTGTCCCACGTGACTGATCACGTGGGGTGGCACGCGGAACGGAGGACTGAAAGAGATCGCTCCGGTCTTGGAGCGATCAACTTCAGTCCCCAGTATTACTCACCGCGCTTCTACAGTACGTAAAAGTACGTGATGTACCAGGACCGTCACTGGTCCTTAAGTGCCGGACCAGCATGACGGTTCTGCCACGTCAATGGTCCTTAAGGGGTTAATATGTATGTGTATTTAAACACTGGTGAAAATGGATCAGCACATGAGACAATGAGATGAACAAGGCAGTGGCGTAAACAGTCATTGGAGGCCCAGGGGCAACACATTTTTTTGCCCCCCACCCCATCACAACTGGCTCCCCTGTAGTTACCTCCCTGGTACAAGGACCGACATCCTTTACAATATGAAGATTCACTAACTGATCAGTTGTATGTGTTATGTCATTGAGGGTATATTAGCTCATCCTTGAGAAGAATGTTGATTGGCTAAAGGATAACATGACTGATTGATCCAATAACTTAGTCTAGTGACACTATTGGTTGACTGTATTGTTACACCTCTTGGAGGATCTTTCTGATTGGAGGAGAGCACCTAATGCCCACAGGATGGACTCTATTGGTATGAGCTACACATACCACAATGGAAGCACATAAAACGCGTCAGGCCTTTCTTCTCAGAAGATGACAGCTCATATAATCTAAGTAGGTCCTGGAAAAGGGCAAGCTTGACTTTGAATCCCTGCACATACCGTAATTATTCCATAAAGTGCTATGTATTTATGTTTATTTTATTTCAGCAAATATAACTTTATATTTATGTTTGCGTTGATACATTATTATTACGTTACATCTTGTACGCTCTGCTTTTTTTTTTTAATGTTCTCTGCCACCCAAAGGGTTAATACATGCTTAGCCACCTAGAAAAAAATAAATTATATTGAAACTTAGAGGAATGCTTGCTTTAGCCTTTCTTTCTGCCCCGTCTTATTGGGTTGATGGAAGGCAGCCCTTCTATTGAAAAAAGTGCTATTTTTGTGTTACGCTGTAGTTCCTATACAAAGGGTGTAGCAGGTGTCTTTTCTCTACATCTGTAGAGCAGCCAACTGTCCACTCTTGCTTCGCATAAGAAGAGTTCCTAACTCTGCCCTCTGCTGGCCATGGGACTAGGTGTTGATGGTTTGCATGTCGCATTGTTCACTTCTTCCCAAACTTCTAACAATCTTTCTGGACTCAAGCTATGTACCATCAAGGCTTCCTTGAAATTACACGGAGTGTAGTCCACACCAAACACGTAGAACCGGTTGTCTCTGAAGAGGGTCAGATTGGCTGCCAGCGCCAGCATCCCAAAGTACACGTCATCCAGCGGGAAGGTGGGTATCTTCTGGGAGACTTCATAAAGAGGCTTTACACAAGTCCCTGGGTAGAGGAAGCCACCCCCAGAGACGAATGCAGGGTATCTGCCATATGGGAAGAGGGTGCCGGTGACTTTGTATTTAGAGTAGCGCAAGACGACCGAATGGTTCTGCACGGCACCGTGTATCGTATACGGGGAAGAGCCGTGTTCCTCTATGTACTTAACCAAGGCGGGTGGATTCACATACACGTCATCGTCACCTGGGTAAAGACAAAAAAGAAACAAAAGACTAAGGGGCCTTGTGTTCAAAAGAAAAGTGGAATAATTCTGGAGAAAACCATTAATCCTTTGCATGCCAGAGGAATAGCAATGTGTTGCCTACCCCACTGGCACTCAAATGGTTAACACCTTAGGAGACTAATCCCATTTTTCATTGATTTAACTGGAGCTTTTAACAAATTCAAGGATTTGAAGACCTCTCTACTATTCAAGGGCTTAAAAACACCATGTAAAGAGGTTTAGTAACCTTCAAAGTCATCAACTCAGTCCATACAGGTTGGCATGACTTTGCCCATCAGCCATAATTCATTCGACCCCATTTAGTGGAAGCTTATATGTTCTGGCAGGCTCAGAAAGGGGAGAAGGGGTAAGTATTTATGTAGGCTGTGTCACTCAGAGAACTGAGCTGTGCCGAGGTTAGAGAGTCCCTAACTACCAAACCAACAATCTTTAAATTATTACAGTGAATGAGAAACACAAACATCACAAGACATGCATAGTCATGCACACACACACACTCGCATATACACTTTCATAGTCATTCATTTTCACACATTCACACACGCTTTCACATAGTAACTTTCAACACACAGACAAACACACACACACAGTCACTCACACTTACATACTAACACACACACAGTCACTCACACTTACATACAAACACAGACACTGTCGCTCACACTTACATACTAACACACACACACAGTCACTCACACTTACATACACACACACAGAACTTATAGAGGAAACCTGTGGACCCACCGCTGTATGACCCATCAGCTTCAGCTGGTCATGAGGTGACTAATGATGGGATTCACCATCCAATTAAAATTGGAAATATGCATGATGAAGCAGCTATTCAACTCCTCTCCAAAGAGGGAGAGCGTTTGGGGAGGGGGGGGGGCTAAAAGAGAGGAAAAAATAGAGAGAGCATGAAAGGCTGAGAGAGTGTATATAGGACTGAAATAGAGCACAAGGGGTAGAGAGAGCTGAGAGAAAATGCATGGGGACTGAGAGAGAGTGCATGGGAGTTGAGATAAGAGTGAATCTGAGACAGTACATGGGCTGTGAGAGATGAAGACACATTGGATATGAGAGGTGAGGACACATGGGATGTGAGAGGTGAGGGCACATGGGATATGAGAGGTGACTATACATGGGATGTGAAAGGAGAGGACACATGCAATATGAGAGGTGAGGACACATGGGATATGAGAGGTGAGGACACATGGGATATAAGAGGTGAGGACACATGGGATATAAGAGGTGAGGACACATGGGATATGAGAGGTGAGGACACATGGGATATAAGAGGTGAGGACACATGGGATATGAGAGGTGAGGATACATGGGATGTGAAAGGAGAGGACACATGGGCTGTAAGAAGCGAGAACACATGGGATGTGAGAGGTGAGGACACATGGAATTTGAGAGGAGAAGACACATGGGCTGTGAGAGGTGAGGGCACATTGGGTGTGGGTGGTGAAGACACATGGGATGTGGGTGGTGAAGACACATGGGCTTTGAGAGGAGAGGACACATGGGCTGTGAGAGGTGAAAACACATGGGCTGCAAGAGATGAGGACACATGGGCTGTGGGAGGTGAGGACACATGTTATGTGAGAGGTGAAGACCGTGGGCTATGGAAGGTGAGGACACATGAGATATGAGAGGAGAGGACACATGGGCTGTGAGAGGAGAGTACACATGGGATGTGAGAGGACAGGACACATGGGCTGTGAGAGGAGAGTACACATGGGATGTGAGAGGTGAGGACACATGAGATGTGAGAGGTGAGGGCACATGGGATGAAAGGTGAGTACACATGGGCTTTGAGAGGTAAGGACACATGTGCTATGAGAGTAGAGGACACATGGGATGTGAGATGTGAGGACACATGGGATTTGAGAGTTGAGGACACATGAGCTATGAGAGGTGAGGACACATGGGATGTGAGAGGTGAGGACACATGGGATGTGAGAGGTGAAGACACATGGGCTATGGAAGGTGAGGACACATGGGCTACGGAAGGTGAGGACACATGGGCTATGAGTGTTGAGGACACATGAGATATGAGAGGAGAGGACACATGGGCTGTGAGAGGAGAGTACACATGGGATGTGAGAGGACAGGACACATGGGATGTGAGAGGAGAGTACACATGGGATGTGAGAGGTGAGGACACATGAGATGTGAGAGGTGAGGGCACATGGGATGAAAGGTGAGTACACATGGGCTTTGAGAGGTAAGGACACATGTGCTATGAGAGGAGAGGACACATAGGATGTGAGAGGTGAGGACACATGGGATGTGAGAGTTGAGGACACATAGGATGTGAGAGGTGAGGGCAAATGGCATGTGAGAGGTGAGGGCAAATGGCATGTGAGAGGTGAGGACACATGAGCTGTGGGAAATCTGCATGATGAAGTAGCTCTTCAACTCCTCTCCAAAGAGGGAGAATGTTGGGGGGGGATAAGAGAGAGAAAAAAATAGAGAGAGCACGAAAGGCTGAGAGACTCCTACCTCTGATGAGATAAGAAGACGTCTCACACACAGGATTCCTATAAGTTATAAAGTCAGTGACACCTCACTTTGATGGGATAAGAGGATATCTCGCAAACACAGGATTCCTATAAGGTATAGGGTCAGTGACACCTCCCTCTGATGGGATAAGAGGACATCTCACACACAGGATTCCTATAAGTTATAGGATCAGTGACTCCTTCCTCTGATGGGATAAGAGGACGTCTCACACACAGGATTCCTATAAGTTATAGGGTCAGTGACACCTCCCTCTGATGGGATAAGAGGACATCTCACACACAGGATTCCTATAAGTTATAAGATCAGTGACTCCTTCCTCTGATGGGATAAGAGGACATCTCACACACAGGATTCCTATAAGTTATAGGGTCAGTGACTCCTTCCTCTGATGGGATAAGAGGACATCACACACACAGGATTCCTATAAGTTATAGGGTCAGTGACTCCTTCCTCTGATGGGATAAGAGGACGTCTCACACACAGGATTCCTATAAGTTATAGGGTCAGTGACACCTCCCTCTGATGGGATAAGAGGACATCTCACACACAGGATTCCTATAAGTTATAAGATCAGTGACTCCTTCCTCTGATGGGATAAGAGGACGTCTCACACACAGGATTCCTATAAGTTATAGGGTCAGTGACTCCTCCCTCTGATGGGATAAGAGGACGTCTCACACACAGGATTCCTATAAGTTATAGGGTCAGTGACACCTCCCTCTGATGGGATAAGAGGATGTCTCACACACAGGATTCTTATAAGTTATAGGGTCAGTGACACCTCCCTCTGATGGGATAAGAGGACATCTCACACACACAGGATTCCTATAAGTTATAGGGTCAGTGACACCTCCCTCTGATGGGATAAGAGGATCTCACACACACAGGATTCCTATAAGTTAAAGGGTCAGTGACACCTCCCTCTGATGGGATAAGAAGATTTCACACACACACAGGATTCCTATAAGTTATAGGGTCAGTGACACCTCCCTCTGATGGGATAGGAGGACGTCTCACACACAGGATTCCTATAAGTTATAGGGTCAGTGACACCTCCCTCTGATGGGATAAGAGGACATCTCACACACAGGATTCCTATAAGTTATAGGATCAGTGACTCCTTCTTCTGATGGGATAAGAGGACGTCTCACACACAGGATTCCTATAAGTTATAGGGTCAGTGACTCCTCCCTCTGATGGGATAAGAGGACGTCTCACACACAGGATTCCTATAAGTTATAGGGTCAGTGACTCCTCCCTCTGATGGGATAAGATGATGTCTCACACACAGGATTCCTATAAGTTATAGGGTCAGTGACAGCTCCCTCTGATGGGATAAGAGGATCTCACACACAGGATTCCTATAAGTTATAGGGTCAGTGACACCTCCCTCTGATGGGATAAGAGGACATCTCACACACAGGATTCCTATAAGTTATATGGTCAGTGACACCTCCCTCTGAAGGGATAAGAGGACATCTCACACACAGGATTCCTATAAGTTATAGGGTCAGTGACACCTCCCTCTGATGGGATAAGAGGATCTCACACACACAGGATTCCTATAAGTTATAGGGTCAGTGACACCTCCCTCTGATGGGATAAGAGGACGTCTTACACACAGGATTCCTATAAGTTATAGGGTCAGTGACACCTCCCTCTGATGGGATAAGAAGATGTCACACACACACAGGATTCCTATAAGTTATAGGGTCAGTGACACCTCCCTCTGATGGGATAGGAGGACGTCTCACACACAGGATTCCTATAAGTTATATGGTCAGTGACACCTCCCTCTGATGGGATAAGAGGACGTCTTACGCACACACACACACACACACACACACACACACACACACACACACACACACACACACACACAGGATTCCTATAAGTCATAGGGTCAGTGACTACTCCCTCTGGAGAAGAGTCCTATAATGTATAGGCTACAAACACCTTCTTTGCTTGCAGGTTGACTGGTTAAGTTACATATTTCTACTTATTGGATAAGATGAGCACTGACCTTTGAATACGAAGTTCACACTGGGTATGTGATCATTCAGCCACTCAAGAAAGCAGCGTTCCTTTAAAGACAAGTTCTGATGTTCTTCCATGAAGTCCCACTGTAGGATGTCTTCATACACCTTGTTCTCATACTTCACCATCTCCATCTGCCCACGCTTTCCTGTAGTTGCCATCAAGAAGATTGGTCTGATCCTATACTTCCCAATTTTCCATTCTTTAGCCCATGTCTCTCTCAGTGCATCCCTCCTGTTCACAGATTTTGGGTGGGTTTTTATAGCCAAAATGAGAAGTTTTTGTGAAGCCGTCTCCTCTGGTTCTTCCCGTGGAGAGAGGATGAGTGAACAGGTGTAGCTCTGGAGATAAGGTAACTCATACTGGAACTGGGTGAGGTTCAGGTGATAAGTGTTTATCTCATCTGTGAGATTCACCGATTGCCTTTTGTTAGGAGGATGTGGGAGAGGAGGCAGAGATGGAGGAGTATAGGTGTTGGAACTGAATTCCCACAGGGAATAACGACTATGGCTTACAGTTCTTTTTGGCCCCCACAATACTGTATAAATGCCAAACACAGAAAGAATGGAGAGAGAGGTGGTGAGCAGAGGGCACAGGCGACGTCTCATGATACCCTGGAAGAGGAGAGAAAGATGAACAACTTAAAATAAAATAAAACATAACCTCTCTCCATAACTACTATTGCCCCATATAACCCATCCCGATAACATCACCCCTAGAACCTCTTCATATAGAGTAACTCATACTGTTGCACCATAATCCTTCCCTAAATCTGCTCCCGTTGCTATTTGAAAACCTTACCTATAATTCTTTTGCCAGTCCATAAAATGTTTCCATAACTCCTCCTAATGCTTCATATAACTCCTCCCTATATCTCCTCCTATTGTTCTATATAACTCCTCCCTACAACTCCTCCTATTGTTCATATAACTCCTCCCTATATCTCCTCCAGTTGTTCCATATAACGCCTCCTATTGTTTCATATAACTCCTCCCTATAACCCCTCCTATTGTTCCATATCTATTGTTCCACATAACTCCTCCATATAACTCCTCCTATTGCTCCATATAACTCCTCCGTATAACTCCTCCTATTGTTCCATATAACTCCTCACTATATCTCCTCCAATAGTTCCACATAACTCCTCCTATTGCTCCATATAACTCCTCCCTATAACTCTTTCTATTGTTCCATGTAACTCCTCCCTATAACTCCTCCTATTGCTTCATATAACTCCTCCCTATATTGTCTCCAGTTGTTCCATATAACACCTCCCTATAAATCCTCCTGTTGTTCCATATAACTCCTCCCTATAACTCCTCCAATTGTTCCAAATAATGCCTCCTATTGTTTAACATAACTCCTCCCTATAACCCCTCCTATTGCTCCATATAACTCCTCCCTATAACTCCTCCAATTGTTCCAAATAATGCCTCCTATTGTTTAATATAACTCCTCCCTATAACTCCTCCTATTGTTCCATATAACTCCTCCCTATAACTCCTCCTATTGTTCCATATAACTCCTCCATATAACTCCTCCTATTGTTCCATATAACTCCTCCTGTTGTTTCATATAACTCCTCCCTATAACTGCTCCCTATAACTCCATATAACTCCTCCCTATAACTCCTCCTGTTGTTCCATATAATCCCTCCATATAACTCCTCTTATTGTTCCATATAACTTCTCTCTATAACTCCTCCTATTGTTCCATATAACTCCTCCCTATAACTCATCCTGTTGTTTCATATAACTCCTCCCTATATCTCCTCCTATTGTACCATATAACTCCTCCCTATAACTTCTCCTATTGTTCCATATAACTCCTCCCTATAACTTCTCCTATTGTTCCATATAACTCCTCCTTATAACTTCTCCTATTGTTCTATATAACTCCTCCCTATAACTCCTCCTATTGTTCCATATAACTCCTCTCTATAACTCTTCCTGTTGTTTCATATAACTCCTCCTTATAACTCCTCCTATTGTTCCATATAACTCCTCCCTATAACTCCTCCTGTTGTTTCATATAAACTCCTCCTATTGTTCCATATAACTCCTCCCTATAACTCCTCCTATTGTTCCATATAACTCCTCCTATTGTTCTATATAACTCCTACCTATAACTCTTCCTATTGTTCCATATAACTCCTCTCTATAACTCCTCCTATTGTTCCATATAACTCCTCCATATAACTCCTCCTATTGTTCTATATAACTCCTCCCTATAACTCCTCCTATTGTTCCATATAACTCCTCCCTATAACTCTTCCTGTTGTTCCATATAACTCCTCCATATATCTTCTCCTATTGTTCCATATAACTCCTCCCTATAACTCTTCCTGTTGTTCCATATAACTCCTCCATATATCTTCTCCCATTGTTCCATATAACTCCTCCGAATAACTCCTCCTATTGCTCCATATAACTCCTCCCTATAACTCTTCCTATTGTCCCATATAACTCCTCCTATTGATCCATATAACTCCTCCCTATAACTCCTCCAATTGTTCCAAATAATGTCTCCTATTGTTTAATATAACTCCTCCCTATAACTCCTCCTATTGTTCCATATAACGCCTCCCTATAACTCCTCCTATTGTTCCATATAACTCCTCCTATTGTTCCATATAACTCCTCCTGTTGTTTCATATAACTCCTCCCTATAACTGCTCCCTATAACTCCATATAACTCCTCCCTATAACTCCTCCTGTTGTTCCATATAATTCCTCCATATAACTCCTCCTATTGTTCCATATAACTCCTCCCTATAACTCCTCCTATTGTTCCATATAACTCTTCACTATAACTCCTCCTATTGTTCCATATAACTCCTCCCTATAACTCATCCTGTTGTTTCATATAATTACTCCATATAACTCCTCCTATTGTTCCATATAACTCCTTCCTATAACTCCTCCTGTTGTTTCATATAACTCCTCCTTATAACTCCTCCTATTGTTCCATATAACTCCTCCCTATAACTCCTCCTATTGTTCCATATAACTCCTCCTATTGTTCCATATAACTCCTCCCTATAACTCCTCCTATTGTTCCATATAACTCCTCCTATTGTTCCATATATCTCCTCCCTATAACTCTTCCTATTGTTCCATATAACTCCTCTCTATAACTCCTCCTATTGTTCCATATAACTCCTCCATATAATTCCTCCATATAACTCCTCCTATTGTTCTATATAACTCCTCCCTATAACTCCTCCTATTGTTCCATATAACTCCTCCCTATAACTCTTCCTGTTGTTCCATATAACTCCTCCATATATCTTCTCCTATTGTTCCATATAACTCCTCCCTATAACTCTTCCTGTTGTTCCATATATCTCCTCCCTATAACTCCTCCTATTGTTCTATATAACTCCTCCCTATAACTCCTCCTATTGTTCCATATAACTCCTCCCTATAACTCTTCCTGTTGTTCCATATAACTCCTCCATATATCTTCTCCTATTGTTCCATATAACTCCTCCGAATAACTCCTCCTATTGCTCCATATAACTCCTCCCTATAACTCTTCCTATTGTACCATATAACTCATACTATTGTTCCATATAACTCCTCCATATATCTTCTCCTATTGTTCCATATATCTCCTCCCTATAACTTCTCCTATTGTTCTATATAACTCCTCCCTGTAACTCCTCCTATTGTTCCATATAACTCATCCTATTGTTCCATATAACTCCTCCTATTGTTCCATATAACTCCTCCTATTGTTCCATATAACTCCTCCTATTGTTCCATATAACTCCTCCTATTGTTCCATATAATTCCTCCCTATAACTCCTCCTATTGTTCATATAACTCCTCCCTATAACTCCTCCTATTGTTCCATATAACTCCTCCCTATATCTACTCCTATTGTTCCATATAACTCCTCCTGTTGTTCCATATAACTCCTCCCTATAACTCCTCCTATTGTTCCATATAACTCCTCCCTATAACTCCTCCTATTGTTCCATATAACTCCTCCTATTGTTCCATATAACTCCTCCTATTGTTCCATATGACTCCTCCCTATAACTCCTCCTATTGTTCCATATAACTCCTCCCTATAACTCCTCCTATTGTTCCATATAACTCCTCCTATTGTTCCATATAACTCCTCCCTATAACTCCTCCTATTGTTCCATATAACTCCTCCTATTGTTCCATATACCTCCTCCCTATAACTCATTCTATTGTTCCATATAACTCTTCCTATTGATTCATATAACTCCTGTCTATAACTCCTCCAATTGATCCATATAACTCCTTCCTTCAATTACTCTATTATTCCATCCTCCTGTTTCCCAATATAATTCCTCCCTATATCTCCTCTGCTTGGTCCATATAATCTCACCAAATATCTTCGCATTGCTCCAAACAACATATCTATATAACTTGTCTTGTTGTATTGTATAACCCATCCCTATATCTCCTCCTATTGCCCCAAAAAACTCCTCCTATGTTCCATACAACTCCTCCCTATAATTCCTCCTATTGCTCCATGTAAGTCCTCCCATAACTCCTCCTATTGATCATACAACCCCTCCCTATAGCAGTCAAATGTTATTATGATGAATGTCTTGTAAGTCTTTTCCTTCTGAGTATAAAAAGAGTACCAAAGCAGAGAAATGTTATTACAGCACAGACTGTTGTTTTTAAGGTAAACAGCTGGGAACAGTGCCACCTAGCTTCCAGCCTGTTTTATAACATTTTGTGGAAGAGGTGAGACACAGGCTCCGGTTCGCCAAAGAATATGATCATACCTGGGAACTCTCCGGATTTGCCCCGGAGACTCCGGTTCTGACAGAACTTTACCGGGTCTCCGGGGCAGAGGCAGATTCCTCCGGATGTGGAGAGTTTCTATTGAAACTCTGCCACATCCGCTTTTTCTCTTGCTGATACTCAGTCCCTAGCCCTCTGAGTGCCAGAGTAGTAAGGAATGCATTGCTTTGCAATGCATTCCGTACCACTCTGGCACTCAAAGGGTTAAGCCCCCCCCACTCGCGGCAAGCCCCGCCCCTTTTTGACGCGATTAGCGTCATTTTTGTCACCCCCTGGTGAACAGAGGACTACCCTCCGGGTAGCCCTCGACTGGAAGTTCCCAGGTATGAATATGATACCCTGAGTGTATGCCATCAGGTACGAGTGTTTTATCCAATATTACTTTTTCCAGTCTCTGTTGGACTTTGTCCTCAGTAACCCATGTACATGATGGAAGAAATACTGTGGTTCTCCCTGTTTGTTTTCCAGGGCCAACAAATGGAATATAATAATAATAATTCTTTATTTATATAGCACACACAGATTCCACAGCGCTTTACACTCATATTGGTTCCTGTCCCCATTGGGGCTCACAATCTAAATTCACCTATCAGTATGTTTTTGGAGTGTGGGAGGAAACCGGAGTACCTGGAGGAAACCCACGCAGACACGGTGAGAACATACAAACTCACTGCAGATGTTGTCCTTGGTGGGATTTGAACCCAGGACCCCAGCGCTGCAAGGCAACAGTGCTAACCACTGAGCCACTGTGCTGCCCAGAATGTTCTTTCCTGGCCAAGACACCTGATATGAACCCAAATGAGCATGCTCTTTATTTACTGAAGACAAGACTGAAGGGAACAATACTCAAAAACAAAACAAGAACTGAAGATAGCTGCAATACAGACCAGGAAGATCAACACCAGAGAAGATAACCAACAACTACTGATGTCTATGGGTTGCAGACCTCAGGCAGTTATTGACTGCAAATGATTTGCAACAAGGTACTAAATATGAGGACTTTGTTTAAGGTTATGTAATTTGTTCCTTTATGTTTAGGCCCCTAAAATGGAGGGACGGTGTCTAAAAAGGGCAGTAATTCCTTCATGGTTCATGGATGATGGATGTAAATAACCTCATATCAAAGCTGAAAGTCTGGACTTTCGTTGTTTCATTTTAAACTCAATGTACTGCAGTACAGAACCAAGACAACAAAATGTATATCACTGTCCAAATACTTCTGAACTGCACTGTAAATGGAAAACAATAAAGTTAATATTGCTTCTATTAAAACTGAGACAGGTAAATTAATTAGCAAGATAAGACAATGGTTGATACCATAAACACATTCTTTCTTTCTGTATATACAAAGGAAGCAGCAATGACAGGCTATGGGCAAACAGACAAATCCACAGGCTTGTCTCCATCATGTACATGGCTTACTGAGGACAAGGTCTAAAAGAGAATGGAAAAGGTTATGAATAATAAAGCATGTGGACCTGACTGCATACACCCAAAGGTACTTAAAGGGATAGTAATACTTCATTTTAACTTTATTTTGTAGGTATTAAAAAAGCAAGAAGAACGATATAAGTCTTATCTCTCAAACCTTTATGGTTTGAGAGATATTCACAAGCAAAGTTTCCCCTCCTGCCCCTTTTACCTAGTGTAAGCCATCTCTTCTCAGATGTGGAATCCAGTTCATAGACCGGACAGATAACAGCAGGGAACAATCTTCTTCCTATGAGAACAATGAAAGCCCTTCCTCCCCCTTGACAAGTTTTTCGGGTTTTTCCCTTATCTTAATTGAAGATTGTCCCTCTCTGCAATCTACCTGGGCACCTCCCTTCTGATCTGGCTGAGCAGTGTTACATCAGTAAAAGGGACGGTAGGGGGATACTTTGTCATTGAATTACTCTTGAACTACAACTCTGACAGAATTGAAATAACACTCTCCAAAGTCCAAATACTATGATGATTAATTAGAGCTGCTTTTATTATGAAACATTACTATCCCTTTAAGGAAAGTAGTTCAGTAATAGCAAGAGTCCCAAATTTATTAAGAAAAAAGTTGGTGAGAGCTGAGAAAGACACAAATCAAACAAACATTTCTGTCTTATCCCAAGAAAAGGGCAATTCCACGTCTGAAGTGTTCATAGTGCAACGGTATATTGAGAGGCTTCACAATCACAGGAGAGATCTTAAAAATGTAAAAATAGTTATACTTTTTTAGCACATATGTCATTTATTTTATAAAGCGCCAATATGGGCTATTATATGTAGGGAAGATAATAAGAGTCATCAGACAAAAGAATCAAGGAAGAAAAGAGAAAAATTAGAAATAATAGATGCCCCTATAATGAGACGTTTTTAACACTTTGATTCTCAGAGAGGTATCCAATGCAAAGAGTTGACTCGCAACCATGATTTTTAGTACCGGATCATGTAGTTCCTCTTAGTAGACGGAGTAGGAAAAATACTTTGTGAGGCCACGTGGAGATGTGTGGAACATAAAAGACTGAATCTCAGTGAATATCATTGTAAATTATAATTTAAAGAAAGATAAGTGCATGTCTACAATATACAAGTAAAGGAACATTTGGGCAGCAGGGACCACCATATGGTATCCTTTGACATTTGTTATGAGAAGCCCAATAGCAAGAGTTTAACCAAAGCATTCCATTTTAAAAAGGCTAATTTTACAAAGTTAAAAGAAGTATTAGAGGATTTTCAGTGGGATGTAATTTTCAAAGAGAAAAATGCACAAGAATCATGGAATGTGTTTAAAATGCTCTTAGATAAATATACGTGTCAGTAAATAGCACAGGGGAATAAGCACAAGAGGAGTAAAGTGAAA
Organism: Rhinophrynus dorsalis; assembly: GCA_037306005.1. Lineage (NCBI taxonomy): Eukaryota > Metazoa > Chordata > Amphibia > Anura > Rhinophrynidae > Rhinophrynus > Rhinophrynus dorsalis. The sequence goes on along the minus strand of JBBDGT010000007.1, from coordinate 628,350 downwards.
CCAATGTGGCTTAATAATACTGTTTTGTATCCCAGTACGCAGGCACTGGTTCACTCCTAAGCCTCACGGCTACTGTTGCCTCGTTACTGATTTGGGTTCCAGTACGCGGGTACTGGTTCACTCCCCAGCCTCACGGCTTCTGTTGCCTCCATTCTATTGATTCCCAGTACACGGTCACTGGTTTACTCCACGGCCATCCGGCTGTTGTCATGTTTATGTGATTCGATTCCCAGTACGCGGGTACTGGTTTACTCCACGGCCATCTGGTTGTTATCATGTCTATGTGATTCGATTCCCAGTACGCGGGTACAGGTTCGCTCCACTGCCATCCGGCTGATACTGCATGATAGTACTGTGCTCCCGTACGTGGGTACTGGTTAGCCTCTCAGCCACCCGGCTGCTGTGGCAACATTGTGTTGTACTCCCAGTACGTGGGTACTGGTTTGCTCCTTAGCCATCCGGCTCTTGTTGCTACTTGCATTTTATGATTCCAGTACACTGGTACTGATTGCTTACAGAAGTTACCAGTTGCGGTGCACCGGAAGAGAGACGGTTTTTCCAGTACACGTGTACTGGTTCGCTCCATGCTGGTTAAAGCTGTCAAGTCCTAGGCAGCTACGTTGGTTCCCCAGTACGCGAGTACTGGTAGTTCACTGCTACTCCTTGGCTTGCCACTTGAGCCCATGTCGTCTCTGCATGTCATCCAAGTGACTGTTGTTGTCATCTAGACGGTCACTGAGGCCTCTATGGTTGCCACCTTCTCCGTATAAGGCTGCCTTGCCCGGTATATTGGTAAGGCCGGTAGAACCTTTCTCTAGTCACCATCTTGGGTTGCCTTACCCGTTATTGGCAGGGCCGGTAGAGCCTGTATCTAGCTGTATTCCGTTAGGCTGCCTTGCCCGGTATATTGGCAGGGCCGGTAGAGCCTGTATACATGTGGTATTCCGTTAGGCTGCCTTGCCCGGTATATTGGCAGGGCCGGTAGAGCCTGTATACTTGTCGTGTTCTGCTAGGCTGCCTTGCCCGGTATATTGGCAGGGCCGGTAGAGCCAACTATCCTGTGTGTGCCAGTCCAGGCTGCCTTGCCCGGTATATTGGCAGGGCCGGTAGAGCCAACTATCCTGTGTGTGCCAGTCCAGGCTGCCTTGCCCGGTATATTGGCAAGGTCGGTAGAACCTACTATATTCTCTGAGCATTAGTCCTGGCTGCCTTGCCCGATATATTGGCAGGGCCGGTAGAGCCTATTCGGTATTATTGCTGCTTTTCCTGTCATTTCAATATATATGTATGTACGTGTATGATACCCTATGGGGTTGTCTTAAACTTTTCAATAAAGTTGTGTTTTTACCTAACGAATCTTAACAAACTGTGACACCGATCTAGTTCCAAGGTTTAAAAAGGGAAAAAGATCATAACCAGGAAATTATAGACCTGTGAGCTTGACTTCCAAGGTGGGTAAGATACTAGACGGGTTACTAAGTGACAGTATTCAGAACTATGTCAAGACAAACAATATTATTAGTAGGAATCAGCATGGTTTCATGAAGAACAGATCATGTCAGACTAATGTACTTGTATTTTATGAAGGATTAAGCCTGAGTCTTCTTTACTTTTTTGTAACACATAGTGCTATATTTATTATATTTGTGGTTCAAGCTCTCTTGAAGCTGAAAAGATACCCCTTGTTTCCATTTCCCTGCGTCACTCAGCCTCTCTGTCTGGTCCGGATGGAGAGCGGCGAGGAACAATCTTCAGTAAGCAAAAGGAAAAACCTGCCTTCCTTCGCCAAGGGGGGAGCAGGGTTTTCCTTATACTTACTGAATGAAAATTGTCCCTCGCTGCATCCGTCTGGTGGGAGGTCTAATGGGAGGTGACCAGAATGGGTGGGAGGGGGATCCTTTCAGCTTGAATAGCACTTCAACTACAAAATTGTAGTGTTATAAAAAAAGTAAAGAAGTCTCAGACATCAACTTTAATAGAGGTATTACTATCACTTTAAAAGTTATTTCAGCTTGAAATTGAATTTATTTTGGTGCAGTATCTCAGTGGCCTGAAATTTTTACAGTGGCGCTGTTGCTACACCATCCTTTGCACAGCTCTGGTCAGTTGACCATAAATCTCCATAGGATGGTGTAGCAACAGCGCCATTGTAGCATTTCAGGCCACTGTGATATTGCACCTAAAAAAATTAATGTTTGAGTTGTAATAACTTTGGAATAAAACACAACTCTACGGTTGACACTACCTTGGTTTGACTCAGGGAGATAAATCTTTTTTAAGTGTCACTATCCTTTTAAATGGTGCTATGGCCACTATACATTTAGCCTCTGGGGTCAAGGGTCATAGGGTCAAGGAGTTTTGTCACATGTGTCGAGTCACACATTACTGGCTGATGCCCATGGTGACTGACCAGGCATTGGAGCAGCATCTTCAAGAATTACCCGTGTAAACAATTGGCGCAGGGCTGTATAGGCAGTCATGCGGATCAGACCTGTGGAACGTGGATGTGTTCAGAGTTTCAGCAGATCCAACCTGCAGCACGCTGTCCCATTGTGTTCTGCATCATGGAGACCACCATGGGTGTGTTTAGTGTAGGTTTAAAGAGGTAGTAACACTTACTATGTAAGAACTCACTGACTATTTCACACTACCTGAGCAGTATGATCACTCCAGATCTCCATACTAACTATAACCTCCACTGCTAACAACTCACTGACTATTCCACATTACCTGATCTGTATGATCACTCCAGATCTCTATACTAAGTGTAACCTCCACTACTAACATCTCACTGACTATTCCACACTACCTGAGCAGTATGATCACTCCAGATCTCTATACTAACTATAACCTCCACTACTAACAACTCACTGACTATTCCACACTACCTGAGCAGTATGATCACTCCAGATCTACATACTAACTATAACCTCCACTACTAACAACTCACTGACTATTCCACACTACCTGAGCAGTATGATCACTCCAGATCTCCATACTAACTATAACATCCACTACTAACAACTCACTGACTATTCCACATTACCTGAGCTGTATGATCACTCCAGATCTCCATACTAACTATAACCTCCACTACTAACAACTCACTGACTATTCCACACTACCTGAGCAGTATGATCACTCCAGATCTCCATACTAACTATAACCTCCACTACTAACAACTCACTGACTAGTCCACACTACCTGAGCAGTATGATCACTCCAGATCTCCATACTAACTATAACCTCCACTACTAACAACTCACTGACTATTCCACACTACCTGAGCAGTATGATCACTCCAGATCTCCATACTAACTATAACCTCCACTACTAACAACTCACTGACTATTCCACACTACCTGAGCAGCATGATCACTCCAGATCTCCTTACTAACTATAACCTCCACTGCTAACAACTCACTGACTATTCCACACTACCTGAGCAGTATGATCACTCCAGATCTCTATACTAACTATAACCTCCACTGCTAACAACTCACTGACTATTCCACACTACCTGAGCAGTATGATCACTCCAGATCTCCATACTAACTATAACCTCCACTACTAACAACTCACTGACTATTCCACACTACCTGAGCAGTATGATCACTCCAGATCTCTATACTAACTATAACCTCCACAGCTAACAACTCACTGACTATTCCACACTACCTGAGCAGTATGATCACTCCAGATCTCCATACTAACTATAACCTCCACTACTAACAACTCACTGACTATTCCACACTACCTGAGCAGTATGATCACTCCAGATCTCCATACTAACTATAACCTCCACTACTAACAACTCACTGACTATTCCACACTACCTGAGCAGTATGATCACTCCAGATCTCCATACTAACTATAACCTCCACTTCACTACTAATAACTCACTGACTATTCCACACTACCTGAGCAGTATGATCACTCCAGATCTCCATACTAACTATAACCTCCACTCCACTGCTAACAACTCACTAACCCTATTTCAGATACTGGGTTAACTCATGAAGATGTCATGGGAAGTCTGAATAAAATTAAGACTGCAAAGCACCGGGTCCTGATAGTATACATCCAAGGGTTCTTCAGGAATTCAGTGCAGTGTTAGCAAAATTTACTCTTTAAACATTATCTCACCACAGGCTCAGTGCCACAGGATTGGTGAAGAGCTAACATAGTGCCCCTATTTAAGAAGGGAACTAAAACAGAACCTGGGAATTACAGACCAGTGAGTTTGACCTCTGTAGTGGGAAAACTGTTAGAAGGGATAATAAGGGACTATATTCAGGATTACAACACAAAAAATAAGATCATTAGCAGGAATCAACATGGTTTTATGAAGAATAGATCATTCCAAACTAATCTTTTCAGCTTCTATGAGGAGGTAAGCAGCAACCTTGATAATGGCAAGGGAGTAGATGTAGTATATCTAGACTTTGCAAAGGCATTTGATACAGTGCCACACAGAAGGTTGGGGTATAAAATAAGGGAATCGTGGCTAGGAGATAACCTTTCAATTGCATACAAAACTGGTTGAAGGATAGGGAACAGTGTGTGGTTGTAAATGGACAATTCTCCAATACAGTTAAAGTGGAGAGTGGAGTACCTCAGGGTTCAGTATTAGGTCCGCTGCTTTATAACATGATTATAAATGACCTAGAAATAGATATAGAAAGCAAAATATCAATATTTGCTGATGACACTAAATTATGCAGGGTAATTAATTCAGAACAGGATATTTTCTCTCTACAGACGGATTTTTTTAAAATGGCAGATTGGACCAACAAATGGAATATGAAGTTTAATGTGGGGAAGTGTAAAGTCATGCATTTTGGAGGAAACAATCCCAATGCTACTTATAAACTTAATGGACTCATTTTAGGGGACTCATTGCTAGAGAAAGACCTGGGTATCCTTGTCACCTACAGACTTGGAAACAGTGGCCAGTGTCAAACAGCAGTAGCAAAGGCAAACAAAATCCTGTCTTGTATAAAAAGAGGTATTGAAGCAAGAGTGCATAACATCAATTTGCCATTATACAAATCATTGGTAAGACCTCACCTTGAGTATGCAGTGTAGTTTTGGGCACCAGTTATGAAAAAGGATATACTAGAACTAGAGAGGGTACAGCAAAGAGCAACAAAATTAATTAAGGGAATGGAGGACTTGACGTATGAGGAACGACTAAACAAACTTGGTTTATTTACTCTAGAGAAAAGACGACTAAGAGGAGACCTTATCACATTGTACAAACATATGAGAGGTCAATACAAGGATCTCAGCGGTGAGCTATTTATTCCAAGGCCTGATCAGGTGACCAGGGGACACCTCTTGAGATTAGAGGAAAGGAGGTTTAGACTTCAGCAGAGGAAGGGGTTTTTTTACAGTAAGGTCTGTTAAATTGTGGAATTCTTTGCCCAGGGAGGTAGTTATGGCAGATACAATGGATACATTTAAGAGAAGATTAGATACATTTCTTTCCAAAGGGAGCATACAGAGTTATACTGTTTATCAGTAGACAGATCAGGAAGATCTGATAAAGACTAACTTATTTGGTAGCAGGAGAGCTATAAAATTACTGGGGTATGAGGAGAAGGTTGAACTTGACTTGTGTCCTTATTCAACCTAATTTACTATGTTACTATGTGAAAGGGAGGCAGAGATTTCCTTAAACTTACTGAATGAAGATTGTCCCTCGCTACATCTGTCCGGTCCGAAAACCAGATTGCAGCTCCAAGGGGGTGTGGTAAGGGGATCCGTTTATCTTTAAAACTAGAGCAATGTAAGTTTTTACACATTGCGTAACGTGTTATGCTTAGCATAATGAAGAGTCTGCGATTTACATTATTTTACACATTACTATCACCTTAAAAACAGCCTGTGCAACATTTCAGGCCACTCTGATACTTCACCTAAAATAATTCATGTTTGAGCTGTAATAATTTTTGAATAAAACATCATCAGTGAACGGTCCCTTGGTTTGACTCAGAGAGAGAAATGTTTTTATTTTTAGAAATTAAGTGTCACTGTCCCTTTAAATGGTGCTCTGGCCACTATTCCTTTAACCTATGGTCACACAGATGATTTTGCTGCACATGTCAAACTCCCAGTGCCAACTTATCTCCAATGTCCTACGTTCCCTGCAACTCACTCACATGGAGTGGAGGAAATGTGTAACAAGTGTCGGGTCACATATTATTGGCTGACGCCCACGTTGATTGACCAGTCACTGAAGGATAAGAAAGGCAATGTATCTTCCAGGATTGCCCGTGTGAACAGTTGGCGCAGCGCTGTATAGGCAGTCATGCGGATCAGCCCTGTGGAACGTGGATGTGTTCAGAGGTTCAGCAGATCCAACCTGCAGCACGCTGTCCCGTTGTGTTCTGCGTCACGGAGATCACCATGGGTGCATTTAGTGTAGGTTTAAAGGGGATCTCTCACCTATTTACACTTAATGCTCATTAGTTAGAGCATATATCTAGAACACTGAAAATAGTGTTCATTAGATTTAAAAAGTAGTTACATGCGCAAAATGTAAACTTTAAAAAGGGTCCGGCAGCCTACTTCCGGCTTGCCGAACTTTGCCGACCAGAGACAGCTCCGTCCCACTACCCATCATCCTCGCATGACGGAGGCTGTCTGTCACTAAAGTGGAGCGATCGCATTAGCAGAGATCGATATCTAGCCAATGCGATCGCTCCACTTTAGTGACAGACAGCCTCCGTCATGCGAGGATGATGGGTAGTGGGACGGAGCTGTCTCTGGTCGGCAAAGTTCGGCAAGCCGGAAGTAGGCTGCCGGACCCTTTTTAAAGTTTACATTTTGCGCATGTAACTACTTTTTAAATCTAATGAACACTATTTTCAGTGTTCTAGATATATGCTCTAACTAATGAGCATTAAGTGTAAATAGGTGAGAGATCCCCTTTAAAAGCATAGTAAAATATCTAAAAAAAAAAAAAAAAAATTGCATGGCTTATCCCCATGAGTACAAGGGAACTCCCACTTCTGAGAGGTGTTTAGTGAAAAGATATTAAAACTCAAACCTGATTTTTTTTTTAGGTGCAATATCTCAGTGGTCTAAAATTGTACAGTGGCGCTGTTGCTACACTGTCCTGTGGACAGCTCTGGTCAGTTGACCATAAACCCCCATAGCATGGTGTAACAACAGCGCCACTGTAACATTTCAGGCCACTGAGATACTACACCTATCAAAATTCAGGTTTGAGCTGCGATAAGTTTTGAATAAAACACCTCTCCGCAGTGGGAGTTCCCATGTTTTACACAGGGTAATAAACCACACAACATATATATATATATATATATCTTATATATATATAAAAGAAGACTTTGTGCCTGCCAAAACACACCCAGGGGAGGCATAAAGCAGGAGTTACTACTCCTATTGGGTGATTCAGTCATGCAGGATGTTGGCCCACCCCCACTATGCAGCCCGCCCACCACTATCAAAGTCAGAAAAAAACAATATGGCCGCCACTTGCTCCTACACCACAGACAAACACACATGCCTCACTCATACAGCACCAAACACACACATGCCCCACTCACACACACACACACACAAATGCCCCCACTCACACACACAGCACCACAAACACACACAAAGCCAGAAATAAATATGGCTGACACACACACACACACAGTCACTCACCGTGACTCCCAGTGGCCTCAGCAGGACCTGTAGTGCAGCACCAGGGGAACAAAATGGCACTCAAAGGGTTAAGGTAGGTCCTCATTGCTCAATTATTTCTTCACTGTCATCATTTGCCGTGGAAGACACAGGACAGACAGCCATCAGATTCACACTTAACCCACTGACTGCCACAGGGTTGTGTATCAAGGTTTACCCCTCAGTGAGTGTGTTCAAACCCCTCACACTGTAATCTTGCATTTCCCTCCCACTTCTCCTCCTTCCCCAGCCTATTACTAACACTTTTCCACATTTATGTTAAGCCCCGCCCCCTACTCGCGATTAAGCCCCACCCACTTTTAACCCAGATTGCCCCATTTGTCTCTTCACATCAGCACCACATCAGTCCCCTCTAGGGACTACACAAGTCAATGTTCCCAGGTATGAACACACTTCCCACTGCTATTTAACTCTCACATGCCTCTCTATACATTAACCCTTTGAGTGCCAGAGGGGTGCACAACTCATGCGCGCATGTGTTTCTGCGCATATATGTTGTTTGTGTGTGTATATCTGTTACATATGTGTGTCCATCTCCAATGTGTCTGTGTGTGTGCGTGTCTTTTGCATTTTTCTGCCGCTCACTGTGTGTATGTGCATACCTCCCAACATTTCACATGGCCAAAGAGGGACACTGTAGTTTTAGGTGATATTGTTGGGGGCGTGGCTGGTGGGCAGGGCAATAGTAAGAATTTTTAGGTTATTTCATGACCTATTACTGGCTATTTGTGTAACTGAATAAATGATTTAGTGCAAGACCAAAGTATTTTATTTGCACAGACTAATGTATAAACACATATACTGAAGTTTATTGCTTTATTGCTGTAGAGCAAAGTAATGCACACCACACAGTCAGGGCTGGTGCAAGGATTTTTGCCACCCTAGGCAAAACCTACATTTGCTGCCCATTTCGCTCCGCCCCTTGTGTCCCACCCCTTTATACCCCGCCTACTTATACCCCACCTCTTTTCATGATTGTCCTCTCTCTGCCCCCTGGGCCAGTCTGCCCCTGGTCTGGAGATGCCTGTAAGAGATGCCCCCCACCAGCTCCAACTTGCCCCTTATCAGCTCCACTTTGGCCCTATCAGCTGCACTTTGCCCCCCATCAACTCCAACTTGCCCCCATCAGCTCCACTTTGCCCCATGAACTCCAACTTACCCCCATCAGCTCCACTTTGCCCCCCACCAGCTCCACTTTTTCCCCACCAGCTCCACTATGCCCCCCCATCCGCTCCACTATGCCCCCAGCAGCTCCAACTTGCCACCATCAGCTCCACTTTGCCCACCATCCGCTCCAACTTGCCCCCATCAGCTCCACTTTTCTCCCTATCCGCTCTAACTTGCCCCCACCAGCTCCACTTTTGCCCCCACTTCAGTTCCACTATGCCCCTATCAGCTCCAACTTTCCCCCATCGGCTCCCCTTTGCCCCCCATCAGCTCCACTATGCCCCCAGCAGCTCCAACTTGCCACCAACAGCTCCAACTTGCCCCCACCAGCTCTACTTTGCCCCCATCCGCTCCAACTTGCCCCCATCAGCTCCACTTTCCCCCCCAGCTGCTCCAACTTGCCCCCTCCAGCTCCACTTTGCCCCCCTTCAACTCCACTTTGACCCCCCTTCAGCTCCAACTTGCCCCCATCAGCTCCACTTTGACCTCCATCCGCTCCAACTTGCCCCCAGCAGCTCCACTATGCCCCCTCAGCTCCAACTTGCCCCTATCAGCTCCAACTTGCCCCCATCATCCACTTTGCCCCCCATCCGCTCCAACTTGGCCCCAGCAGCTCCAGTATGCCCCCTCAGCTCCAACTTGCCCCCCATCACATACCTGTAGCTCCCGCGCAGTCTTCTCTTCAGTAATGCAGAGCGTGGCGGGAGATCATGACTCCCAGCGTGCTCTGCATTACTAAAGATCCGACCCAATGGGGGAGCGTAGTAGCGACACAGACCTGACTGTGTTGTGGTTCCCGGCGTGGTGTGTGCGGGCACAGCTCTTCTCCGCTGCATGCCCGCGCCCCCAGTACATGTGCTCCCTAGGCCGGCGCCTACCTCGCCTATAGGTGGAGCCGGCCCTGCACACAGTCTGACCTCCTAAAAAGAGGGACAACAGGGTGGGAAAGAGGGATAGAGGGATTTGGCCGTCAAAGAGGGACTGTCCCTCCTAAAGAGGGACACTTGGGATGTATGGTATGTGTCTGCCTGTGTGTTGCCTATGTCTGTGTTTATCAGTGTGTATGCATTTCACACACATGCGCCCAACGGTCAAGACATGACGGGCAACGCCGTCCCACATTGCTAGTATATATATATATATATATATATATAATTTTTTTTTCAGTGTTAGCATCCCTTTAACCCTTTGAGTGCCCGAGGGGTACGCAATGCATTGATTTGCAATGCGTTGTGTACCCCTCTGGCACTCAAAGGGTTAATAGTGCTGCACTAAAGTTGTACATAATATAAATTAAGTTAAAATCTGGTACTGTGGTTAGACTTTCCTGATATGTAGATAATAGGTAGAGTCTCTTGTTATGTAGATAGTAGGCCTGATAAAAAGACCTAATTGGTCTTGAAAGCTTGCACTCAAAACGTCTTAGTTGTCCAATAAAGGTATCACTTTAAATCTAACATTAATCAAAGGTTCTGTTAAACTGCAGTCTCCAGCGTAACCTCTAGGGGTCCCCTGTGTGTTAGAGATCAGCGTTTACCCATCAATACTGCCAATGACAAATTGAATTCACCTTGCCATTTTTATCTTGTGTAACGTTTCTATACAGATTGTCACTAAATAAACGTTCCTTTCCCTGCTTTTCTTCAAAAGGCGTTTACAAAACAGCTGGAACTGCGAGTTAAATACCCAGACTTTCCAGCTATGCAGCATACCGGCTGTTATCTCTGGAACAAAGACACGGAGGTTGAGTTTGTTAGGGGCCATTGGGATTTTCAGGTCATAGTAAGGTAAATGGAACGTTATTGTTAAGATGTGCTAGTTCTTCTTTAAGTGCAAGAGCGATGCGAAATGCATTGCACATGCCTCTGACACTCAAAGGGTTAAATTAGTGAATTGAGACAAAATTGCCTGACTTGTGCAGGTGAGATTGTCATGTCTGAATCCTCCACCCACAGTCGGTAATGTGCTCTTTCCTGCCCTAAACTGGTTTGGAACAAACCCAACCACACACCCCTTGTAGGAGAGAGATTTTCACTGCGATGGGGAGAGACACAGACATTGTAACTTCCTAGAGTGACCTGTACATTGGGATTGGCACATGGCTAAACCTGTCCTGTTAGTTGTAAGCACAGACACTCGGTGCTGGGGAATGCTGACATCACGCACTTAGGGACATGAGCTGCGTATCTGACGTTTAGTTAGAAGGTAAGTCCACTTCAGCCGGTTACAAAATCTTCACAGTTTTTATATTTGTGTAAAACATTTTGGATCAGAGAGGAATGCAATGAATTACACACCATTATGGTCTTTAAAGAGATAGTAATACTTAAAATGTAAAAAAAAATATGTTGTAGGGGTTATCCCCCTGTGTAAAACAAGGGTACTCCCACTACTGAGAGATATTTTAATAAAAAATTATAACAGCTCAAACTTTAATTTTTTTAGGTGCAATATCACAGTGGCCTGAAAATTTTACAGTGGCGCTGTTGTTACGCCATCAGATGGACTGCTGTGGTCTGTAGACCATAAATCTAAATAGGATGGTGTAACAAGATCGCCTCTGTAAATTTTCAGGCTGCTGTGATATTGCACCTAAAAAATTCAAGTTTGAGCTGTTATAATTTTTTAATATCTCTCAGCAGTGGGAGTTCCCTTATTTTATTCGGGGACAAAAACCCTAAAACGTATATTTTTTTACATCTTCAGTATTATCCCTTTAAGAGGTTAAATACAAACAAAACCTGCGTATAAGTGTGAGCTAGAATTTTGCTTGTAAAATTAGTTGTTTTTCTTTAACCCCTTAAGGACCGGCACACGCAAATACGGCCGGCACTTTTGGACCACGGGATATTTTTTTTTATTATTGCTTCCGGTTCAGGGCTTCCGGAGCGGCGTGCAGCAGCGCCAGGAGCCCTGAACTCCATGCCGTGCCAGGACCGTCATTGGTACTTAAGTGCCTGGCATGGCAATGGTCCTTAAGGGGTTAATTGGCGGCTGTGCAAGTCCTGCAATGTATGCTAATTTTAGTCAGCTGGGAATATGTAATGATTTTCCCTAAAATAAAAGTTTGCTCCTTTATTAAAGGGGAGTTGTGGTCACTTTTGTGCGATTTATATACCAAAATGTAGAAATTTCCTAATGAAATGATTTAAGACTTTAATGTCCAGAGAGGGGTGTACGGCTCAATGCTTCCCAATGCGTGGCACGCCTTTCTAGACATTAACCCTTTCACAGCAATGAGCTGTGTACCTCTCTGGCACTCAAAGGGTTAAATGTCTTAATAAAGTTTTCCTGTCACCTTACATTTAGTTAATGAAAAGTAAAAACTGCCTAGGTGTTGCTCTTATCATTTAACTGTAATTTTGTGAGAAGTGAATCCTTATTTGTTACAATACGGCACTTTATGCTAATGTATGTGCTGGTCCAATACTAGCACACACTGTACTAGGAATGTATGTAGGTACAACCCATACATTGGGGGCTTTTCTGTAAGTTCATCCTGGAACCGAACTATGTTTAAAAAACTAAAATGTTTAACTCTCAAATCTAGATAAGTCCTTCTCTTTTCTTGCCTATTTTATAACCATTTCACTAAAAAAACTACCTCCGCAGTATGATCACTCCAGATCTCCATACTAACTATAACCTCCACTGCTAACATCTCACTGACTATTCCACACTACCTGAGCAGTATGATCACTCCAGATCTCCATACTAACTATAACCTCCCCTCCACTACTAAAAACTCACTGACTATTCCACACTACCTGAGCAGTATGATCACTGCAGATCTCCATACTAACTATAACCTCCACTACTAACAACTCACTGACTATTCCACATTACCTGAGCAGTATGATCACTCCAGATCTCCATACTAACTATAACCTCCACTCCACTGCTAACAACTCACTGACTATTCCACACTACCTGAGCAGTATGATCACTCCAGATCTCCATACTAACTATAACCTCCACTCCACTACTAACAATTCACTGACTATTCCACACTACCTGAGCAGTATGATCACTCCAGATCTCCATACTAACTATAACCTCCACTACTAACAACTCACTGACTATTCCACACTACCTGAGCAGTATGATCACTCCAGATCTCCATACTAACTATAACATCCACTACTAACAACTCACTGACTATTCCACACTACCTGAGCAGTATGATCACTCCAGATCTCCATACTAACTATAACCTCCACTACTAACACCTCACTGACTATTCCACACTACCTGAGCAGTATGATCACTCCAGATCTCCATACTAACTATAACCTCCACTACTAACAACTCACTGACTATTCCACACTACCTGAGCAGTGTGATCACTCCATATCTCCATACTAACTATAACTTCACTACTAACACCTCACTGACTATTCCACACTACCTCCGCAGTATGATCACTCCAGATCTCCATACTAACTATAACCTCCACTGCTAACAACTCACTGACTATTCAACACTACCTGAGCAGTGTGATCACTCCAGATCTCCATACTAACTATAACCTCCACTACTAACAACTCACTGACTATTCCACACTACCTGAGCAGTATGATCACTCCAGATCTCCATACTAACTATAACCTCCACTGCTAACAACTCACTGACTATTCCACACTACCTGAGCAGTATGATCACTCCAGATCTCCATACTAACTATAACCTCCACTACTAACACCTCACTGACTATTCCACACTACCTGAGCAGTATGATCACTCCAGATCTCCATACTAACTATAACTCCACTCCACTACTAACAACTCACTGACTATTCCACACTACCTGAGCAGTATGATCACTCCAGATCTCCATACTAACTATAACCTCCACTGCTAACAACTCACTGACTATTCCACACTACAATAAAGAAGCCTTTGATCTGCCTTCAGAACTCCCAAAACCTTGAATATCCTACTTGAAAAAATGAGATCTTCTCTGTCTTAAACAGTAACTGCTTCTTTGTGTCTAAAGACAGCATTTAATTGTACATAATCTTTTTATGTATGTTTATGTGCTAATATATGTGTGTGTATGTGTATATATATATATTCTCTCTTTGTGTAAATATATAACTCTTTACTGTAAAATCTCTCCAGGACGTATCTGAAACAGAGAGCAATCTCAGTATATTTTTCCAGGTAAAACCTTTTCTAAAATTAAATAAATCAATAAATAAAACTATTTACCGACGTGTGCAGGGAAGCAGGACATAAGGTCAGACAGTGAACCAGCACATAAATATTAATTTCATAATAATTGCAGAAAAATGCCCTCTTCCAGATACAGACTATACCTCCCTGTAAAGCAATTTGCCTTTGTGTTATAGTGGAGCTTTTGCATATTTGAAAACTGCATTGAAAAGTTGTAGATGCGTCATATTAACTGAAAGTCCAGTAGACGTATCATTTAGGGGATATTCATATCTAGCATCCAAGGGGTAAAGGGGGATTGATTTCAATGCAACATATTTAACTTAGAATAATTATAGTGCACCTACATTTATTAATGAGCAAAATGTGAGGCTACTTAACTATACATTGCTCAGGGCTCAAAATTTCCCCTTCCCACTCGCCAATGGTGAGTGAAAATTTAGCCCTGGTGAGTAGAAATTCAGCCCTGGTGGGTATGTTATGTATTGCAGTAGCGAGTAACTTTTCAGGTCTGACTAGTAGCAAAGGACTTCAAATTATAAGCCCTGATTGCTTATCACTGACACTTAACCCTTTGGGTGTCAGAAATGTGTTCAAATGCATTGGATTCCTCTCTGGCACTCAGAGGGTTAAAGGATAGGATGGTTAAAGGAGACAACTCTCATCCAAGGCTTCCAGAGGTATACTGCACAACCCTTCCCTGGACCATGTACAGGAGTTCCTCCAGCTTTGCCCACAGACAATTTAATTCACGCTGCTGCTCACCAGCTTTGACTGCTGCTGATATGCCTGTCAGTTGACGTGCACTGCAATTAATTCTCATGGCTGCTTCCTCCTGGCCTGCCGACTCCGACGGGTGTCACACTGCCAGGAAGCCGGCACTGAGGCAGCAGTGCCGGCAGTGCTGCTCACTTGTCCCCAGCATCCGTCTGCGATTAAGAGATAGCCAGGGAGGCTGGCATGATAAGACACCCATCCCCTCCACTCACCCTGCAATGAATTTTAAGTTAGTCAGCGAGGCGCTGAGGAGATGTTAGTATTGTACCTGAGCCTGTCACAGGCAGTGGAGGACGATAGCAGACACCAGGAGACGATTTGTGCACACAGAGTTTTCTCAGGCGCATCAGTAACTGCTCAACTGCAGTCAGCTCATGGCCACTAACATACTTTTGACGGACAGAGTACAGCGAGATTGCACATATCGAGTCTGTGGCACTCATTTCAGTTAATTAGGCGTGACGCAGCATTGCTCACATGATGAGCGTGCTGCTGGAGTGTTGTATGGGCAAACCTTAAGTTTAACAGTCCAGGAAATGGGACAAAGCGCAATGCGGGCGGGACAGCGGGTTTGGGCTCTGAAATCGGGTGTGTCCCGCGTAAATCGGGACAGTTGGCTGGCATGAGTAGACAGTGGGGTTAACAAACAAAACAGGACCCTGCGCTCCTTCATTCTAAATTATGTCTATGTGTAAAAACCCTGTAACGTGCATATCTAATACTATGTGCATGAGGATTTGGTTCCCCAAATTTTTGGCCAAAGAGGTGACTTAAAGGGATAGAAATACTTCGTTTTAACTTTATTTTATTTTGTAGGCATTAAAAAAACATGAATAATGATATAAGTCTTATCTCTCAAACCTTTATGGTTTAAGAGATATTCACAAGCAAAGTATCCCCCTCCCGCCCCTTTTACTGATGTAACACTGCTCAGCCAGATCAGAAGGGAGCTGCCCAGGTAGACTGCAGAGAGGGACAATCTTCAATTAAGATAAGGAAAAAAACCTGAAAAGCTTGTCAAGGGGAGCAGGGCTTTCATTGTTCTCAAAGGAAGAAGCTTGTCCCCTTCTGTTATCTGTCTGGTCTATGGACTGCATTCCACATCTGAGAAGAGATGGCTTACACTAGGTAAAAGGGGCGGGAGGGGAAACTTTGCTTGTGAATATCTCTCAAACCATAAAGGTTTGAGAGATAAGACTTATATTATTCTTCATGTTTTTTTTAATGCCTACAAAATAAAATAAAGTTAAAACGAAGTATTACTATCCCTTTAAGCTTACCACCACGTCACAGTACCTCATATTGGTAAGTACCTACTCTACTTTCCCTATAAACAATATAAAATAAATTTTAAAAAGTTTTTTTAAACTTTTTTTAAACCAAATCATCATATTTCATGCACATAGTATTAGATATGCACATTCCAGGGTTTTTACACATAATTTAGAATGGAGGAGCGCAGGGTCTCTTGTTTTGTTTGTTGGTTTCCACTTTTGGTTTAGGCCCAAAGCAGTGGCGTAACAGTAGGGGTCACACCTGCGACCAGGCCCATCACTCTCGGGTCCCTGGCTGCCCCTTTGACCCCCCTCGCCACGCGCCCGCAGCATAGTTGATCTCCCGGTGGCTGGCGCTCTATTAATGCAGAGCTCTATTAATGACATCATCTCCCAGCGCTCTGCATTACTAAGAACCGCGCGGGAGCTTGAGTTGCAGACAGAGGTCTGATCTGTTATGTCACACACCGCTAGACCACCAGGGACTTGAGGTAGGAGGATGGGAGGATCAGTAGGGGCATTATGGAAGGGGCAATGTGGAGATGGGGGCATTGAGGAGAATGAGGGGCATTGTGTTGGGGGCATTGTGGAGAAAGAGGGGCATTGTGATGGGGGCATTGTGGAAGGAGCAATGTGGAGAATGAGGGGCATTGTGATGGGGGCATTGTGGAGGTGGCCAATGTGGTTGAGGCGGGCCAATGTGGTCAGAGGGGCCCATGGCAATTCTTGCAACAGGGCCTAGTGGCTTCTAGTTACGCCTCTGGCCCAAAGTTTTTGGGGGGTTCAGAGAGCCCCCTTATTCCTTGCAGCATACTTTAGTTCTTCTTTAGACTTATATACATGTGAATACATTGCTATTAAATAATATATAACAGATGTTAGCTCAGTGATCTCTTTTCTTTTCTTCAACACTGGGGGTTAAACATCCAGTCTGAACAGATATGAAATGATATGCACAGGGTTAGAGCAGAGTTCTGGGAACAAAGAACTGTTCATTAAAGGGATAGTAAGACTTAATTTCATGTTTATTTAGTATTGTAGGCATTAAAAAAACATGAAGAACGATATAAGTCTTATCTCTCAAACCTTTATGGTTTGAGAGATATTCACAACTAAAGTTCCCCCCTCCATGACATCACAGTTCTAGCTGACAGATTTATATTCTGGTCCACAGACCGGCCGGTGGCTCTTCAGCAGAGCTGAGATCGCTATCTTTAAAAAGAACTACTTCACTGGAATGGTCTACAAAGTGTGACTGGTTTGCAAGCACACTTTGTAGACCGTTCCAGTGAAGTAGTTCTTTTTCAAGATCGCAATCTCGGGTCTGCTGAAGAGCCACCGGCTGGTCTGTGGACCAGAATCCTCTGCGACATCAGCACTCTAGCTAACAGATTTGGATTGTCGTCCACAGATTGGCCGGTGGCTCTTCAGCAGACCCAAGATTGAGATCTTTAAAAAGCGTGCTTGCAAACCAGACACACTTTGTAGAACATTCCAGTGAAGCAGTTCTTTTTCAAGATCGCGATCTCGGGTCTGCTGAAGAGCCACCAGCTGCTCTGTGGACCAGAATCCTCTGCGACATCAGCACTCTAGCTAACAGATTTGGATTCTCGTCCACAGACCGGCCAGTGGCTCTTCAGCAGTGCCGAGATCGCAATCTTTAAAAAGAACTACTTCATTGGAACGGTCTACAAAGTGTGACTGGTTTGCAAGCACACTTTGTAGACCATTCCAGTGAAGCAGTTCTTTTTCAAGATCGCAATCTCTGCTCTGCTGAAGAGCCACCGGCCGGTCTGTGGACCAGAATCCAAATCTGTCAGCTACAGCGCGGATGCCGCAGAGAGGGAACTTTAGTTGTGAATATCTCTCAAACCATAAAGGTTTGAGAGATAAGACTTACATAGGTCTTAATATGTTTTTTTAATACCTACAATACTAAATAAACATGAAATTAAGTATTACTATCCCTGTAACCTGTACAAAACAAGAATAATTTTTTTAAGGGAAATTAGTGTCCCTTTAAATAATAGCCTGTAAATGGGTGTAAAACTGTTGCAAGGACATTGCTTTAGCCACGCCCACAATCCAGAATGTGGGTATGGCCAGCACAACTGATGCACCTCCCCTCAAAATTTGCTGTTCTAGACAGATGCCTACTGGGAAATCCAGTCCCTTTTTGTTTCCCTGTAAGAACTTTGCCTCTTTATATCTATTGTTTCTGTGGATTCCAGGATCCCCACTGCCTTAACCCCTTAAGGACCCTTGACGTACCAGGACCGTCACGGTCCTTGAAATACTCAAGGACCGATGACGGTCATGGTACGTCACGTACTTTTTACTTACAGAGCTCTACCGGGAGCGCTGTAAGTAAAAATAGGGACTGAAATTGACCGCTCCAAGATCGGAGCGATCTCTATCAGGCCCCATAATGACGCGCCGATACACGCAACAGGTCACGTGTACCGGCGCGTCCAAGTGGTCCTATGCGGTCATTATGGGACGGAAATGTCCCAGGACCACCGGTCCTTAAGGGGTTAATATAAAGCTAGGAAATAAAGGGAAGCAGTGACACTGAGGATGATTGTGTAATTCTAGGCATCTTTACTTAGTAACATAACATAGTAACATAGTAGATAAGGCTGAAAAAAGACATCCGTCCATCAAGTCCAGCCCATGCCAATAACACCCCTGTTGATCCAGAGAAAGGCAAGAAAAAAGCCCTCTGGAGCAATTTCCAGTGTAGGTGTGTGTGTGTGTGTGTTTGTGTGTGTGACAAATAGTTCCCCGGCTCAATATCCTATTTGCTTTGAACCCACCTGTCATAACTGTCAATATTGTTCTGTGATAGATAGGCATCCATTGCTTTTTTGAATGCAGTTACATTATCTGCAAGCACAACATCCCGAGGCAAAGAATTCCATAGCCTTACCGCCCTTACTGTAAAGAATCCCTGCCTGTGTTTTAGTCGAAAGCGCCTTTCCTCAAGTCTTAATGGATGACCTCTTGTTCTTAGCTCAGCTCTTTGCATAAATAATTCATTGGATAGTTCTTTGTATTGACCTTGAATGTATTTGTAAATGGTAATCATACTTGTCCCGAGTCAGACATTGGTGTTAGATGGAACTTTTTAATATTTCTGGCCATGTCATCTGTCTCACTCTTGACTTAATCTGTATCTGAGTGAGGGGGAAGGGTGGTGGAAGAATATATTCTGAATCAACATCAACATCATCATCAACATTGCGAGCTTCCTCCAAACTACTTTCCTATAATTCCATTTTTTTTTTAAATCTGAAAAAGTGTATCTTACTTCCCCCTTTGGCCACTAGTTTCCAGGTTGGAGCTGTCACGGACTGATGCAGCAGTTGGTTTCACTGCTAAATCTTCCTTTTGATTAGGCAGCACCATTAGAATGTGACTCATCGTCTTTACTGTTGTTAACAGGTTTCCTACTACTACTGATGGCAGTGGACGTTTTTATGTCAAGTTTACCAACCGCCTCCTCATCCTTTATTGAACAAGCTGCAGGAACCATGTCTGTAATCTGTTTTTGTAGTATTACTGCACTGCAGCCAACACATCCATACAGTTCTCCTACTCCTTTCCCCTTACCCCTGCCCTTAGAGTACTGGACATAAAAAGTAGTGTTGATTTTTATTGTAAAATACATGACAGAGCTATTAGCATGTGGAGTAATGTTTTGTCCATGTGAAAATAATGGGTTATACAAATCTCTGTATGTTTTATATGTCACTCAGTGTCATGGTAATCAGGCAAAGAAGGACAGACACAAAGATAAAATATAACAACCTTTTATTTATTAACAGCAATAATGGTAGAGCCCACACAGAACCCCAGACATATGCAAATAGGACCCAAGGTCCCTCCGGAGCTGTGTACTACACTACTCAAGATCTCGAGACTAGGAAAGCGGCTCAAGTGGGACAACAGAAGAATGGTAGAATATGTGTAAGTCACCACTTGGTCTGCGAACCGAGGCAAACAGAGAGCGAGAGCAGACCAGAGCCAGGAAGCACCAAGACTACAAGTCAGGCATGCAGGTAGTGTAGGGAGTGAGTAGGCAGCCAGAGTCACAGGTCAGACAAGCCGGGGATTATACGGAGCGAGAGTAACCAGGCCACTGGTCAGACAACCGGAGACTATGCTGAGCGAGTAGGAGCCGGGGCCACTGGTCAGGCAAGCCGAGGACTACAAGGAGCGAAAGTAACCAGGCCCTCAGGAAAGGCAACCAGAGGCTACACTGAGCAGATAGTAGCCAGGGCCACTGGTCAGACAAGCCAGGGTCATACACAGAGCGAATAGTCAGCAAGAGCCACAGGTCAGAGCCGATGTGGGTAGTCAGACAAGCCGGGGTCATACACACAGAGAGATTCTCAGGCAAACACGGGTCACAACGGAGAGCAAAGACTAACGAGCAGGAACACCACATAAGGGCAATGACTCCAAGCCCCACGGAGGATTATAAAGGAGCAGAAGGAGGCGGGACCCAATTAGGCCACCCAGAATAGGCCCATAAACAGGCGTCCGAGCCACTGCCTGTAACAGACATAGTAATGCAGAGGTGGCCGCAAGGATGCCGGCTGACACACCACAGAGGAAGGACGCACAGGTTAACTAGGCCTCAAAGGTAGACTGTGATACTCTGTCTCCGTCACAGTTCAGGTCAAGGAATCTCTTGTCTGTCTCTTTTACCTGCCAGTCAAAAGATTTTTAACTCTCTCTGCCTGTCACTGTCTACAAAGAATTAGAAACACAGAATTTGATGGCAGATTAGAACCATTTGACCCATTTAGTTCTGTCCATTTTCCTACTGTAAAAACCTCAAACCTTATTTGATCCTTGGTCTTGTCTTTTGTTCAGGACAGCTTTATGCCTATCCCATGCATGCTTACATTCCTTCACAGTATTAACCTCTACCACTTCTGCTGGTAGGCTATTCCACTTATCTACTACCCTCTCAGTGAAGTAAAACTTTCTTACATTACATCTAAACCTGTGTCCCTCTAGTTTTAGACTGTGGCCTCTTGTCCTAACATTTTTACTCCTGTGAAATGTACTTCCCTCCTGCACTTTGTTGAATACCTTCATGTATTTGAATGTTTCTATAATATCCCCTCTCTCTTCTCTCCTCCAAGTTATATATGATGATATCCTGTAAATCATTCACCATTTTAGTAGTCCTTCTGAATTCTCTCAAGAGTATCTGTAGCCTTCTGGAGATAGGGTCTCATACCCACACTTCCTGCAACCAAAAGCAACTCCAGCTCCCCCACTTGGCTTATCTGCTGCTGCACATAGCTAGTGCCAACATTTCAGCAGTAGCTTTCTCTTTCTCTGTATTGCAGATTTGTACAGTAAACTACAGGATGAGGATAGGCATGCTAGTTTCTGAATCAGCAGCTTGCCATAAAGGACAACATGTGTCACACAGCAGCTGGTGCAGACATGCAGCATCATTACACCTCAGTATGTGCTTCTCTCTCTTGTTCATCAGAATGTAGGAGTGAGTGCTAGTGTAAATAAACACAGTGTGTCAAGTTGGACTTGTCTGTTTGTCTGCAAAGTACATCTGTCACTAACTCATTATCAGTAGAGGCTCAGGTAGGAAGTTAGATCACCTGCCTATCTCTGTCTTTCACTGTCACTAATCTGGCTCCCTTCACACTCCACGACACAGAGAACAACCTGGTTTACATCAAGGCCCCCATGAAGCAACCCTAGATTCCTTTCTTTGGCCGTCATCTATAGCTCCAAAATACAGCTGTTCTCTATTTCTGTCCCAAATATAGACCTGACAACATGCAGAAACCGCACACCCCATATATACTAAGATGCAGGGAGTATATGGGGTAAAGTTTCCTTGTGTGTGTGTGTGTGTATATGTATGTGTGTGTGTGTGTGTGTGGGGGGGTATACACTATATTCTCATGACAGAGGTGTAAATAGAAGCCACGGGGCCCTGGTGCATGAAATGCCATGGGACCCCCCCCCCGATGACATTGCCCCACCTCAACCACATTGGCCCCCTCATTGGCCATCACCACACTGCCTCCAATCTCAACATTGACACCACATTGCCCCCCATGATCCATCTCCACGTTGCAATCACACTGCCTACCATCTCCACTTTGCCCCCACATTGTCCATCTCCTACCTTCCTGGTGGTCCAGTGGCGTGACAGGAGAAGTCTGTGCGTTGTTCCGCACAGAGCTCTATGCAGATGGAGTTCCTGCTCGGTCCTCTCATAATGCAGGGCGCTGGTATATGAGGTCATCTCCCAGCAGTCTGAATTACTAGAGTGCCAGAGGGAAATCAGCTATCAGAATGTTGCGGGCATAGACGAGGGGTTTCAGGGGGCGGCCGGGCCACTTGAGTGATGGGCCCTGTCGCAGGTGTGACCACCGTGACCCCTATTGTTACGCCACTGTCTCATGGATTTGAATGTGATAAAAGGCAGAAAAACGTCATTTAGGAAATTTTTCTGAACTGCGTTAACTGCTATTTTAGTGTGTTTAGATTTTGAAGATAAATGTTTCACCCATGCCTGCTAATAATCATAAAGTCCTATCAACAAATACCGGTGTATTTCAGCAAAATTATTTATATTCCAAAAATTAAATTTAAAAAAAAAAAAAAAAAAAAAAAGGAAAAAACAGCTAGCACAGCGTACATTAATTTTTTACCACTTAAGCCTTTGAGAGCGTTGCATACCCTCTGTCACTCAAGGAGTTAAAATGTATCTTAAGTAGAAGTGACAACCATTTTAAAGTTTACTTGAAATCGTAAATAAAATTATAATTCTAAAAATGTGACCTGAGTACAAGAGGGGTGCATAATGTTTTGCAAACCATTCCATACGCCTCCCAGGGACGGATTTACATCTCAGGAGCCTGTAGGCACAGATGTCTGAAGCGCCCCCTCCCCCCCGGCCATCTCCACAATGCTCCAAATCTCCATATTGCCCTCACATTGCCCCCCATCAGCTCCACATTGCCCTCATATTGCCCCATCAGCTTCACATTGCCCTCATATTGCCACATCATCTCAACATTGCCCTCATATTGCCACATCATCTCAACATTGCCCTCACATTGACCCATCAGCTCCACAGTGCCCTCATATTGCCACATCATCTCAACATTGCCCTCACATTGACCCCATCAGCTCCACAGTGCCCTCATATTGCCACATCATCTCAACATTGCCCTCACATTGACCTCATCAGCTCCACAGTGCCCTCATATTGCCACATCATCTCAACATTGCCCTCACATTGACCCCATCAGCTCCACAGTGTATTACAAATCCCTCTGATCTACACAGTGTATTACATATCCCTCTGGTCTACACAGTGTATTACAAATCCCTCTGATCTACACAATGTATTACATATCCCTCTGATCTACACAGTGTATTACATACCACTCTGATCTACACAGTGTATTACATATCCCTCTGGTCTACACAGTGTATTACATATCCCTCTGATCTACACAATGTATTACATATCCCTCTGATCTACACAGTGTATTACATATCCCTCTGATCTACACAGTGTATTACATATCCCTCTGGTCTACACAGTGTATTACATATCAATCTGATCTACACAGTGTATTACATATCAATCTGATCTACACAGTGTATTACATATCCCTCTGATCTACACAGTGTATTACATATCCCTCTGGTCTACACAGTGTATTACATATCCCTCTGGTCTACACAATGTATTACATATCCCTCTGGTCTACACAATGTATTACATATCCCTCTGGTCTACACAGTGTATTACATATCCCTCTGGTCTACACAATGAATTACATATCCCTCTGGTCTACACAATGAATTACATATCCCTCTGGTCTACACAATGTATTACATATCCCTCTGATCTACACAATGAATTACATATGCCTCTGGTCTACACAATGTATTACATATCCCTCTGGTCTACACAATGTATTACATATCAATCTGATCTACACAATGTATTACATATCCCTCTGATCTACACAATGTATTACATATCCCTCTGGTCTACACAATGTATTACATATCCCTCTGATCTACACAATGTATTACATATCCCTCTGGTCTACACAATGTATTACATGTCCCTCTGGTCTACACAATGTATTACATGTCCCTCTGATCTACACAATGTATTACATATCCCTCTGGTCTACACAATGTATTACATATCCCTCTGGTCTACACAATGTATTACATATCTCTCTGGTCTACACAGTGTATTGCATATCAATCTGATCTACACAATATATTACAAATCCCTCTGATCTACACAGTGTATTACATATCCCTCTGGTCTACACAGTGTATTACAAATCCCTCTGATCTACACAATGTATTACATATCCCTCTGATCTACACAGTGTATTACATACCACTCTGATCTACACAGTGTATTACATATCCCTCTGGTCTACACAGTGTATTACATATCCCTCTGATCTACACAATGTATTACATATCCCTCTGATCTACACAGTGTATTACATATCCCTCTGGTCTACACAGTGTATTACATATCAATCTGATCTACACAGTGTATTACATATCCCTCTGATCTACACAGTGTATTACATATCCCTCTGGTCTACACAGTGTATTACATATCCCTCTGGTCTACACAGTGTATTACATATCCCTCTGGTCTACACAATGTATTACATATCCCTCTGGTCTACACAGTGTATTACATATCCCTCTGGTCTACACAATGTATTACATATCCCTCTGATCTACACAATGTATTACATACCCCTCTGATCTACACAATGTATTACATATCCCTCTGGTCTACACAGTGTATTACTTATCCCTCTGGTCTACACAGTGTATTACATATCCCTCTGATCTACACAATGTATTACATATCAATCTGATCTACACAGTGTATTACTTATCCCTCTGATCTACACAGTGTATTACATATCCCTCTGATCTACACAGTGTATTACATGTCCCTCTGGTCTACACAATGAATTACATATCCCTCTGGTCTACACAATGTATTACATATCCCTCTGATCTACACAATGAATTACATATCCCTCTGGTCTACACAATGTATTACATATCCCTCTGATCTACACAATGTATTACATATCCCTCTGGTCTACACAATGTATTACATATCCCTCTGATCTACACAATGTATTACATATCCCTCTGGTCTACACAATGTATTACATGTCCCTCTGGTCTACAAAGGGTCCATTATACGAGTTTAGAGCTGATTACATTTATTGCATAATTAATATATTTGTGATCTTTAAAACACAGTTGCCATGTGGTATCTATGTAGACAATAAACATTTTAAAATGGTTTGTAAGAGTTACTGCGGTATATAGAGAACTAAATACAGAGGGGACAGTGTAATATACAGAGAGGGACAGATACAGTATATAGAGAGGAGATATAACAGGAGGTACAGTGTAATATACAGAGAAGGACATATATAACTACAGGAGGGACAGTGTAATATACAGAGAGGGACAGATACAGTATATAGAGAGAAGAAGATATAACTACAGAGGGGACAGTGTAATATACAGAGAGGGACAGATACAGTATATAGAGAGGAGATATAAATACAGAGAGGACAGTGTAATGTACAGAGAGGGACAAATACAGTATATAGAGAGGAGGAGATGTAAATACAGAGGGGACAGTGTAATATACAGAGAGGGACAGATACGGTATATAGAGAGGAGATGTAACTACAGAGGGGACAGTGTAATATACAGAGAGGGACAGATACAGTATATAGAGAGGAGGAGATATAACTACAGAGGGGACAGTGTAATATACAGAGGGACAGATACAGTATATAGAGAGGAGATGTAACTACAGAGGGAACAGTGTAATATACAGAGAGGGACAGATACGGTATATAGAGAGGAGATGTAACTACAGAGGGAACAGTGTAATATACAGAGAGGGACAGATACGGTATATAGAGAGGAGATGTAACTACAGAGGGAACAGTGTAATATACAGAGAGGGACAGATACGGTATATAGAGAGGAGGAGATATAACTACAGAGGGGACAGTGTAATATACAGAGAGAGACAGATACGGTATATAGAGAGGAGATATAACTACAGAGGGGACAGTGTAATATACAGAGAGGGACAGATACAGTATATGGAGAGGAGGAGATATAACTACAGAGGGGACAGTGTAATATACAGAGAGGGACAGATACAGTATATAGAGAGGAGATGTAACTACAGAGGGAACAGTGTAATATACAGAGAGGGACAGATACGGTATATAGAGAGGAGATGTAACTACAGAGGGAACAGTGTAATATACAGAGAGGGACAGATACGGTATATAGAGAGGAGATGTAACTACAGACGGAACAGTGTAATATACAGAGAGGGACAGATACGTTATATAGAGAGGAGATGTAACTACAGAGGGGACAGTGTAATATACAGAGAGGGACAGATACAGTATATAGAGAGGATATAACTACAGAGGGGACAGTGTAATATACAGAGAGGGACAGATACGGTATATAGAGAGGAGATATAACTACAGAGGGGACAGTGTAATATACAGAGAGGGACAGATACAGTATATAGAGAGGAGGAGATGTAACTACAGAGAGGACAGTGTAATATACAGAGAGGGACAGATACAGTATATAGAGAGGAGATAAGTACAGAGAGGACAGTGTAATATACAGAGAGGGACAAATACAGTATATAGAGAGAGGAGATATAACTACAGAGGGGACAGTGTAATATACAGAGGGACAGATACAGTATATATAGAGAGGAGGAGATATAACTACAGAGGGGACAGTGTAATATACAGAGAGGTACAGATACAGAATATAGAGAGGAGATATCACTACAGAGGGGACAGTGTAATATACAGAGAGGGACAGATACAGTATATAGAGAGGAGATGTAACTACAGAGGGGACAGTGTAATATACAGAGAGGGACAGATACAGTATATAGAGAGGAGATATAAATACAGAGTGGACAGTGTAATATACAGAGAGGGACAGATACAGTATATAGAGAGGAGATATAACTACAGAGGGGACAGTGTAATATACAGAGAGGGACAGATATGGTATATAGAGAGGGGATATAACTACAGAGGGGACAGTGTAATATACAGACAGGGAAAGATATACTATATATCGAGGAGATATAACTACAGAGGGGACAGTGTAATAAACAGAGAGGGACAGATACAGTATATAGAGAGGAGATATAACTACAGAGAGGACAGTGTAATATACAGAGAGGGACAGATACAGTATATAGAGAGGAGATATAACTACAGAGGGGACAGTGTAATATACAGAGAGGGACAGATACGGTATATAGAGAGGAGATGTAACTACAGAGAGGACAGTGTAATATACAGAGAGGGACAGATACGGTATATAGAGAGGAGATGTAACTACAGAGAGGACAGTGTAATATACAGAGAGGGACAGATACAGTTTACAATACGTTTAGAGGAAAATATGTAAGGGAACCCGTACCTTCAGAGCTGACAGTCTAATATACATAGAGGCATGGGATACAGTATATAAAGTGCTATGATGTCACACATGCAGGTGCTGTTCCAGCCTTGCCCCTCCCCATGACCCTGCTGACTGATTCCCTAATACATGAGGTGACCCTGCTGACGGATTCATTTCTCTGATACACCTGGTGACAGTCAGATCGGTGACAGAATTTCTGAGGTAAGAGACAGATAATTAATCTTCAAGAGGGACACAGTTAAGTAGCTAATGACAAGTTTAAAAGGTATAAAAGTCTGTCCCTTATGGGAAAAGTGATAGAGATATTGCTTTGAAGTTGACCCACTGCATCATAGTGTAAAAATTTCCAGAAATTCCTTTGAGTTGCTTTTTCCTTTTTAACCCTTAAAATGCAAAAAAAAAAAAAATTGCTGCAGTGCATTTACTCTAAAGATTAAAATCCCTATTTAAATAAGCAGCAATTTCCATTTCTATACAGTCTTCCAGTCGTTTTCCCCCTCGATCTAACCCTTTGCTTGCCGGAAAATTTTTTGAACTCATTGCGTTGCAATGCATTGGATACCTCTTTGGCACTCAAAGGTTAAAACACTAAAGTTTTTTCCCCTTAGTACAGCAAACACTTAAGCATTTTCCCATATTATGTCAGCCTCGGTGTTGTGTTTTAACTATTCGAGTGCCAGAGGATTGTGCAACACATTGAGTTAAATGACTACCGGTAAATGGTCCATCCCCGGTAGGTGCAAAGGGTTGTATTCAGAAAACCAGTTGCACCAAAGTAGAAAACAAAAATCCCACAAATCCCCTTCAATGTTAACGTTCATTTTAACTCTTTGTATGCACTGGAGAGTGTGAGCTTGCTAGAACGGAAGAGGGTAAATGCCCCATTTAAAGCTATGGTATCTTTTCCCCCAAATGACCCCCAGGGTACGTCAACCTCAGTGATCCATTTAAATGGTTCATCCCACGCTGGTTGCTTTATTTTGCATGGTAAAGATGCAGTTCTGGGCACTTTAGGGGTCCAATGAAAATTACATTTAAAAAAAAAAAAAAAGTAGTTAACCCTTTGAGTGCCAGAGAGGTACACAACGCATTGAAGTACCCCACTGGCATTCAAACTTTTAAATCCCCGAACGACACATGTTAAAGGAAAGAATTGTCAAATATCTGAATTTGAATGGCTTTCAAGATACCAAACAGCATGGGTTTACAGGAGGGAGATCTTGTCAGACTAACCTCACAGATTTTTTTGACTGGGTAACTAAAATAATAGACCAGGGGGGAGCAGTAGACATAGCTTATCTAGATTTCAGTAAAGCATTTGACACTGTCCCTCTTAGAAGACTCATTAATAAACTGCAGTGTTTGGGTCTGGATGTAAAAATAGTGAAATGGATAAGGCAATGGCTGAGTGACAGGAGACAGAGGGTGGTAGTCAATGGAGAATATCCAGACGAAAGGAGTGTTACTAGTGGGGTACCTCAGGGATCTGTACTGGGGCCCATTCTTTTTAATATTTTTATTAGTGATATTGCAAAAGGTTTTCAAGGTGAGGTATGCCTTTTTGCAGATGATACAAAGACCTGCAATAGGGTAGACTTTCCAGGGGGAAAAAGCCAAATGACAAATGATTTTGGTAAATTAGAAGAATGGACAAGAGTGTGGCAGCTACAGTTTTTAATGTTGATAAATGTACAATAATACACTTGGGACATAAAAATCCAAAGGAAAAATATACTGTTAAGGGTACTATGCTGTTAGAGACAACAGAGGAAAGGGATTTGGGAGCAATTATTTCTAACGACTTAAAGGTGGGCAGGCAATGTAACAAAGCAGTGGGGAATGGAAGCAGGGTGCTGGGTTGTATAGCTAGGGCCATTAGTAGCAGAACAAGGGAAGTAGTCATGTCACTGTACAGATCTCTAGTTAGACCTCATCTAGAGTATTGTGTACAGTACTGGAGACCCCATCTCCAGAAGGATATAGATACTATAGAGCAGGGCTTAACATTTGAAGTCCTTTGCTACTAGCCAGACCTGAAAAGTTACTCGCCACTGCAATCCATAACATACCCACCAGGGCTGAATTTCTACTCGCCATTGGCTAGTGACGAGTGGAAATTTTGAGCCCTGCTATAGAGTATTGTGTACAGTACTGGAGACTTCATCTCCAGAAGGATATAGATACTATAGAGTATTGTGTACAGTACTGGAGACCCATTTTTACAGATGATACAAATATCTGCAACAGGGTAGGATTTCTTGGGTGAATAAACCAAATGATTTAGGTAAATTAGAAGAATGGACAAGAGTGTGGCAGCTGTAGTTTAATGTTGATAAATGTAAAAAAATGCAAAAAAACAACAACATTGAAGCCATTTCCAATTAAGCCCAAAATGGGTCAAAAAAAATCCTTCCTGACTCCAAATGGCAGTCAGATATTTCCCTGGATCCAACATCCTGTCTACATTGTAACCATCTGTCATAATTCTCAATATTATTCTGTGCTACATGGGTATCTATTACTTTTTTGAAGGCAACTATAGTATCTGCAACTACAGCATCCAGAGGCAATGAATTACATAACATTTCTGCCCATTCTGTAAAAAGAACCCTGCCTTTGTATTACTTGAATGTTTGCCTTAATAGATGACCTCTTGTTCTTAGCTCTTTCTTAGCATAAATAATTCATTGGATAGTTCTTTGTATTGACCTTGTATATAAGTGTAAATGGTAATCATATCACCCCTTAGATGTCTCTTCTCTAATGTAAATAAACCCAGTTTGGCTAGTCTCTCTTTGTAACTCAGATCCTCCAATCCCTTTATCAGGTTTGTTGCACGTCTCTGCACCTTTTCCAGTTCAGTAATGTCTTTTTTAAGAACTGGTGCCCACAACTGTACTTCACATTCTAGATGAGGCCTAACCAAGGATTTATACAGATGTAAAATTAGAAATGAAAAAAAAAAGCTTCAATTGGTTTAAATGGATATTTAAACCCAGAGAATGCTAGACAGGACTCACTCTCCAATGTATTGCAGTGAAATGCAATGGAGACCTTAGTGAAACATAGAACTTGAAGTCAGATAAGAATCATTCAGCCCATCTAGTCGCCCATTTTCCTACTGTAAAAACCTCAAACCTTATTTGGTCCTTGGTCTTTTCTTATTTTAAGGACATATTTATGCCTATCCCATGCATTCTTACATTCCTTCACTGTATTAACCTCTACCACTTCTGCTGGTAGGCTATTTCACTTATCTACTACCCTCTCAGTGAAGTAAAACTTTCTTACATTACATCTAAACCTGTGTCCCTCTAGTTTTAGACTATGGCCTCTTGTCCTAACATTTTTACTCCTGTGAAATGTACTTCCCTCCTGCACTTTGTTGAATATCTTCATGTATGTGAATGTGTCTATCATATCCCCTCTTTCTCTTCTCTCCTCCAAGCTATACATGTTCAGATCCTTTAGTCTATCCTGATATTTCTTTTCCTGTAAACCAGTCACCATTTTAGTAGCCCTTCTCTGAATTCTCTCTAGAGTATCTATATCCTTCTGGAGATGGGGTCTCCGGTACTGTACACAATACTCTAGAGTATCTGTATCCTTCTGGAGATGGGGTATTCGGTACTGTACACAATACTCTATAGTATCTATATCCTTCTGGAGATGGGGTATTCGGTACTGTACACAATACTCTATAGTATCTATATCCTTCTGGAGATGGGGTCTCCGGTACTGTACACAACACTCTACAGTATCTATATCCTTTTGGAGATGGGGTCTCCGGTACTGTACATAATACTCTACAGTATCTATATCCTTCTGGAGATGGGGTCTCCGGTACTGTACACAACACTCTAGAGTATCTATATCCTTCTGGAGATGGGGTCTCCAGTACTGTACACAATACTCTATAGTATCTATATCCTTCTGTAAATGGAGTATCTGGTACTGTACACAACACTCTAGAGTATCTATATCCTTCTGTAAATGGAGTATCTGGTACTGTACACAACACTCTAGAGTATCTATATCCTTCTGGAGATGAGGTCTCCAGTACTGTACACAATACTCTAGGTGAGTTCTAACCAGTTCCCTTTGTAGTTTCCAATATGGATGACTAAGGCCTTCAAGGTGTTACATGAAAAATGCACCAAAACAGGGTTCCCTGCTTGGTAATAATTTCCCAAAGGTTTCCATTGGGGAAAGAAAATGTATCAACATCAACCCACATAGGAGACAGACGAGAGGTGTAAACTGGCTGTTCGCTGCTGTCTCTCCGTTCTAAGGCCTTCTATGTCAGGACTTGCATGGTAAAGGTAGTAAAACAAACCCAAAAAATTGTACATCATCAACAAACTGAAGAAACCTCCCAGGAGGGAATGTAAAGGAATAGTAAACTTTTATTATGAAAACACATACCGTATATTGTAGGGAGTTTACTATAGAGCAATTCAATGACCCTCCTTCTACTGGAAAATATTTTTTTCTAAAGTTATGTCTTTAAAATGTTAATATTTAAATATCAGGGATCAAAATTTCCACTAGCCAATGGAGAGTGAAAATTTAGTCCTGGTTGGTATGTTATGGCTTGTAGTGGAGAGTAACTTTTCAGGTCTGGCTAGTAGCAAAGGACTTAAAATTTTAAACCCTGTATATATATATATAAAATGTGTATATTTTACACATTGAATATTAGTATCCCATTAAAGGTTATAACTTTTGAACAAAGTGTCCACCTGAAATATGAGGGATTTTATTTTACTTAGCAATCAAAGTCGAACATTATTGTTCTGTGGGTTTGTTTTTTTTTTTTGGGGGGGAGGAGGTTAACCCTTTGAGTTCCAGATGGGTACACAATGCATGTTGCAGTTAACTATCCCTTTAAGCAAACTGACCGTTGTTGGTTGAAGGGGGTTGAGTAGGGCAGAGGAAGGGGAGGAGTTATTTCTAGTCTAGAAGTTTAAGTGCCCTGCCACCTAGTGGTGAATATTTTATTGCATGGTCCCTGTGTGTCCCATTGGATTCAAGAGAAATTACTATTTTAACCACTTCACTCCTAGGGAGGACTGCAAAGCATTTCTTTACAATGCATTGGAGACCTCCATCTATCAAGAGATTAAAAGGTCCATTTGAAATTGATGGAAATGTTCATTGACCTCTGGGACTGACTGATATCTCTTCAACAAAGGCACAAGGATAAAGACGGGCCATTAGGATTTTGTTGCCATACTAACGTAAGTGAGGCGCTTATTAATGTGATAGTAACAGTTTAAATGTTAAACATATCCTATATAATTATTCAGTAGTATGTTTGTCAGAAGCCGTCATGCGCAGTAGAGACTGCACGCGCTATAGTCATGTGCAGTAGAGAGTGTCCGAATGCGCCGCGTCTGATACAGAGCGGGGCGTTCCGAATTCGGACCGTAGTCCTCTCTGGTCACCTTCCTGGGACTGCTGGGTCCCAGAAAGGTGCTCGGAGAGGACTACGGTCTGAATTCGGAAGGCCCCGCTCTGTATCAGCCGCGGTGCATTCGGGCAGTCAGTACTGTGCATAACTGTAGTGCGGGCAGTGAGCAGAGATGCTCTGGGCACCAGCAGAGGCTGCTGGGTGGCACTGTGGCCCGTGTGCATGGGAGAGAGGCGGAGTGGGGGGATGGGATAGAGGTGGAGGAGGAGTGGGGGGATGGGATAGAGGTGGAGGAGGAGTGGGGAGATGGGATAGAGGTGGAGGAGGAGTGGGGGGATGGGATAGAGGTGGAGGAGGAGTGGGGGGATGGGATAGAGGTGGAGGAGGAGTGGGGAGATGGGATAGAGGTGGAGGAGGAGTGGGGGGATGGGATAGAGGTGGAGGAGGAGTGGGGAGATGGGATAGAGGTGGAGGAGGAGTGGGGAGATGGGATAGAGGTGGAGGAGGAGTGGGGAGATGGGATAGAGGTGGAGGAGGAGTGGGGAGATGGGATAGAGGTGGAGGAGGAGTGGGGGGATGGGATAGAGGTGGAGGAGGAGTGGGGGGATGGGATAGAGGAGGAGTGGGGGGATGGGATAGAGGTGGAGGAGGAGTGGGGAGATGGGATAGAGGTGGAGGAGTAGTGAGGGGATGGGATAGAGGTGGAGGAGTAGTGGGGGGATGGGATAGAGGTGGAGGAGGAGTGGGGGGATGGGATAAAGGTGGAGGAGGAGTGGGGGGATGGGATAGAGGTGGAGGAGGAGTGGGGGGATGGGATAGAGGTGGAGGAGGAATTAGTGAGGGGGAGTGGGGAAGGGAGATAAAGGGGGTAGGCTGGAGAGGGGGAGTTGTTCAAGAATGAGTACGAGAAGGGGAGAGGAGTGGGGATTGGTGGAGAGGAGGAAAAAGGAGGAGGAGGAAGAGAAGAAGGGGTATGGTGATGGGAGAAGGAGTGATACATATGGGGGATAGGAGAGAGCGGAGGCAGAGGAGAAAGTAGTATATCTCAGTATTTTCAAGCTCTATCTTATGTCCATTTAATTTTGTTCTAATTACCTTCTTCTCCTTGTACTGTAAAAATACCCTCTTTCACCGGGGTATAGGATATGATGGCCAATAATAATTATATATGGAATGTCTTTCCCCAGGGTATCATGAGAAGACTTCTTTTCTCCTTGTTCTGTCTCTCCCTGTGTTTGGCAGCCTTGTTTTATACCAGGATACAGTTTTGGGATGTTCGTGTTAAAAGAAGTCCATCTAGTATTCAGCCCACGGAAACCCCTTTTCCTGTTATGAGGAACTCTGTGACTCTCAATGATGGCGTCTACACTTACCATCTGAACTTCACAAAATTTCAGTCTCATTTCCCCTTTCTGCAGAGCTACCAATGTTCAGTCAATATTACTCCATCGTTCAAACCACAGATTGAAGCCACCAAGCCAATTCTGGTCTTTGCTATCAAGTCCCACCCAACATCAGGTCAAAGAAGGCAGGCTCTGAGACAAACATGGGCCCAGGAAAGGGAACTGAATGGATACAGGGTTAAACCAATATTTTTGATGGGTCAGACAGAAGTACCAGGACAGATGAATTTGGTGAAGGTGGAAAGCGAGCACTTTGGGGACATTCTACAGTGGGACTTCAGTGAAGGGCATCACAACTTGTCATTAAAAGAACGCTGCTTACTGGAATGGCTGCATTATAACCTCCGCAATGTATCCTTTATTTTCAAAGGTCAGTACCAAAACCTCCACCTCCCTGAGAGTGTCATTTATCTCCTGTGTGTGAAACTAATTGCATCAGAGGTATCAGTCACCAAATCTATAACATAAAGGAAGCCTGTGTTTGTGTGACATGGCCTCTTATACAATCACCCAGAGGTTCCACTGTTCCTATAATTTAGACATTTTGTGTGTGTGTGTGTTTGAGGCATCCTCTTCCAATCAGAGTAAGGTATCACTGACTCTGTTAAGGGCAACTGATGTTTGACACACCCTGTCTTCTGAAATCCACTTCATTCTTGATCTTCAGAGGGGTATTCAAATGCAGATCATTCAAGTCTTCCTTCAGGGTCTCTGGAACACACACACACCTCTACCTCTACCAAGGAAATAGTTTAAATGACCTTCCAACAAATCATGCAAAGTGTTGTTTCATCTATCCAGGTAGTATCTATGGTTAGGTTCAGCTATCCAGTCAGTGGTTTATTACAGCCTGGATGTGGCTAATGGGCATATTATCTGATGCCATGTTTTGTGGAATCCAGTATGGTTCTCCTTATAAACTCCTGTGTCATTTATTTTTGGGACTGAAAGTTCATTAACTTCCAGGCTCTCCCCTGCAGTTTGGAAGCATCACCTAGGTACTATATCTTTGATATGCTTAAAGCACACTGGGTGCGAAGTGTTTGGATCTTTGGAGGGGGCAGGTGCTACTATCTCTGATATAAACTGACGGACTTCATAACATCTATGTTATCTTCCCAGTGAGGCAAGCAAGGTGATTGTTCATCTCTACTGACCCTGAACTTTAAGATATTTGTGCACGTTCACATTAGTTTATATTTCTCTGTGAGCTTTTGTTTTGTGGGTTCTGATCTAGTTTTTGGTATTATGCTTTTCAGATGTCCATGCCCACAAATGTTTCAAATTTGTCAAAAGGGTAGCTTAAATGTAAATGATCTTTTTGTGAAATAAGTGAAGTAGCTTTATGTGATGACTATACAAAAAAAAAGTTACCAACCTACCCCTAAAAACATGTAAAATTTCATGTCTTTGTTCCAGAATTCAATTTTAGAGACTTTTGAATCCATTATAAACCACTAATCATATGCCCTCAGGAGCCCACTTCTTAAGGCAGGAGAAGTCATAACCCACCCTTTGTTCTGATTCAGAGGGTTCTAAAAGGGATAGTAATACTTCATTTTATCTTTATTTTATTTTGTAGGCATTTAAAAAACATGAAGAACGATATAAGTCTTATCTCTCAAACCTTTATGGTTTAAGAGATATTCACAAGCAAAGTATCCCCCCCCTCCCCCGTTCAGCCAGATCAGAAGGGAGGTGCCCAGGTAGACTGCAGAGAGGGACAATCTTCAATTAAGATAAGGGAAAAAGCTGAAAAAGTATTACTATCCCTTTAAAGGGGAACATTCACATAAGAAAAACTTTTGTGTAGTGTCTTCAATCACTACAATAAGATTAGCGGTGTTTTTCTTTTTATTTTACTTACCTACTATGGAAGATCTGAAGAGTTAAAATGTGGCACTTCTGAGTTCTGCGGCACAACGCCGTAGGACTTCCCACCTCCCTCCTAGCTGCCCCAGGGAGAGTGTTCATGCTGCCCTAAGTGGGGGCATTTATGTGGGCTATGGTTACAACAAGCTCCGTTTACCATGCTACTGAGCTTGCAACCTCCGTATCATGGTAAACGGAGCTTGTTGTAATGATAGCCCACATAAATGTCCACATGAAGGGAAGCGTGAATGTTCTCCCTGGGACAACTGGGAGGGAGGTGGGAAGTCCTGCGGCACTTTGCCTCACATGCAGTGTGCCGCGGAACTCGGAAGTGCCACATTTTAACTCTTCAGATCTTCCATAGTAGGTAAGTAAAATAAAAAAATAAAATAAACAAAACACCACTAACCTTGTTGTAGTGATTGAAGACACTACACAAAAGTTTTTCTTATGTGAATGTTCCCCTTTAAGAGGAAGTTTTGACAGAAGATCCATATGCGATTCCAGCTGATAATATTGATATGCTTGTTATAGTTATCTCTCTTAATTGTTATAGACTATTATAAACAAAGATCTATTCAAGATTACTAGGAGTGCGCGAAAGGTCCTGCTGTGTTCCCGCAAAAAAATCTGCAAAAACTACTTTTTGTCCGCTTTTTCGTGGGAAAATGTGCTTTACAAACAGAGATTAAAATCTTTGCATTTTTTGCCCATTGGCCAAAATTCTTTGCCATTTTTGCAATGGATAGAAAGTTTCTGCTCAATGATTTTGTGTTTTCTGTCTTTTCTCTATAAAAACATGTCATATTCAAGTAACTGAAACACAAAAGAAGTAGCTACAGAGCGAGGTAGATGTGCTGTGCTGTTCTGCTGTGATCTTTTTGCAGGAGAGGTTCATAGTGAATGCTATAACTATGAGAAAGTTTAAAACTAATAAAAGGATGAACTGGAAGGCGGACCCTTATGTGTCCACTGAGTTTGAGGAGGAAGTGATCACTACAGAAGCAATGCCAGCCCCCCTAAATCACTCCAAGGGCTCTTGGGGAAATTCATGTCAAGGGAAGAAGAAGATGGTAGTAGTGAGAGCAGGTCAACTGCCTGAACCTGCTGCCAGATGTGCTGCCCCTGCTGCCACCAGTGCGGTGTCTGCTACCAGTGCTGAACCTGTTGCCACCAGTGCAATGCCTGCTGCTAGAGTGTCTCGTAATACTCAGGAGGGGGGAAGGAGAAGATGATGCCAAGTGTGACAGCAGGGAACCCTAAGTCACACTTGCCATCTCCAAGCAGTCCCGCCAGTGCTAGTACTACTATTAAGAAGGTCTAGCAGCTTGTTAGTGTTAGGAGTGAAGGAGGGGTAATCATCCTATTACTAGTGACTGTGAGGAGGAAAACTACGGGGCTGAACTTGATGCGGTTGGTGTTAGTGGTAGTAACAGTGATGGTGAAGCAGCTGGTGGGACTAGTGTTAGGAGAGTGGTAAGGGAAGCAATTGAGAGCATCCAGATTAGTGGTTAAGGGAGACCACACCATTCCCCTGAACCTGGGAGTCCCCCCCCCACACACTCCATCATCCAGGTGGAATATGATCCTAAAGAAGGCAGAATTGTTGACTAGCAGCAATAATACCATCATCACCAGGAGCACAGATCAGCTGCCTGTGCCTGCTGCTAGTGCTGCCATTCTGCCTTCTTCAGGTCCCCAAGAAATGACAAGAGTGACATTAGGGGACCCTCTGTCACATTTCTCATCACCTCCTCCAACCTGTGAGATGTCTCTAATAGAGCAGCAGCAGCACGTAGGGACTAGTGGTGGTAGTGATGATGCTGGAGAAGCTGGGGTGGAAGAGACATTGATGGCCTTTTCATCGGAAACTGAGAATGAATGGGAGACAGGGATGAAGATGGGTATCACCACCACCACTAGCAATGACATCTTGGAATTTGCGGAAATTGCAACTGCTCTAATTGCTGCTGCTGCTGCTGAGATGAAAGGGCAGCAGGGTGCTGAGGACAAGGCTAGTGTGCGACAGACCACCGTGAACACAGTGGGAATGGGGTCAACAAGTAATGCGGGACTAGGACAGGTTCCACTTGCCAGTAGCAGCAATACTCCTGGTCCTAGTTGCTGTGCTTGTTCTGAGGCAGTAGCAGCAACAGCAGCAACATTATCCTCTGCTCCAGCCAGTGAAGGGGAATGTGGAGGACAAGAAAGAGGCCATTCTTCTCCAACTTTTCCCTCTCCACTGAAGTCATGGGTGTGGGACTAGTTTTCTCTTGGGGCAGGCACACTGCAGTCATCACCAATGGCACTGTGCACAATCTGTGACAAGTCAGTGAGAAGGGGAAAGGAGGAAACACATCCTGGCACAACCTCCATGATAACACACATGAAACACAGACACCATGGCATTTATATCAAATATGTTAAAGCCAAACACCCACCACAGAAACCAAACACCTCTGTTGCAATACCCCCTAAGTCTCCAGAAAAACAAGAGGTGAGAAGGAGATCAAAAAGGAGGAAGAAGAGAAACCCAGGCAGAGGCTGGAAGTTCCATGACGAGCGAAACAACTAGCTCACCATCACCTTCTTCCTCTAGGGCAGTGGTTCTCAACCTGTGGGTCGGGACCCCTTAGGGGGTCGAATGACGATTTGCCAGGGGTCACCTAAAACCATCAGATATTTATATTTCGATTCATAACAGTAGCAAAATTACAGCGATGAAGGAACAACGGAAATAATTTTACTGTTAGGGGTCTCCACAACTTGGGATATTTTATCAAAGGGTCGTGGCACTAGAAAGGTTGAGAATCGCTGCTCTAGGGTAACTACATCTTCTGCCAATCCACCTCGTTCATTACCTTCCCCTCCAAATGATAGCCACTCTGAAGATGTCAGGATGTGGCAGTTCGTGTCCACCCATTGCACACTGTGTGGTGCACTGACCACACATGCCAGTGTGGTGGAGGAGAATCGCAAGAAAGGAATCAAGCGGCATCTGAGGAAATTCCATCCTACAGAATATGCTAAGATGGCAGCAGGGAGGGTTCATCATTACTATTAAACTGTCATGTGTCCTTAGCGGGGTCTGGACAAGGGGTACAGTGACAGCAGCAGTACTTGGTTTCTGGTGTCATGGTGTTTGATACAGTTGTGCCCCCAGATGTTATTTACCACACACACTGTGCACATTGCAGTTGCTGATGAGAACCACAGTTCCTGCTCTCAAGGGAAAACATTATATTCTAGTAACAACACACCCGTGATTTTGGAGGAGGGTCAGGTGGAGAAGAATTATTGGCCAACTTCTTCTTTTCTCTACGTATACTGGGGCTACTTATTGTGCTACTGCTGCCTCTGGCACATAACTGGAGCCAGTAGTGGTAAGTGGAACCTTCATTATACATCAACCATGTTACTGTTGTTGATCCCATTTCCTTTCAGCTGCCTAATCATCCTGCTGCTTAAACAACTCAGCAGCAAGGTCAGCAGTCGCAAATTCTGCATATACATCAGGGCATTTGACAATGGCCAGTGGCCACTAGCCAACACAACATGGCCTGCTGACACTAGGCCAGTAGGGCACAAGCCTAAGTCCTATAAATCAATGTTTCCTCAGGGCTTGGGCCCCATACAACAAATCTAACAAATCATCCTCTACAAAATACTCTATTAAGTCAAGTATCTGTCTCCCCCAGTGACAGCTTATGTCAGGGGGTTCCTCTCTCTATCACTTTACATACAATTGTCTTATTTTATTTTATTTTTTTTTATTAACGGTGCCCTCAATACCAGTCAACAAACCCCCCAAAAAACAAACTCCCTATTCAAATGATTAATTCTCCAGACACCCTCCTCAGACTCCTTTTATACCACGTCTTAAGGGTTTTTCTTTTCATTGTATTTAGGATTTTTTTTAACTGCCCCTAATCCCAGTAAATGGTTTACTTTAAAATAGTCGCATGCAGAAGAGCGTGCGACCAAATGACAAGGTTACCATGTTGCCATACTAAAAACATCAAGATGAGAATCTTGCAACTTCATGACAGTGCAAGATTCTCATGTAGTATAGTAAAAGGTCACATGCTGCCCCGGCATAACAAGGTTGACCTTATCTCTTCATCTTTGCCTACAATGTTATGCTACATAGCAGCATGCCATACCAGACGTAAACAGCAGTAAACTTTTTTTTGTTTTGTTTGTTTTTTTTTTTAATGAAAACACGTATTTTATAGAGCATTTACTGCTGAATAAAACAAGGTCACTCCCACTGCTGTCAGAGTTTGCATTCAAAATTTATAGCAGTTTAAATAATCAGGAAGTGAATTTACTGTGATTACTTCCTGATAGTTCTAACTGACAGGAAGTGACTTTACTGTGTTTACTTCCTGATAGTTCTAATTGACAGGAAGTGAATTTACTGTGTTTACTTCCTGATAGATCTAACTGACAGGAAGTGAATTTACTGTGATTACTTCCTGATAGTTCTAACTGACAGGAAGTGACTTTACTGTGTTTACTTCCTGATAGTTCTAACTGACAGGAAGTGAATTTACTGTGTTTACTTCCTGATAGTTCTAACTGACAGGAAGTGAATTTACTGTGTTTACTTCCTGATAGTTCTAACTGACAGGAAGTGACTCAGCAGTTTCTATCACATTCTATGGAGAACTGTATGTCTCTGACTTTCCTCTCCATTAGAATCTAACAGGAAATCTAATTAGAATTTGACCACTAGAGGGCACTGCTAATGTAAAAAAACATGGGTTTAAACTGTAATAACTCTGGAAATATAAATCTCTCGGCAGTGGGAGTACCCTTATTTTACTCTATAGGAAAATCCCTACAATATATATTTTTTTTTGTCATAAAAAAAGTTTACTGTTCCTTTAACCCCTTGGATGCTGGATAGGTCTATTGCACTCTGTGCTGCCCCGAAGCATCCAAGGGGTTAACTTATAGCCAGGAAAGCACTATATAAAGTAGCTGAAGACCAGAGTTAACACTCCTGACTTATACTCCAAACAATACGAAATAATTAACCCCTTCCCTTCTGATATCTCATGTGACATGTAGCATAGCATTCTAGGCAAAGACGAAGAGATGTTAACCTTGTTATGCCAGGGCAGCATGTGACCTTTTACTCTTCGACATGAGAATCTCGCACTGTCATGCAGTACAAGATTCTCATGTTGACATTTTTAGTATGGCGACATGGTAACCTTGTCATTTGCTTGTACTCTCTTTTGTGTGCAACCTTTTAAAAGGATACCCCAGAAAAAAAAACAAAAAAAAAA
The DNA here is from genome assembly GCA_037306005.1 of Rhinophrynus dorsalis. NCBI lineage: Eukaryota > Metazoa > Chordata > Amphibia > Anura > Rhinophrynidae > Rhinophrynus > Rhinophrynus dorsalis. The sequence goes on along the minus strand of JBBDGT010000007.1, from coordinate 586,685 downwards.
AAAACCCTCCCAAAAAAAAATAAAAAATCCCTTTTCAACTGATTCTTTCCCCACACCCCACCAACACAGGCACCCTCATGCCCTGTCTATACTATACCTTTGGGAAATAAAATAATATTTGCTATGTGTTGTGTGTAAAACCCAGTACCCTGTTTGCATTCCCCACTGCTTTATTACATTGCCTGCCTGCCTACCTTTAAGTCATCCTATATAATAATTCGCTAGGATGTCAGAAACCGTCATGCACAGTAGAGACTGCCCGAACGCAAGGAATGCTGGGAGCATGAAATGCTGGGAGGGGTAGGAATGCTGGGAAGTGTACGAATGCTGGGAGCACAGAATGCTGGGAGGTGCAGGAATGCTGGGAGTACGGAATGCTGGGAGGTGTAGGAATGCTGGGAGTACGGAATGATGGGAGTACGGAATGCTGTGAGGTGTAGAAATGCTGGAAGCACGGAATGCTGGGAGTACGGAATGCTGTGAGGTGTAGAAATGCTGGAAGCACGGAATGCTGGGAGTACGGAATGCTGTGAGGTGTAGGAATGCTGGGAGTACGGAATGCTGGGAGGTGTAGGAATGCTGGGAGCACGGAATTCTTGGAGGTGTAGGAATGCTGGGAGTTCTGTGCTGGGAACATTCTGTGCTTTCGGGCAGTCTCTACAGTGCATGACTGCGTCGGCGGCAGGACGTAGAGCAGGACTGGCCTCTTAACCCTTTGAGTGCCCCTCTGGCACTCAAAGGGTTAACATCACCCGGACCTTGGCCCGTGTACATGGGCTTTTACACTAGTTAGAAATAATTACTCCCAAATCCTTTTCCTCTGTTGTCTCTGACAGCACAGTACCCTTAATAGTATATTTTTCCTTTGGATTTTTGTGTCCCAAATGCATTATTTTACATTTATCATCGTTAAACTGCATCTGCCACACTATTGTCCATTCTTCTAATTTACCTAAATCATTTGTCATTTGGCTTATTCCCCCAGGAATGTCTATCCTATTGCAGATCTTGGTATCATCTGCAAAAAAGGCATACCTTACCTTGAAGACTTTTGCAATACCACTAATAAAAATATTAAAAAGAACGGTCCCCAGCACAGATCCCTGAGGTACCCCATTAATAACACTCCTTTCATCCGAATAGCCCTCTTCATTGTTCTCCTGTTTTATCTGCTTAGAATTAGAATTGCTAACTGCCCTTTTCTAATCCATTTCAGGAGATGATGATGAGTATGTCAATCCAGACGCTGTGGTGCAGTACGTAAAAGAACATGGCAGTTCCCCGCGCACACTACATGGACAGCTGAGGCCTCACTCAGGTGTAATGCGCACTACGAAATATGCCATCTCTGAGGACCTCATCCCCTACAACATATACCCTCATTTCCTCTCTGGGGGAGGATTCATGTACCCAGGACAGTCTGTGAAGATCCTCTTTGAGGTTTCCCAGAAGATTCCTGTCTTCCCATTGGATGATGTGTACATTGGGTTCCTTGTCTTGGCAGGAAATCTGACCTACAGACACGATAACCGGTTCGAGGTATATGGATTGAGGTTTGACCCATGTAAATATCAGCGGGCCTTGGTGGTTCATGGAGTAGGTCCTGAAGAACTGGTGCAAGCGTGGAAGGAAGTTCAGAATACAAAATGCAAGGATGGAAAAGTGGTAGCCAGGTGATCTGTGTGCAGCCAACAGGACAATTTTTTTAAACCAAGTAGAGAAGTGTCATTTAGTTCACTGGTTTTGATGTCTGTGACACATTTCACTGGAATGCAGAGTCTAAAAGTGATGAAATTCAGAATCAAAAAAGCTTCAACATTGGGGTTAACATTCTCCAGATTTTGGTTGAAATAAATTGGTGGTGTTATTTTTTTCAATGCTAGAGAGATCTCCAATATTGATGTGCTTAATCTTTTAACATCGGTCAAGTTCAGGCAGTTGACTGATGTATCTTACAGATTGGTCAATATATTTATTTATTTATATATATATATATATATATATATATATATATATATATATATATATATATATATATATAAATATGTATATGTGTGTGTACTTACCTAGGTAGGAGTCCTTCATACAGCAGTCACAGAAGCACTTACCTAGGTAGGTATCTATCACACAGCAGTCAGATGTATCTATATAATTACTGTGTGTAACAGAAGCACTTACCTAGGTAGGAGTCCATCATACAGCAGTCAGGTGTATCTATATAATTACTGTGTGTAACAGAAGCACTTACCTAGGTAGGAGTCCATCACACAGCAGTCAGGTGTATCTGTATAATTACTGTGTGTAACAGAAGCACTTACCTAGGTAGATGTCAATCACACAGCGGTCAGGTGTATGTATATAATTACTGTGTGTAACAGAAGCACTTACCTAGGTAGAAGTCCATCATACAGCAGTCAGGTGTATCTATATAATTACTGTGTGTAACAGAAGTACTTACCTAGGTAGGAGTCCATCACACAGCAGTCAGGTGTATCTATATAATTTCTGTGTGTAACAGAAGCACTTACCTAGGTAGGAATCCATCACACAGCAGTCAGGTGTATCTATGTAATTACTGTGTGTAACAGAAGCACTTACCTAGGTAGGAGTCCATTACACAGCAGTCAGGTGTATCTATATAATTACTGTGTGTAACAGAAGCACTTACCTAGGTAGGAGTCCATCACACAGCAGTCAGGTGTATCTATATAATTACTATGTGTAACAGAAGCACTTACCTAGGTAGGAGTCCATCGTACAGCAGTCAGGTGTATATCTATATAATTACTGTGTGTAACAGAAGCACTTACCTAGGTAGGAGTCCGTCACACAGCAGTCAGGTGTATCTATATAATTACTATGTGTAACAGAAGCACTTACCTAGGTAGGAGTCCATCACACAGCCGTCAGGTGTATCTATATAATTACTGTGTGTAACAGAAGTACTTACCTAGGTAGGAGTCCGTCACACAGCAGTCAGGTGTATGTATATAATTACTGTGTGTGACAGAAGCGCTTACCTAGGTAGGAGTCCATCATACAGCAGTGAGGTGTATCTATATAATTACTGTGTGTAACAGAAGCACTTACCTAGGTAGGAGTCCATTATACAGCAGTCAGGTGTATCTATATAATTACTGTGTGTAACAGAAGTACTTACCTAGGTAGGAGTCCATCACACAGCAGTCAGGTGTATCTATATAATTACTGTGTGTAACAGAAGCACTTACCTAGGTAGGAGTCCATCACACAGCAGTCAGGTGTATCTATATAATTACTGTGTGTAACAGAAGCACTTACCTAGGTAGGAGTCCATCATACAGCAGTCAGGTGTATCTATATAATTACTGTGTGTAACAGAAGTACTTACCTAGGTAGGAGTCCATCACACAGCAGTCTGGTGTATCTATATAATTACTGTGTGTGACAGAAGCACTTACCTAGGTAGGAGTCCATCACACAGCAGTCAGGTGTATCTATATAATTGCTGTTTGTAACAGAAGCACTTACCTAGGTAGGAGTCCATCACACAGCAGTCAGGTGTATCTATATAATTACTATGTGTAACAGAAGCACTTACCTAGGTAGGAGTCCATCACACAGCAGTCAGGCGTATCTATATAATTACTGTGTGTAACAGAAGCACTTACCTAGGTAGGAGTCCATCACACAGCAGTCAGGTGTATCTATATAATTACTGTGTAACAGAAGCACTTACCTAGGTAGGAGTCCATCACACAGCAGTCAGGTGTATCTATATAATTACTGTGTGTAACAGAAGCACTTACCTAGGTAGGAGTCCATTATACAGCAGTCAGGTGTATCTATTTTATATATTTTAGCATAGAGTTTGCAGTTGCCTGTATTTGCTGTGCATCATCTTAGATCTGTATTTAGACCTAACCATCTCTCATGGTCATCCCAGGCTTGGTCTGCTGTCCAGTGGTAGTCACTGAGCCAGATTTACTTTAATGTCGTCTCCGCCTTGTTCTACTCTCTTCCATTATTTAGATTTGTTCTATGGAACTCCTTGTATTTCTCAAGGGATCCCTTGGGTTCCACTGAATGCAGATTGATAACCACTGAATTCATAGTTTTCAGTAGATACTGTCTTCTTTTATTAATTTGGTACATTTATTTTGCCCCACAATTCCTCCAGTTTTGCATTGAAATCTTTGACACTCTGAACTGTTTGTAGCCTGTGCCTTACAGCGCAGAGTTTTGACCATGATTGTGGGGTGGAGGGTTAAAGTGTATTTTCAAGTCTGTGTTAGGATATTTTTGACAATAAATTATTTCTTTCAACTCTGTCTCCACTTCCTCATTGAAACTTGAAGTGCTGTAATGGTGGAAGGTTGGAATGAACGGAATATTCACAATTCAGTTCTGGTTGTATTGAAATAATCAAAGAATCTCATAGGGACAAGGCTAGGGCGAGCAAAACAGAGAGAGAGGCAGGAATGTTAGAATTCTGGAGAGAGAGAGAGGTGTTGGGATTACCTCAGAGAGAGAGAGTCAGGGAGTGATGGAGAGAGAGTAAAGAGGGAGGAAGATGGGTTGAGTGTAGGGGAAAAAGGACCGGGAGAGGACAATGAAAAACAAGAGAGAGCTTAATGCGACGAGTGAAAGTTAAAAAAAAAAAAAAACAAAACATGAGAGGTCAAGAGAATGAGTAAATGGAAGAGCATGTGAAAGGTGTTGTGGGCATGGAGGGAGTGTCTAAGAGCGAGAGAGTAGGCTGCAAATGTGTGCGTGTGAGAGAGAGAATAATCGTACAAGCAGTTTGGAGAATGGTGGCGGGGGGGTGGTGGAGGGATCCTAAAGATGCACCAATAAAGATATAATGTGCCAACGAAGTTCTCCTTCTTTGTTCAGATTGGTGCCCTGTACGGGCCCCATTTTGAATATACAGAGAAAATGATATGATCCCAAAATATAGAAAGGTGAGCATAAAAAAAAAAAAAAAACTGGTCATGGCCACAGATGTATCCCCTTCTAACCCACTTCAACTTGCAGAAAATTGAACTGGCCATACAAATATTGTAGGGTGTCTCCTGCTGTGTTAAATAGGGTACTCTCAATGTTGGCTGATGCTATTAAACTACAGTTTTATGTTTATATAAACAGTTTAAATCTGTACTTTTCACCTTCCAGGGATATTCTCATGAAAAGTGCAGTTTGAACACTAACAACGGCCTTGTCCCACTGCACTGGTATCCATAGAGAACCACACATACTGACCCCCAGCCATGTCCTACTGCACTGGTATCCATAGAACCACACATACTGACCTCCAGCCTTGTCCTACTGCACTGGTATCCATAGAACCACACATACTGACCCCCAGCCTTGTCCTACTGCACTGGTATCCATAGAGAACCACACATACTGACCCCCAGCCTTGTCCTACTGCACTGGTATCCATAGAACCACACATACTGACCCCCAGCCTTGTCCTACTGCACTGGTATCCATAGACCCACACATACTGACCCCCAGCCTTGTCCTACTGCACTGGTATCCATAGAGAACCACACATACTGACCCCCAGCCTTGTCCTACTGCACTGGTATCCATAGAACCACACATACTGACCCCCAGCCTTGTCCTACTGCACTGGTATCCATAGAGAACCACACATACTGACCCCCAGCGTGGTACCACTGTAGACATGGAACCACACATACTTATTGCCCCGCCTTGTCCACTGTAGCCATAGAACTACATGTACTTCTCCCAACAGCCTTGCCCCGATATATTGATAGAACCACATATACTGATACACCTAGCCTTGTCCCACTGTAGCAATAGTACCACACATGTATCCCCCCAAGCCTTGTCCCACTGTAGTCATAGAGCTATACATACGGAATCACCCCAGCCTTGCCCCACAGTAGCCATAGAACCACCCCCTCCACCTTGTCCCAGTACACTGGTAGCACTAGAACCACATATATGGACTCACAGCTTTGTTGCACTACACTAGTAGCCATAGAACGCACATCCTGACTCCTCAAACCAAAACTGAAATCGCACTCGAGCCCTGACCATCTACCACCAATTTTATTAAAGCTCAGTGCTATGGTCACAGCCCAACCGATAGCAACTCTAATTAATGCCTCTTTGACATCAGGGTATATGCCCAAATCCTGGAAGGTGGCAAGAGTTGTACTTATCCACAAAAGTGGTGATAAAAATGTAGTATCAAATTACAGACCAATATCTTTCCTCCCCACTTTATCTAAAATCATAGAGAAATGTGTACACGTGCAACTACATAAATATTACCAACAGACCAGTTTCTTCACCCCTCTTCAATCAGGGTTTAGACCAAACCACTCAACAGTCACGTCTCTTCTAAAAGTGACCAATGATATCCAGACTGGCATGGAAAATGGTGAACTCTAGTGATGAGCGAGCGTGCTCGGCCGATGCTCGGATCGGCTCGAGCATCGCTCTGCTCGGCACATGGCGGTACTCGTCGAGTACCGCCATGTGCTCGCCCGACATGTTCGGGTGGCGGGGATCTGTGCCGGAAGAGGCACAGATCCGAAGAAGCTCCGCTGGACCACCAGGGACTGGAGGTACGGGGGCATTGCGGAGATGAAGGGGGACATTGTGGAAGAGGGGCATAGACTCTATGCCCCTCTTCCACAATGTCCCCCTTCATCTCCGCTATGCCCGTCTTCCACAATGTGCCCCTTCATCTCCGCTATGCCCCTCTTCCACAATGTGCCCCTTCATCTCCGCTATGCCCCTCTTCCACAATGTCCCCCTTCATCTCCGCTATGCCCGTCTTCCACAATGTGCCCCTTCATCTCCGCTATGCCCCTCTTCCACAATGTGCCCCTTCATCTCCGCTATGCCCCTCTTCCACAATGTCCCCCTTCATCTCCTCTATGGCATAGAGGAGATGAAGGGGGACATTGTGGAAGAGGGGCATAGCGGAGATGAAGGGGCACATTGTGGAAGAGGGGCATAGCGGAGATGAAGGGGCACATTGTGGAAGACGGGCATAGCGGAGCTGAAGGGGGACATTGCGGAGCTGAAGGGGGCATTCGGAGATGAAGGGGGCATAGCGGAGATGAAGGGGGCATTGACCAGGCACCCTCCCCTCATCAGAGCAGGGGGTGCCTGGTGTCGCCCCATTCATTCCAATGGGGCTCGGGTGCTCGGCCGAGCACTCGAGCCTCAGGGGGTGCTCGGTCAGAGCACCCGAGCACCCGAGCATCGTGGTGCTCGCTCAACACTAGTGAACTCACTGGAGCAATTTTCCTAGATTTCACTAAGGCCTTTGACACAGTAGACCATAATATTCTTATAAATAAACTCCAAAGATCAGGACTGGGTAATAATTCTCTAAACTGGTTCCGATCCTATTTATCAGACAGAATGCAGTATGTGTCATTTGCAGACAATGACTCCCTTCCGCTCAAAGTAACAAGTGGAGTTTCCCAAGGTTCCATTCTTGGCCCTCTTTTATTTTCTCTTTTTATAAATGATCTGCCCAAGGTTTGCAAATCATCTTCAGTACACATGTATGCAGATGACACCATAATCTATGCTAAAAACTCAAGCATATCACAACTTGAAATCGAATGACAACATGATTTCTACAAAGTGGAAAGATGGATAACACAGAACAAACTTTTCTTAAACACAGATAAAACAGTCACAATGATATTTGGCACAAAGCACAAACTGAGTAATCGCGACAATATCCACCTATCCATTGTGACAGAGTCTAATCGTAAATTGGCCCCAGTAGACTCCTACAAATATCTTGTTATGTGGCTTGACCCTAACCTCAATTTTGGTCACCGTATTGACAAATGAACCTCTAAACTTTATCCCAAAATAAGTACTCTTTTTAGGAACAAATCATTTTTAAAGGGATAGTAATACTTAAAATGTAAAAAAAAATATGTTGTAGGGTTTATCCCCCTGAGTAAAACAAGAGTACTCCCACTGCTGAAATGTGTTTCATTCAAAAGTTATTAATTTTCAAAGTTGAATTTTTTAGGTGCAATATCACGGTGGCCTGAAATTGTACAGTGGCGCTGTTGCTACACCATCCTATGGAGATTTATGGTCAATTGACCAGAGCGCCACTGTACAATTTCAGGCCACTGTGATATTGCACCTAAAAAATTCAACTTTGAAAATTAATAACTTTTGAATGAAACACCTTTCAGCAGTGGGAGTACTCTTGTTTTACTCAGGGGAATAAACCCTACAACATATTTGTTTTTACATTTAAAGTATTACTATCCCTTTAAGTACCCTGGAGAGAAAACGTATTGTACAGCAGATGCTGCTGCCAGTCATAGACTATGGTGACGTAGTATATGCTCCAGCACCAGAAATCCATCTCAGTAAACTTGACACCATTCAATATGCAGCTTTAGCCTCCAATGTAATTACACTACTCATCGCTGTGATATGATAAAATAACTAAATTGGTTAACACTCAAATCTAGACGTGCCCTTCACCTTTCTTGCTTAGTACACAACCACTTCTCTGGAAAACTACCACACTACCTGAGCAGTATGCTCACCCCAGCTCTCCATACTAACTATAACCTCCACTACTAACAACTCACTGACTATTCCACACTACCTGAGCAGTATGATCACTCCAGATCTCCATACTAACTATAACCTCCACTACTAACAACTCACTGACTATTCCACACTACCTGAGCAGTATGCTCACTCCAGCTCTCCATACTAACTATAACCTCCACTACTAACAACTCACTGACTATTCCACACTACCTGAGCAGTATGATCACTCCAGATCTCCATACTAACTATAACCTCCACTACTAACAACTCACTGACTATTCCACACTACCTGAGCAGTATGCTCACTCCAGCTCTCCATACTAACTATAACCTCCACTACTAACAACTCACTGACTATTCCACACTACCTGAGCAGTATGCTCACTCCAGCTCTCCATACTAACTATAACCTCCACTACTAACAACTCACTGACTATTCCACACTACCTGAGCAGTATGCTCACTCCAGCTCTCCATACTAACTATAACCTCCACTGCTAACAACTCACTGACTATTCCACAGTACCTGAGCAGTATGGTCACTCCAGATCTCCATACTAACTATAACCTCCACTACTAACAACTCACTGACTATTCCACACTACCTGAGCAGTATGATCACTCCAGCTCTCCATACTAACTATAACCTCCTCTCCACTACTAACAACTCACTGCGTATACCACAATACAAGAAAGAAGCAGGAAGATCTGCCTTCTCCTTCAGAGCTCCAAAAATCTGGAACAATCTGCCGGAAATAATCACATCTGCTCTCAGTCTAAAATCCTTAAAAGCAAATGCTTCTTTATATGTAAAAACAGTGTGTAACTGTAAATAATCCCATTATTTAATAAGTATGTATATTTATGTATGTTTGTATATAATGTTTCACAGTTAGTGTAAATATGTAACCCTTTACTGAAAACTCTCCAGGACATACTTGAAAATGAGAAATCTCAATGTATTCTTCCTGGTAAAACATTTTCTAAATAAATAAATAATTAAATAAATAGCCTTGTCCCATTGCACTGGTAGCCATAGAACCGCACATACTGACCCAGAGCCTTGTTGTACTGCACTGGTAGCCATATAACCACACATACTGACCTCCCGCCTTGTCCCACTGTACTGGTAGTTCTAGAATCACACATATTAACCCCACAGCCTTGTCCTACTGCACTGTAGTCTGTAGAACAGCACATACTGACCTCCTGCCTTGTCCAACTACACTGGTAGCCATAGAACCACAAATATTGACCCCCCCCCAAGCCTTGTCCCACTGCGCTGTGGAAGCCACTGTAGCAGCAGAACTACCCTCCCATAGTCTATTTGCACTGCACTGGTAGCCCTAGAACCACACATACTGACCCTTGGCCTTGTCCCACTGCACTGGTATCCATAGAACCACACATACTGACCCTTGGCCTTGTCACACAACACTGGTATCCATAGAACCACACATACTGACCCTTGGCCTTGTCCCACTACACTGGTATCCATAGAACCACACATACTAACCTCCAGCCTTGTCCTACTGTACTGGTACCATAGACCCACACATACTGACCCCCGGCCTTGTCCTACTGCACTGGTATCCATAGAACCACACATACTGACCCCCAGCCTTGTCCTACTGCACTGGTATCCATAGAACCACACATACTGACCTCCAGCCTTGTCCTACTGCACTGGTATCCATAGAACCACACATACTGACCACCAGCCTTGTCCTACTGCACTGGTACCATAGAACCACACATACTGACCCCCAGCCTTGTCCCACTGCACTGGTATCCATAGAACCACACATACTGACCCCCAGCCTTGTCCTACTGTACTGGTATCCATAGAACCACACATACTGACCTCCAGCCTTGTCCTACTGCACTGGTATCCATAGAATCACACATACTGACCCCCAGCCTTGTCCCACTGCACTGGTATCCATAGAACCACACATACTGACCCCCAGCCTTGTCCTACTGTACTGGTATCCATAGAACCACACATACTGACCTCCAGCCTTGTCCTACTGCACTGGTATCCATAGAACCACACATACTGACCTCCAGCCTTGTCCCACTGCACTGGTATCCATAGAACCACACATACTGACCTCCAGCCTTGTCCTACTGCACTGGTATCCATAGAACCACACATACTGACCTCCAGCCTTGTCCCACTGCACTGGTATCCATAGAACCACACATAATGACCCCCCCCCGCCTTGTCCCACAACACTGGTATCCATAGACCCACCAGTCTTGTCCCACAACACTGGTATCCATAGACCCACCAGTCTTGTCCCACTACACTGGCATCCATAGACCCACCAGTCTTGTCTCACTACACTGGTATCCATAGACCCACCAGTCTTGTCCCACAACACTGGTATCCATAGACCCACCAGTCTTGTCCCACTACACTGGTATCCATAGACCCACCAGTCTTGTCCCACTACACTGGTATCCATAGACCCACCAGTCTTGTCCCACTACACTGGTATCCATAGACCCACCAGTCTTGTCCCACTACACTGGTATCCATAGACCCACCAGTCTTTTCCCACTACACTGGTATCCATAGACCCACCAGTCTTTTCCCACTACACTGGTATCCATAGACCCACCAGTCTTGTCCCACTACACTGGTATCCATAGACTCACCAGTCTTGTCCCACTACACTGGTATCCATAGACCCACCAGTCTTGTCCCACTACACTGGTATCCATAGACCCACCAGTCTTGTCTCACTACACTGGTATCCATAGACCCACCAGTCTTGTCCCACAACACTGGTATCCATAGACCCACCAGTCTTGTCCCACTACACTGGCATCCATAGACCCACCAGTCTTGTCTCACTACACTGGTATCCATAGACCCACCAGTCTTGTCCCACTACACTGGCATCCATAGACCCACCAGTCTTGTCTCACTACACTGGTATCCATAGACCCACCAGTCTTGTACCACTACACTGGTATCCATAGACCCACCAGTCTTGTCTCACTACACTAGTATCCATAGACCCACCAGTCTTTTCCCACTACACTGGTATCCATAGACCCACCAGTCTTTTCCCACTACACTGGTATCCATAGACCCACCAGTCTTGTCCCACTACACTGGTATCCATAGACTCACCAGTCTTGTCCCACTACACTGGTATCCATAGACCCACCAGTCTTGTCCCACTACACTGGTATCCATAGACCCACCAGTCTTGTCCCACTACACTGGTATCCATAGACCCACCAGTCTTGTCCCACTACACTGGTATCCATAGACCCACCAGTCTTGTCTCACTACACTGGTATCCATAGACCCACCAGTCTTTTCCCACTACACTGGTATCCATAGACCCACCAGTCTTTTCCCACTACACTGGTATCCATAGACCCACCAGTCTTGTCCCACTACACTGGTATCCATAGACCCACCAGTCTTATCCCACTACACTGGTATCCATAGACCCACCAGTCTTGTCCCACTACACTGGTATCCATAGACCCACCAGTCTTGTCCCACTACACTGGCATCCATAGACCCACCAGTCTTGTCCCACTACACTGGCATCCATAGACCCACCAGTCTTGTCTCACTACACTGGTATCCATAGACCCACCAGTCTTTTCCCACTACACTGGTATCCATAGACCCACCAGTCTTGTCTCACTACACTGGTATCCATAGACCCACCAGTCTTGTCTCACTACACTGGTATCCATAGACCCACCAGTCTTGTCCCACTACACTGGTATCCATAGACCCACCAGTCTTGTCTCACTACACTGGTATCCATAGACCCACCAGTCTTGTCTCACTACACTGGTATCCATAGACCCACCAGTCTTGTCCCACTACACTGGTATCCATAGACCCACCAGTCTTGTCCCACTACACTGGTATCCATAGACCCACCAGTCTTGTCCCACTACACTGGCATCCATAGACCCACCAGTCTTGTCCCACTACACTGGTATCCATAGACCCACCAGTCTTGTCTCACTACACTGGTATCCATAGACCCACCAGTCTTTTCCCACTACACTGGTATCCATAGACCCACCAGTCTTGTCCCACTACACTGGTATCCATAGACCCACCAGTCTTGTCCCACTACACTGGTATCCATAGACCCACCAGTCTTTTCCCACTACACTGGTATCCATAGACCCACCAGTCTTGTCTCACTACACTGGTATCCATAGACCCACCAGTCTTGTCCCACTACACTGGTATCCATAGACCCACCAGTCTTGTCCCACTACACTGGTATCCATAGACCCACCAGTCTTGTCTCACTACACTGGTATCCATAGACCCACCAGTCTTGTCCCACTACACTGGTATCCATAGACCCACCAGTCTTGTCCCACTACACTGGTATCCATAGACCCACCAGTCTTGTCCCACTACACTGGTATCCATAGACCCACCAGTCTTGTCCCACTACACTGGTATCCATAGACCCACCAGTCTTGTCTCACTACACTGGTATCCATAGACCCAACAGTCTTGTCCCACTACACTGGTATCCATAGACCCACCAGTCTTTTCCCACTACACTGGTATCCATAGACCCACCAGTCTTGTCTCACTACACTGGTATCCATAGACCCACCAGTCTTGTCTCACTACACTGGTATCCATAGACCCACCAGTCTTGTCCCACTACACTGGTATCCATAGACCCACCAGTCTTGTCCCACTACACTGGTATCCATAGACCCACCAGTCTTGTCTCACTACACTGGTATCCATAGACCCACCAGTCTTGTCCCACTACACTGGTATCCATAGACCCACCAGTCTTGTCCCACTACACTGGTATCCATAGACCCACCAGTCTTGTCTCACTACACTGGTATCCATAGACCCACCAGTCTTGTCTCACTACACTGGTATCCATAGACCCACCAGTCTTGTCCCACTACACTGGCATCCATAGACCCACCAGTCTTGTCTCACTACACTGGCATCCATAGACCCACCAGTCTTGTCCCACTACACTGGTATCCATAGACCCACCAGTCTTGTCTCACTACACTGGTATCCATAGACCCACCAGTCTTGTCTCACTACACTGGTATCCATAGACCCAACAGTCTTGTCCCACTACACTGGTATCCATAGACCCACCAGTCTTGTCCCACTACACTGGCATCCATAGACCCACCAGTCTTGTCCCACTACACTGGTATCCATAGACCCACCAGTCTTTTCCCACTACACTGGTATCCATAGACCCACCAGTCTTATCCCACTACACTGGTATCCATAGACCCACCAGTCTTGTCCCACTACAATGGTATCCATAGACCCACCAGTCTTTTCCCACTACACTGGTATCCATAGACCCACCAGTCTTGTCCCACTACACTGGTATCCATAGACCCACCAGTCTTGTCCCACTACACTGGTATCCATAGACCCACCAGTCTTGTCCCACTACACTGGTATCCATAGACCCACCAGTCTTGTCTCACTACACTGGTATCCATAGACCCACCAGTCTTGTCCCACTACACTGGTATCCATAGACCCACCAGTCTTTTCCCACTACACTGGTATCCATAGACCCACCAGTCTTGTCTCACTACTCTGGTATCCATAGACCCACCAGTCTTGTCCCACTACACTGGTATCCATAGACCCACCAGTCTTGTCCCACTACACTGGTATCCATAGACCCAACAGTCTTGTCCCACTACACTGGTATCCATAGACCCACCAGTCTTGTCTCACTACACTGGTATCCATAGACCCACCAGTCTTGTCCCACTACACTGGTATCCATAGACCCACCAGTCTTGTCTCACTACACTGGTATCCATAGACCCACCAGTCTTGTCCCACTACACTGGTATCCATAGACCCACCAGTCTTGTCTCACTACACTGGTATCCATAGACCCACCAGTCTTGTCCCACTACACTGGTATCCATAGACCCACCAGTCTTGTCCCACTACACTGGTATCCATAGACCCACCAGTCTTGTCCCACTACACTGGTATCCATAGACCCACCAGTCTTGTCCCACTACACTGGTATCCATAGACCCACCAGTCTTGTCCCACTACACTGGTATCCATAGACCCACCAGTCTTATCCCACTACACTGGTATCCATAGACCCACCAGTCTTGTCCCACTACACTGGTATCCATAGACCCACCAGTCTTGTCCCACTACACTGGTATCCATAGACCCACCAGTCTTGTCTCACTACACTGGTATCCATAGACCCACCAGTCTTGTCCCACTACACTGGTATCCATAGACCCACCAGTCTTGTCCCACTACACTGGTATCCATAGACCCACCAGTCTTGTCTCACTACACTGGTATCCATAGACCCACCAGTCTTGTCTCACTACACTGGTATCCATAGACCCACCAGTCTTGTCTCACTACACTGGTATCCATAGACCCACCAGTCTTGTCCCACTACACTGGTATCCATAGACCCACCAGTCTTGTCCCACTACACTGGCATCCATAGACCCACCAGTCTTGTCTCACTACACTGGCATCCATAGACCCACCAGTCTTGTCTCACTACAATGGTATCCATAGACCCACCAGTCTTGTCTCACTACACTGGTATCCATAGACCCACCAGTCTTGTCCCACTACACTGGTATCCATAGACCCACCAGTCTTGTCTCACTACACTGGTATCCATAGACCCACCAGTCTTGTCTCACTACACTGGTATCCATAGACCCACCAGTCTTGTCTCACTACTCTGGTATCCATAGACCCACCAGTCTTGTCCCACTACACTGGTATCCATAGACCCACCAGTCTTGTCCCACTACACTGGTATCCATAGACCCACCAGTCTTGTCCCACTACACTGGTATCCATAGACCCACCAGTCTTGTCTCACTACTCTGGTATCCATAGACCCACCAGTCTTGTCCCACTACACTGGTATCCATAGACCCACCAGTCTTGTCCCACTACACTGGTATCCATAGACCCACCAGTCTTGTCCCACTACACTGGTATCCATAGACCCACCAGTCTTGTCTCACTACACTGGTATCCATAGACCCACCAGTCTTGTCTCACTACTCTGGTATCCATAGACCCACCAGTCTTGTCCCACTACACTGGTATCCATAGACCCACCAGTCTTGTCCCACTACACTGGTATCCATAGACCCACCAGTCTTGTCCCACTACACTGGTATCCATAGACCCACCAGTCTTGTCTCACTACTCTGGTATCCATAGACCCACCAGTCTTGTCCCACTACACTGGTATCCATTGACCCACCAGTCTTGTCTCACTACACTGGTATCCATAGACCCACCAGTCTTGTCCCACTACACTGGCATCCATAGACCCACCAGTCTTGTCTCACTACACTGGTATCCGTAGACCCACCAGTCTTGTCCCACTACACTGGCATCCATAGACCCACCAGTCTTGTCTCACTACACTGGTATCCATAGACCCACCAGTCTTGTCTCACTACACTGGTATCCATAGACCCACCAGTCTTGTCTCACTACACTGGTATCCATAGACCCACCAGTCTTGTCCCACTACACTGGTATCCATAGACCCACCAGTCTTGTCCCACTACACTGGCATCCATAGACCCACCAGTCTTGTCTCACTACACTGGTATCCATAGACCCACCAGTCTTGTCTCACTACACTGGTATCCATAGACCCACCAGTCTTGTCTCACTACACTGGTATCCATAGACCCACCAGTCTTGTCTCACTACACTGGTATCCATAGACCCACCAGTCTTGTCTCACTACACTGGTATCCATAGACCCACCAGTCTTGTCCCACTACACTGGTATCCATAGACCCACCAGTCTTGTCCCACTACACTGGCATCCATTGACCCACCAGTCTTGTCTCACTACACTGGTATCCATAGACCCACCAGTCTTGTCTCACTACAATGGTATCCATAGACCCACCAGTCTTGTCCCACTACACTGGTATCCACTGAACCACCAGTCTTTTCCCACTGTACTAGTAACCATAGAAGTACACATACTGACCACATCCCTCCAGCTTTTTCATTGTAACCATAGAACCACACATATGAACCCCCCCCAGCCGTGTCCCACTTTAGCCATAGAAAAACACATACTGCCCCCCCCCCCCTTCATTCAGGCTCGAAATAATAATGCCTGCCCTATCTTTGGTTTGCTTTGAAATCTCCAGAAGGTGACACAACAGCAAACATTAAAAATTAAAACTTAAACATTTCTGAGATCACTGAAAACAATGGAATACAATATTATGTTGAGTAGATAGAGGCCTCCTAAGTTCAAATAAACCCCATTGGTATGGACTGACATAATATAAGGGACCCCAGACCACTAAACTGCACAGTTCTCTTGGGGTTTTATGTCATACCTGCACTTAGATATTTGTAACAACTACAATCAAGAAGTACGGGTAGACCAAGCATACCATTCTGTGCCCAGGAAAAAGAATGCATTTATCTTTTGCATTTCTAGCCCTTGAAAGGTACTAAAATATGTGAAAAGTAGGGATTTTGCTACTGTAGTTGGTGCGTACTAGCACAAGGAAAACTGTGTCACATTGGTATGTTTTGACATAGTGTAGTGGGGGCCAGAAGCAATAAACTACTCTTATCGTTTTTATTTCCCAAGATTACCTGCCTGCACTAAACTGTTCATAAAAGTTACAGATAAGGCAGACAGAGCTTACTAGTTTAGAAAGTAGACAACCATCTGCATACAATGAGGGGTAATTTTGCCTTTATACCCCTAGACTAGGGCAGAAAAATTTTCCCAGATGGTGGAGCTTAATAAAGAAAAGTTTTGTTTTATTTTTTTTACTGAGATCTTTGAATTTCCTACTGCATTCATTATCCGTTCCTCTCCCAAGGCAAATTACAACTTGTTGTTAAGAACTGACATTCCAGAAGAGGTGCCAGATTCACAAAACTACCACTACCAAAATCTGCTATTTTTTTTCCCTACATTCTTCAAATACATTCTACCTGGCTGCGACAACTAAAGATGAGAAGGAAAGGTAGACAAGGTCTTCCCTTTTCAGAAACAAAACTTTAGCTTTACATCCCTACTACACGGGCAATAGTGCCGGCAGGTAGCGGTACAGTCATGTGCAGTAGAGACTGCCTGTGACTTGGAGAGGACTACAGTCTGAATTCTGAGTTCTCCTCTCCGTATCGGTTGCATCACGGGCATTCTCTGCTGTGCATGACTGCGTTGTTACTTTTAGCAAGTTATTATATAGGACTAGTCTACTGCGCATATAGGTATGTGACCTGGCATGCTCTCTTGCCAACGAGAGTGCGTTAGGTCACATACTAGATGTGTCCATCAGAGGAGGAAGTGGCAATGGGGAAACTAACGGGGAGGGGCAGAAGAGAAGATTGACAGGCTGAGGGGAAGAGCAGTGCAGCAGCCTGTACTGAGGTGATGGCTTCTAAAGCTTATATCTCCATTAATACAGAGTTTTTTTTAAAAAAGAAAAATGGTTTGAACATTTATTGGCCAGCAAGGTTGAAATAAAAAGGACTTTCCAGGAGGTGATTGTACTTTAAAGGGATAGTAATACTTCGTTTTAACTTTATTTTACTTTGTAGGCATTAAAAAAACATGAAGAACGATATAAGTCTTATCTCTCAAACCTTTATGGTCTGAGAGATATTCACAAACAAAGTATCCCCCCCCTGTTCAACCAGATCAGAAGGGAGGTGCCCAGGTAGACTGCAGAGAGGGACAATCTTCAATTAAGATAAGGGAAAAACCTGAAAAACTTGTCAAGGGGGGCAGGGCTTTCATTGTTCTCATAGGAAGAAGATTGTCCCCTTCTGTTATCTGTCTGGTCTATGGACTGGATTCCACACCTGAGAAGAGATGACTTACACTAGGTAAAAGGGGCGGGAGGGGAAACTTTGCTTGTGAATATCTCTCAAACCATAAAGGTTTGAGAGATAAGACTTATATCATTCTTCATGTTTTTTTTAATGCCTACAAAATAAAATAAAGTTAAAACGAAGTATTACTATTCCTTTAAGATGAAAGTAAAGTACATTAAAACATATAAATAGATAATTATACAGGATTATTGCAGTACATACACAGTAAAAGGTCAACAACCAGATGTTCGGGCTTCTATGAGATAACCAAATAGTGCTAAGGGAACTTGACCTAAGGGATGTAGGATGAAGTCTGTCCAATAGCTGTAGGATGACTGTGCCCATCTCAGATTAGATGAGGAGTGGGACGGGGGAGAGGCAGGAAAAAAATATATATAATTATATGGTAACAATCCTACACACAAGTAAGTGAGTGTGTGGAAGGTAGAGTTCAGGCTATGTCACGTCGGGAGTCCTGGGGTGGTGCATTGAGGGGCCCTACCACTGAGCTCTGTGATGGTCTTTGTTCATAATGCCATAGGGTTTCAACTATTCTCATCTGCACTGGAGCGTGAGAGGGCTGACATAGCAGCATGTGGGGGGTAAGAGATATGACTGCATTCAATAGGATCTCTAGCAGGAACCATGATTTAGTATGACCTTAGTAGTAGTAGTACTAGCACTGGCGGGCTGCTTGGTGATGGCAAGTATTACTTAGGGTCTCTTGCTGACACACTTGGCATCATCCCCCCCCCCCCGAGTATTACAAGACACACTATAACAGCAGGTTCAGCATAGGTAGCAGGAATAGAACTGGTGGCAGCACGTCTGACAGCAGGCACTGCACTAGTGTCAGCAGGGGCAGCACATCTGACAGCAGGTACAGCATTAGTGGCAGCAGGTACAGCACTAGTGGCAGGGGCAGCACGTCTGGCAGCAAGTTCAGCACTAGTGGCATCAGGGGCAGCACGTCTTGAAGCAGGCACAGGCAGCTGACCTGTCCTGCTCTCACTAGTACTATACTTTTGTTCCTCCATTGACAATAATTTCCCCAAGATCCCTAGGGATGATTTAGGGGGACTGGACAGCATTGCGTCTGTAGTGCTCACTTCTTCCTCCTCCTCAGACTCAGTGGACACATAAGAGTCCTTGTAGTTCCTCCTTTTATTATTTTTAAACGTTCTCATAGCGATAGGAGTCACTATGAGCCTCTCCTGCCTCAATTTTTCAAAAAGATCACAGCAGAAAAGCACCGCACGTCTACCTCGCTCTGTAGCTGCTCCTATTGTGTTTGATTTCCGCAAATACATCACGTTTTTATAGTGAAAAGGCGAAAACAACGTAAATCAATGGGGCGAAAAATGTGAAGATTTTAATCTCTGCAGAGCAGATTTTTCCAGCGAAAAAGTGGACAGCAAAGTGGTTTTCGCTGATTTTTTTGGTGCGAACACCACGGGACTTTTTGACCAATGCTAGTCATGACCATGTTGAGCTAAGTTTTCAGTAATTGTGTGCATGACACTGTTGAGATGGTGTAATGTGTAGACTGGTCACTCACCCAACAGCCATCCTACTGTATAGGTTCCATTCTCAAAGGATGTAGGAGTCATAACAACTGCCAGGATAGGAAGCACATACATGGGTGATCCTCATGCTGTCATCACACACCATCTGTATGCCGATGGAGTGGAAATGCTTTTGATTGATGTAGAGATGTCCCTCTTGTGGAGGAGCTCGATTGTGCACATGTGCAGTCTAAGACCCCCATGGCTCTGGGTATGCCTCCCCTTAGAACTCTTGCTTGACATGTGCCCGCTCTATCTAGATGGAAGGGAAGTGGATGGCCGGAGAGATGGCTCAGTTGGTTAAGGCACCAGCTGTAGAATCTGCTCAGACCGTGAGGTTGCAGGTTCTAATCCCGGCAAGGTCAGCTCAGCCTTTCACCTTTCTAAGGTAGATAAAATGAGTCCAGGACATACTTGAAAACGAGAGACAATCTCAATGTATTCTTCCTGGTAAAATACTTTCACAAAAAAAAAAAAAAAATTACCTCCTGGCCTTCCTCTTCAGTGCTGCCAACACCTGAGCCACCCCCTTGAACATGCTGGCTGGGACATCCCAGATAAATATCCCTCTGTGGACTGGAAGGATCCACTTGCCATAAAATGTATGGCACAAAGAAGCTTCTGTATAGTGGATAGGGCACGGTTGGTGCTGGCTATGGGGTCAAGGTCATCTTTGATCAAGATTCTGCATACTGGATAGGGCATGGCTGGTGCTGGCTATGTGGTACTCTTTGATCACCTCATATAGTTCAATGATGCTGTGTGATGTCAATCTGTAGCCTTCTTCAGGTTCAGTCATTCTGAGGAGCGTGACCCTTGTGCAGTATATCCTGGGTCTTGGCAGGCTTCTGTTCGCCTTGTGCTGCTCCACAGGTCCCTGTGGGAGATCCGGTTGCTGCAGCACAGTTGCTGTTGCCAGGCCTGGTTCTCCAGGTGGAGATGGGCTTCTGGATGGAACCCCAGATGTAGCATCCTTTAAGGCAGTGGTGGGGTGTGGGCCAGGTGCAGTCATCAGGTACAGAGGGGCTAATGGGAATGTGGGTGTTGTACAGGTAAATGTATGGAGGTGTGGCTATTGTTTGTGTGTTTAGTGTAATTGCTGTTTACCTGACAAGTGAGTGTGTGACTCTGTCCGGTGTGGTTGCTAATGCCAGTGCACCTTGGCTCTCCATTGCCTAGTGATCTTGCACAGGTAGGCTTCAGGTGCTCAGTGATTGACAGGTGTGCATATGGTGTTGTGTGGACATATATCTTGGCATGTGCTGGGGTATTGTGTCACGGATTGTTTGAGGCTGATTTGCAAAGCCCTTGTTGTTCTGGGGATTGATGGGTTGATGTTGGTTGTCCATCACTTGTGTGTAGGGCATGCACATATGATGTTTGGTTCCTTGGCATTACAGGGGTTAATTTTGCCTTTTCTGTTATTGTGTTGTGTGAGCTGCTTGATATTGTTTGATGTGTTTTTTTAACCTTTGTAGTGTGCTGCATGCCAGAAAAATTAGGAGCAGGATTACAGGGAGTTAATGTATCTGTTAACTGTGCGTTGGCACTCACCATACAGAAATGAATTGCAAATGGGTAGAGCTGTTCCATTGATCACGATGGGCGAAATATTACTTGCTGTTGTCATTTTTTAGAGCTTGTTCACGGCATGGGTTATTGGACGGCTTACTGTGCTTGCAAAACTGCCAGTGGCTATTTTTTAGCTTAACAGCGGGATTTGGATTGAGCCCCTAGTGTCCAGTCTTTTCTATAGCTATCACGGGCCCACACTTTATCCATATTACAATGAATACATGTGCACTTAGGTGAGGTTTTCACATATGGTTGGCCAGAGATGGGCAATCACATTACTACTGGGTACTAGTTAGTACTGGGTTTAAAGCTGGCCAGAGACGGGCAATCACATTACTACTGGATACTACTTAGAACAGGGTTTAAAGCTGGCCAGAGACGGGCAATCACATTACTACTGGGTACTACTTAGTACTGGGTTTAAAGCTGGCCAGAGATGGGCAATCACATTACTACTGGGTACTACTTAGTACTGGGTATAAATCTGGCCAGAGATGGGCAATCACATTACTACTGGATACTAGTTAGTACTGGGTTTAAATCTGGCCAGAGATGGGCAATCACATTACTACTGGGTACTACTTAGTACTGGGTTAAAAGCTGGCCAGAGATGGGCAATCACATTACAACTGGGTACTACTTAATACCATGTTTAAATCTGGCCAGAGACGGGCAATCACATTACTACTGGGTACTATTTAGTACCATGTTTAAAGATGGGCAGAAATGGGCAATAACATTACTACTGGGTACTACTTAGTACTGGGTCTAAATCTGGCCAGAGATGGGCAATCACATTACTACTGGGAACTACTTAGTACTGGGTCTAAATCTGGCCAGAGATGGGCAATCACATTACTATTGGGAACTACTTAATACTGGGTCTAAATCTGGCCAGAGATGGGCAATCACATTACTACTGGGTACTACTTAGCACTGGGTTTAAAGCTGGCCAGAGATGGGCAATCACATTACTACTGGGTACTACTTAGTACTGGGTTTAAAGCTGGCCAGAGACAGGCAATCACATTACTACAGGGTACTACTTAGTACCGTGTTTAAATCTGGCCAGAGATGGGCAATCACATTACTACTGGTTACTAGTTAGTACTGGGTTTAAAGCTGACTAGAGATGGGCAATCACATTACTACTGGGTACTACTTAGTACTGTGTTTAAAGATGGGCAGAAATGGGCAATAACATTACTACTGGGTACTACTTAGTACTGGGTCTAAATCTGGCCAGAGATGGGCAATCACATTACTACTGGGTACTACTTAGTACTGGGTCTAAATCTGGCCAGAGATGGGCAATCACATTACTACTGGGTACTACTTAGTACTGGGTCTAAATCTGGCCAGAGATGGGCAATCACATTACTACTGGGTACTACTTAGTACTGGGTTTAAAGCTAGCCAGAGATGGGCAGTCACATTACTACTGGTTACTACTTAGTACTGGGTTTAAAGCTGGCCAGAGATGGGTAATCACATTGCTACTGGGTACTACCTAGTACCATGTTTAAAGATGGGCAGAAATGGGCAATCACATTACTATTGGGTACTACTTAGTACCATGTTTAAATCTGGCCAGGGACGGGCAATCACATTACTACTGGGTACTATTTAGTACCATGTTTAAAGATGGGCAGAAATGGGCAATAACATTACTACTGGGTACTACTTAGTACTGGGTCTAAATCTGGCCAGAGATGGGCAATCACATTACTACTGGGTACTACTTAGTACTGGGTCTAAATCTGGCCAGAGATGGGCAATCACATTACTATTGGGAACTACTTAATACTGGGTCTAAATCTGGCCAGAGATGGGCAATCACATTACTACTGGGTACTACTTAGTACTGGGTTTAAAGCTAGCCAGAGATGGGCAGTCACATTACTACTGGGTACTACTTAGTACTGGGTTTAAAGCTGGCCAGAGATGGGCAGTCACATTACTACTGGGTACTACTTAGTACTGGGTTTAAAGCTGGCCAGAGACAGGCAATCACATTACTACTGGGTACTACTTAGTACCGTGTTTAAATCTGGCCAGAGATGGGCAATCACATTACTAATGGGTACTAGTTAGTACTGGGTTTAAAGCTGACTAGAGATGGGCAATCACATTACTACTGGGTACTACTTAGTACTGTGTTTAAAGATGGGCAGAAATGGGCAATCACATTACTACTGGGTACTATTTAGTACTGGGTCTAAATCTGGCCAGAGATGGACAATCACATTACTATTGGGTACTACTTAGTACTGGGTCTAAATCTGGCCAGAAATGGGCAATCACATTACTACTGGGTACTACTTAGTACCATGTTTAAAGCTGGCCAGAAATGGGCAATCACATTACTACTGGGTACTAGTTAGTACTGGGTTGAAAGCTGGCCAGAGATGGGCAATCACATTACTACTGGGTACTACTTAGTACCATGTTTAAAGATGGGCAGAAATGGGCAATAACATTACTACTGGGTACTACTTAGTACTGGGTCTAAATCTGGCCAGAGATGGGCAATCACATTACTACTGGATACTAGTTAGTACTGGGTTTAAATCTGGTCAGAGATGGGAAATCACATTACTACTGGGTATTACTTAGTACTGGGTCTAAATCTGGCCAGAGATGGGCAATCACATTACTACTGGGTACTAGTTACTACTGGGTTTAAAGCTGGCCAGAAATGGGCAATCACATTACTACTGGGTACTACTTACTACTGGGTTTAAAGCTGGCCAGAAATGGGCAATCACATTACTAGTGGGTACTAGTTAGTACTGGGTTTAAAGCTGGCCAGAGATGGGCAATCACATTAATACTGGATACTAGTTAGAACTGGGTTTAAAGCTGGTCAGAGATGGGAAATCACATTACTACTGGGTATTACTTAGTACTTGGTCTAAATCTGGCCAGAGATGGGCAATCACATTACTACTGGGTACTAGTTACTACTGGGTTTAAAGCTGGCCAGAAATGGGCAATCACATTACTACTGGGTACTACTTACTACTGGGTTTAAAGCTGGCCAGAAATGGGCAATCACATTGCTACTGGGTACTACTTAGTACTGGGTTTAAAGCTGAATAGAGATGGGTAATCACATTGCTACTGGGTACTACTTAGTACTGGGTCTAAATCTGGCCAGCGATGGGCAATCACATTACTACTGGGTACTACTTAGTACTGGGTTTAAAGCTGGCCAGAGATGGGCAATCACATTAATATTGGGTACTACTTAGTACTGTGTTTAAAGCTGGACAGAAATGGGCAATCACATTACTATTGGGTACTTCTTAGTACTGGGTATAAATCTGGCCAGAGATGGGCAATCACATTACTACTGGGTACTACTTAGTACTGGGTCTAAATCTGGCCAGAAATGGGCAATCACATTACTACTGGGTACTACTTAGTACCATGTTTAAAGCTGGCCAGAGATGGGCAATCACATTACTACTGGATACTAGTTAGTAGTGGGTCTAAATCTGGCCAGAGATGGGCAATCACATTACTACTGGGTACTACTTAGTACCATGTTTAAAGATGGGCAGAAATGGGCAATAACATTACTACTGGGTACTACTTAGTACTGGGTCTAAATCTGGCCAGAGATGGACAATCACATTACTACTGGATACTAGTTAGTACTGGGTTTAAAGCTGGGCAGAGATGGGCAATCACATTACTACTGGATACTAGTTAGTACTGGGTTTAAAGCTGGTCAGAGATGGGAAATCACATTACTACTGGGTACTACTTAGTACTGGGTCTAAATCTGGCCAGAGATGGACAATCACATTACTACTGGATACTAGTTAGTACTGGGTTTAAAGCTGGGCAGAGATGGGCAATCACATTACTACTGGATACTAGTTAGTACTGGGTTTAAAGCTGGTCAGAGATGGGTAATCACATTGCTACTGGGTACTAGTTAGTACCGTGTTTAAAGATGGGCAGAAATGGGCAATAACATTACTATTGGGTACTACTTAGTACTGGGTCTAAATCTGGCCAGAGATGGGCAATCACATTACTACTGGGTACTACTTACTACTGGGTTTAAAGCTGGCCAGAAATGGGCAATCACATTACTACTGGGTACTACTTACTACTGGGTTTAAAGCTGACTAGAGATGGGTAATCACATTGCTACTGGGTACTACTTAGTACTGGGTCTAAATCTGGCCAGAGATGGGCAATCACATTACTACTGGGTACTACTTAGAACAGGGTTTAAAGCTGGCCAGAGATGGGCAATCACATTAATACTGGGTACTAGTTAGTACTGGGTTTAAAGCTGGGCAGAGATGGGCAATCACATTACTACTGGATACTAGTTAGTACTGGGTTTAAAGCTGGTCAGAGATGGGAAATCACATTACTACTGGGTACTAGTTAGTACTGGGTTTAAAGCTGGTCAGAGATGGGCAATCACATTACTACTGGGTACTACTTAGTACCATGTTTAAAGATGGGCAGAAATGGGCAATAACATTACTACTGGGTACTACTTAGTACTGGGTCTAAATCTGGCCAGAGATGGACAATCACATTACTACTGGATACTAGTTAGTACTGGGTTTAAAGCTGGGCAGAGATGGGCAATCACATTACTACTGGATACTAGTTAGTACTGGGTTTAAAGCTGGTCAGAGATGGGAAATCACATTACTACTGGGTACTAGTTAGTACTGGGTTTAAAGCTGGTCAAAGATGGGTAATCACATTGCTACTGGGTACTAATTAGTACCGTGTTTAAAGATGGGCAGAAATGGGCAATAACATTACTATTGGGTACTAGTTAGTAATGGGTCTAAATCTGGCCAGAGATGGGCAATCACATTACTACTGGGTACTACTTACTACTGGGTTTAAAGCTGACTAGAGATGGGTAATCACATTGCTACTGGGTACTACTTAGTACTGGGTCTAAATCTGGCCAGAGATGGGCAATCACATTACTACTGGGTACTACTTAGAACAGGGTTTAAAGCTGGTCAGTGATGGGCAATCACATTAATACTGGGTACTACTTAGTACTGTGTTTAAAGCTGGACAGAAATGGGCAATCACATTACTACTGGGTACTACTTAGTACTGGGTCTAAATCTGGCCAGAGATGGGCAATCACATTACTACTGGGTACTACTTAGTACTGGGTTTAAAGCTGGCCAGAAATGGGCAATCACATTACTACTGGGTACTACTTAGTACTGTGTTTAAAGCTGGACAGAAATGGGCAATCACATTACTAGTGGGTACTAGTTAGTACTGGGTCTAAATCTGGCCAGAGATGGGCAATCACATTACTACTGGATACTAGTTAGTACTGGGTTGAAAGCTGGCCAGAGATGGGCAATCACATTACTACTGGGTACTACTTAGTACCATGTTTAAAGATGGTCAGAAATGGGCAATAACGTTACTACTGGGTACTACTTAGTACTGGGTCTAAATCTGGCCAGAGATGGGCAATCACATTACTACTGGATACTAGTTAGTACTGGGTTTAAAGCTGGCCAGAGATGGGCAATCACATTAATACTGGATACTAGTTAGTACTGGGTTTAAAGCTGGGCAGAGATGGGCAATCACATTACTACTGGATACTAGTTAGTACTGGGTTTAAATCTGGCCAGAGATGGGCAATCACATTACTACTGGGTACTACTTACTACTGGGTTTAAAGCTGGCCAGAAACGGGCAATCACATTACTACTGGGTACTACTTAGTACTGTGTTTAAAGCTGGTCAGAGATGGACAATCACATTATTACTGGGTACTACTTAGTACCATGTTTAAAGATGGGCAGAAATGGGCAATAACATTACTACTGGGAACTACTTAGTACTGGGTCTAAATCTGGCCAGAGATGGGCAATCACATTACTACTGTATACTAGTTAGTAGTGGGTTTAAAGCTGGTCAGAGATGGGAAATCACATTACTACTGGGTACTAGTTAGTACTGGGTTTAAAGCTGGTCAGAGATGGGTAATCACATTGCTACTGGGTACTACTTAGTACTGGGTTTAAAGCTGACTAGAGATGGGTAATCACATTGCTACTGGGTACTACTTAGTACTGGGTCTAAATCTGGCCAGAGATGGGCAATCACATTACTACTGGATACTAGTTAGTACTGGGTTTAAAGCTGGCCAGAGATGGGCAATCACATTAATACTGGATACTAGTTAGTAGTGGGTTTAAAGCTGGGCAGAGATGGGCAATCACATTACTACTGGATACTAGTTAGTACTGGGTTTAAAGCTGGTCAGAGATGGGAAATCACATTACTACTGGGTACTAGTTAGTACTGGGTTTAAAGCTGGTCAGAGATGGGCAAT
The DNA here is from genome assembly GCA_037306005.1 of Rhinophrynus dorsalis. Taxonomy (NCBI): domain Eukaryota; kingdom Metazoa; phylum Chordata; class Amphibia; order Anura; family Rhinophrynidae; genus Rhinophrynus; species Rhinophrynus dorsalis. Next base: position 558,718 of record JBBDGT010000007.1, on the reverse strand, counting down.
CACATTACTACTGGGTACTACTTAGTACCATGTTTAAAGATGGGCAGAAATGGGCAATAACATTACTACTGGGTACTACTTAGTACTGGGTCTAAATCTGGCCAGAGATGGACAATCACATTACTACTGGATACTAGTTAGTACTGGGTTTAAAGCTGGGCAGAGATGGGCAATCACATTACTACTGGATACTAGTTAGTACTGGGTTTAAAGCTGGTCAGAGATGGGAAATCACATTACTACTGGGTACTAGTTAGTACTGGGTTTAAAGCTGGTCAAAGATGGGTAATCACATTGCTACTGGGTACTAGTTAGTACCGTGTTTAAAGATGGGCAGAAATGGGCAATAACATTACTATTGGGTACTAGTTAGTACTGGGTCTAAATCTGGCCAGAGATGGGCAATCACATTACTACTGGGTACTACTTACTACTGGGTTTAAAGCTGGCCAGAAATGGGCAATCACATTACTACTGGGTACTACTTACTACTGGGTTTAAAGCTGACTAGAGATGGGTAATCACATTGCTACTGGGTACTACTTAGTACTGGGTCTAAATCTGGCCAGAGATGGGCAATCACATTACTACTGGGTACTACTTAGAAGAGGGTTTAAAGCTGGCCAGAGATGGGCAATCACATTAATACTGGGTACTACTTAGTACTGTGTTTAAAGCTGGACAGAAATGGGCAATCACATTACTACTGGGTACTACTTAGTACTGGGTCTAAATCTGGCCAGAGATGGGCAATCACATTACTACTGGGTAATACTTAGTACTGGGTTTAAAGCTGGCCAGAAATGGGCAATCACATTACTACTGGGTACTACTTAGTACTGTGTTTAAAGCTGGACAGAAATGGGCAATCACATTACTAGTGGGTACTAGTTAGTACTGGGTCTAAATCTGGCCAGAGATGGGCAATCACATTACTACTGGATACTAGTTAGTACTGGGTTGAAAGCTGGCCAGAGATGGGCAATCACATTACTACTGGGTACTACTTAGTACCATGTTTAAAGATGGGCAGAAATGGGCAATAACGTTACTACTGGGTACTACTTAGTACTGGGTCTAAATCTGGCCAGAGATGGGCAATCACATGACTACTGGATACTAGTTAGTACTGGGTTTAAAGCTGGCCAGAGATGGGCAATCACATTAATACTGGATACTAGTTAGTACTGGGTTTAAAGCTGGGCAGAGATGGGCAATCACATTACTACTGGATACTTGTTAGTACTGGGTTTAAAGCTGGTCAGAGATGGGAAATCACATTACTACTGGGTACTAGTTAGTACTGGGTTTAAAGCTGGTCAGAGATGGGTAATCACATTGCTACTGGGTACTACTTACTACTGTGTTTAAAGATGGGCAGAAATGGGCAATAACATTACTACTGGGTACTACTTAGTACTGGGTCTAAATCTGGCCAGAGATGGGCAATCACATTACTACTGGGTACTACTTACTACTGGGTTTAAAGCTGGCCAGAAATGGGCAATCACATTACTACTGGGTACTACTTAGTACTGTGTTTAAAGCTGGTCAGAGATGGACAATCACATTACTACTGGGTACTACTTAGTACCATGTTTAAAGATGAGCAGAAATGGGCAATAACATTACTACTGGGAACTACTTAGTACTGGGTCTAAATCTGGCCAGAGATGGGCAATCACATTACTACTGGATACTAGTTAGTAGTGGGTTTAAAGCTGGTCAGAGATGGGAAATCACATTACTACTGGGTACTAGTTAGTACTGGGTTTAAAGCTGGTCAGAGATGGGTAATCACATTGCTACTGGGTACTACTTAGTACTGGGTTTAAAGCTGACTAGAGATGGGTAATCACATTGCTACTGGGTACTACTTAGTACTGGGTCTAAATCTGGCCAGAGATGGGCAATCACATTACTACTGGATACTAGTTAGTACTGGGTTTAAAGCTGGCCAGAGATGGGCAATCACATTAATACTGGATACTAGTTAGTACTGGGTTTAAAGCTGGGCAGAGATGGGCAATCACATTACTACTGGATACTAGTTAGTACTGGGTTTAAAGCTGGTCAGAGATGGGAAATCACATTACTACTGGGTACTAGTTAGTACTGGGTTTAAAGCTGGTCAGAGATGGGTAATCACACTGCTACTGGGTACTACTTAGTACTGTGTTTAAAGCTGGGCAGAAATGGGCAATAACATTACTACTGGGTACTACTTAGTACTGGGTCTAAATCTGGCCAGAGATGGGCAATCACATTACTACTGGGTACTACTTACTACTGGGTTTAAAGCTGGCCAGAAATGGGCAATCACATTAAAACTGGGTACTACTTAGTACTGTGTTTAAAGCTGGTCAGAGATGGACAATCACATTACTACTGGGTACTACTCATTACCATGTTTAAAGATGGGCAGAAATGGGCAATAGCATTACTACTGGGTACTACTTAGTACTGGGTCTAAATCTGGCCAGAGATGGGCAATCACATTACTACTGCATACTAGTTAGTACTGGGTTTAAAGCTGGTCAGAGATGGGAAATCACATTACTACTGGGTACTAGTTAGTACTGGGTTTAAAGCTGGTCAGAGATGGGTAATCACATTGCTACTGGGTACTACTTAGTACTGGGTTTAAAGCTGACTAGAGATGGGTAATCACATTGCTACTGGGTACTACTTAGTACTGGGTCTAAATCTGGCCAGAGATGGGCAATCACATTACTACTGGGTACTACTTAGTACTGGGTTTAAAGCTAGCCAGAGATGGACAATAACATTTCTACTGGGTACTACTTAGTACTGTGTTTAAAGCTGGTCAGAGATGGGCAATCACATTACTACTGGGTACTACTTAGTACCATGTTTAAAGATGGGCAGAAATGGGCAATAACATTACTACTGGGTACTACTTAGTACTGGGTCTAAATCTGGCCAGAGATGGGCAATCACATTACTACTGGATACTAGTTAGTACTGGGTTTAAAGCTGGTCAGAGATGGGAAATCACATTACTACTGGGTACTAGTTAGTACTGGGTTTAAAGCTGGGCAGAGATGGGCAATCACATTACTACTGGATACTACTTAGTACCATGTTTAAAGCTGGTCAGAGATGGGCAATCACATTACTACTGGGTACTACTTAGTACCATGTTTAAAGATGGGCAGAAATGGGCAATAACATTACTACTGGGTACTACTTAGTACTGGGTCTAAATCTGGCCAGAGATGGGCAATCACATTACTACTGGATACTAGTTAGTAGTGGGTTTAAAGCTGGTCAGAGATGGGAAATCACATTACTACTGGGTACTAGTTAGTACTGGGTTTAAAGCTGGTCAGAGATGGGTAATCACATTGCTACTGGGTACTACTTAGTACTGGGTTTAAAGCTGACTAGAGATGGGTAATCACATTGCTACTGGGTACTACTTAGTACTGGGTCTAAATCTGTTCAGAGATGGGCAATCACATTACTACTGGATACTAGTTAGTACTGGGTTTAAAGCTGGCCAGAGATGGGCAATCACATTAATACTGGATACTAGTTAGTACTGGGTTTAAAGCTGGGCAGAGATGGGCAATCACATTACTACTGGATACTAGTTAGTACTGGGTTTAAAGCTGGTCAGAGATGGGAAATCACATTACTACTGGGTACTCGTTAGTACTGGGTTTAAAGCTGGTCAGAGATGGGTAATCACATTGCTACTGGGTACTACTTAGTACTGTGTTTAAAGCTGGGCAGAAATGGGCAATAACATTACTACTGGGTACTACTTAGTACTGGGTCTAAATCTGGCCAGAGATGGGCAATCACATTACTACTGGGTACTACTTACTACTGGGTTTAAAGCTGGCCAGAAATGGGCAATCACATTACAACTGGGTACTACTTAGTACTGTGTTTAAAGCTGGTCAGAGATGGACAATCACATTACTACTGGGTACTACTTAGTACCATGTTTAAAGATGGGCAGAAATGGGCAATAACATTACTACTGGGTACTACTTAGTACTGGGTCTAAATCTGGCCAGAGATGGGCAATCACATTACTACTGGATACTAGTTAGTACTGGGTTTAAAGCTGGTCAGAGATGGGAAATCACATTACTACTGGGTACTAGTTAGTACTGGGTTTAAAGCTGGTCAGAGATGGGTAATCACATTGCTACTGGGTACTACTTAGTACTGGGTTTAAAGCTGACTAGAGATGGGTAATCACATTGCTACTGGGTACTACTTAGTACTGGGTCTAAATCTGGCCAGAGATGGGCAATCACATTACTACTGGGTACTACTTAGTACTGGGTTTAAAGCTAGCCAGAGATGGACAATAACATTTCTACTGGGAACTACTTAGTACTGTGTTTAAAGCTGGTCAGAGATGGGCAATCACATTACTACTGGGTACTACTTAGTACCATGTTTAAAGATGGGCAGAAATGGGCAATAACATTACTACTGGGTACTACTTAGTACTGGGTCTAAATCTGGCCAGAGATGGGCAATCACATTACTACTGGATACTAGTTAGTACTGGGTTTAAAGCTGGTCAGAGATGGGAAATCACATTACTACTGGGTACTAGTTAGTACTGGGTTTAAAGCTGGGCAGAGATGGGCAATCACATTACTACTGGATACTACTTAGTACCATGTTTAAAGCTGGTCAGAGATGGGAAATCACATTACTACTGGGTACTACTTAGTACCATGTTTAAAGATGGGCAGAAATGGGCAATAACATTACTACTGGGTACTACTTAGTACTGGGTCTAAATCTGGCCAGAGATGGGCAATCACATTACTACTGGATACTAGTTAGTACTGGGTTTAAAGCTGGGCAGAGATGGGCAATCACATTACTACTGAATACTAGTTAGTACTGGGTTTAAAGCTGGTCAGAGATGGGAAATCACATTACTATTGGGTACTAGTTAGTACTGGGTTTAAAGCTGGTCAGAGATGGGAAATCACATTACTACTGGGTACTACTTAGTACTGGGTTTAAAGCTGGTCAGAGATGGGTAATCACATTGCTTCTGGGTACTACTTAGTACTGGGTCTAAATCTGGCCAGAGATGGGCAATCACATTACTACTGGGTACTACTTAGAACAGGATTGAAAGCTGAAAAGAGATGGGTAGAGATAATGATTGCTTGCCCCTGATCAGATTTAGACAATAACCCAGAAGTCAATGCCACCTTTTGTCACAGGTTAACCCATTGAAGACCTAATGGGTGTGTAATATGCATTGATTTGCAAGGCATTGTGCACTCCTCTGATGCTCAGGATTATGATTGATTAAATGAACACAGCCATCAAAAGCAATGCACATCAGACACCCTTATGGTATTTAAGGAATCAAATTGTGACAAAAAAAGTACATCAACATTAACCCTTTGAGTGCCAGAGGGGTACAGAACGTTTTGCAGAGCAATGCATTAAATTCCAGGCAAAAGATGACAAGGACCAGGAGTGGACAATCATACAAGCCATATATCTGAACTAACATATAAACTAATATACATTTTTTGGGGGATTTGATGTGGTACCAGATGATGATGGCACAGTACTGTACTGTCTGATTCATTAGCACGAGGCAATGGACAGCAACAATTCTGTTCTCAAAAAGAGAGCAGGGGAGAACTATAATGTAAAAGATGGTGTGTGTAAAATGTAAGCAGTTTGTGGAAGCTACGTGATGACCATCTTAGTCCGCGGCTGAGTGTCACCACGTTACCCCACCTCCAGTCCTACTACACAAGACTACCCCTGGGCACAGTGACTCACTGGGGGGAATGAAATTGAAAAAGCAAAGTACACCGCACAGGGCTCCAATATAACATAATGGCCAAACCTTTCTGGATGGGCCCTCAAGTCTGATTGGGCACCCTGCACTTTCGGCACCGAGAGGTTCTAGATTATTCCACTGGTTGCAGTTTCCTACAGCTGAAGGTCCTCCGATTTTCTAACCCTGATGTCAATAAAGAGTCTTCAGTCTATTTTTATCCAGCTTCTCAGTCTGCGGTGTTTATTTAATGCTTTACTATCATGTTTGGATCTCCATAATCCCTGGTCATGCATGATGGACCCATGGAAATATATTGTTTAGGTTTGATGTGCAAATGAATATGTGTTGAGTAATGGAAGTGTTTATCCAAGGTAAAGTATTGTTTAAAGGAGAAGAGTCAATGACTCATAATAATATACTCCATTTATCCTACTATGGCCAGGAAATCTTAATGGCCTACATGAAATTAGACCTTGCCTCTTGGATTATTATTAGGATGTGTTAGTGAATGGTTCTGAAATAGTTTACATTGGTGGGATGAGGAGGACTCACAGCATAATAAGAGAGATGAAAATGGAATGACATAAGATTATTTATACACATGCACCCAGATAAGTACATATAAATATATTACTACAGATACATGGATACATATTTGCATGAACATGATGATTTTCTATGACTTGTCAACCATGTTCTTGTAGCCTAGCACTAGGAAACAATTTCAGTCACAGAGATGAATGAGCTGTTCTCCCTCTTATACACTACAGTGTGACAAAGAGGTGATATCTTTATCCAGTTCCTATGTCTGGAACATTGGCTCCATAGAATAACATAGGACTTGGTGAAGTGATATCACTGTAGACGTTACCTCGACTTTATCACCTCTTTATCACGAGTTCGTAACCAGCATTGTGTGTTCACATCTGGGGAAGCTAGATGTAGATGCAATAAGGTGTCATAAGGAGGAGATAACTTCTCCAGTGAGATAAACTCTCCCGTTTCTATGTTATTCTATGGGAGAGATTTAGTTATAGACTACAGGGGAGATGTACTAAGGTGTGATAAAGAGGATATAACTTCTCCAATGAGAGAAACTCTCCAGCTCCTATGTAATTCTATGGGAGATCTTTAGTTATAGACTACAGGAGAGATGTACTAAGGTTTGATAAAGAGGAGATAACTTCTCCAGTGAGATAAACTCTCCAGTTCCTATGTAATTCTGTGGGAGAGCTTTAGGTATTGACTACAGGGGGAGATGTACTAAGGTGTGATAAAGAGGAGATAACTTCTCCAGTGAGATAAACTCTCCAGTCCCTATGTTATTATATGGGAGAGATTTAGTTATAGACTACAGGAGAGATGTACTAAGGTGTGATAACAGGAGATAACTTCTCCAGTGAGATAAACTCTCCAGTCCCTATGTTATTCTATGGGAGAGATTTAGTTATAGACTAGAGGGGAGATGTACTAAGGTGTGATAAAGAGGAGATAACTTCTCCAGTGAGATAAACTCTCCAGTTCCTATGTTATTCTATGGGAGAGATTTAGTTATAGATTACAGGGGAGATGTACTAAAGTGTGATAAAGAGGAGATAACTTCTCCAGTGAGATAAACTCTCCAGTTCCTATGTTATTCTATGGGAGAGATTTAGTTATAGATTACAGGGGAGATGTACTAAAGTGTGATAAAGAGGAGATAACTTCTCCAGTGAGATCAACTCTCCAGTTCCTATGTTATTCTATGGGAGAGATTTAGTTATAGACTACAGGGGGAGATGTACTAAGATGTGATAAAGAGGAGATAACTTCTCCAGTGAGATAAACTCTCCAGTTCCTTTGTTATTCTATGGGAGATCTTCAGTTATAGACTACGGGGGAGATATACTAAGGTGTGATAAAGAGGAGATAACTTCTACAATGAGATAAACACTACAGTTCCTATGTTATTGTATGGAAGATCTTTAGTTATAGACTACAGGGGAGATGTACTGAGGTGTTATAAAGAGGAGATAACTTCTCCAGTGAGATAAACTCTCCAGTTCCTATTTTATTCTATGGGAGAGCTTTGGTTATAGATTACAGGGGAGATGTACTAAGGTGTGATAAAGAGGAGATAACTTCTACAGTGAGATAAACTCTCCATTTCCTATGTTATTCTATGGGAGATCTTTAGTTATAGACTACAGGGGAGATGTACTAAGGTGTGATAAAGAGGAGATAACTTCTCCAGTGAGATAAACTCTCCAGTTCCTATGTTATTCTATGGAAGAGCTTTAGTTATAGACTACAGGGTGAGATGTACTAAAGTGTGATAAAGAGGAGATAACTTCTCCAGTGTGATAAACTCTCCAGTCCCTATGTTACTCTATGGGAGATCTTTAGTTATAGACTATAGGGTGAGATGTACTAAGGTGTGATAAAGAGGAGATAACTTCTCCAGTGAGATAAACTCTCCAGTTCCTATATTATTCTATGGGAGATCTTTAGTTATAGACTACAGGGGAGATGTACTAAGGTGTGATAAAGAGGAGATAACTTCTCCAGTGAGATAAACTGTCCAGTTCCTATGTTATTCTATGGGAGAGCTTTGGTTATAGGCTACAGGGGAGATGTACTAAGGTGTGATAAAGAGGAGATAACTTCTCCAGTGAGATAAACTCTCCAGTTCCTTTGTTATTCTTTGGGAGAGGTTTAGTTATAGACTACAGGGGGAGATGTACTAAGGTGTGATAAAGAGGAGATAACTTCTCCAGTGTGATAAACTCTCCAGTTCCTATGTTATTCTATGGGAGAGATTAAGTTATAGACTACAGTGGAGATGTTCTAAGGTGTGATAAAGAGGAGATAACTTCTCCAGTGAGATAAACTCTCCAGTTCCTATGTTATTCTATGGCAGAGAATAACATACGCCCATTAATTGAGCCGTTACAGAGATTGAGGATCTAACGTCTTTATTACGATCAGGAAAGCAATTAGATTATGGTACATTTATGAGCAAGTAGTCAACCAACATTTTAGATTACTGTTCACAACACTTGAGAGGTTAAGTGGCATGAGACCACTTTCCTCTAATACCGTATGTCTGTATCGGAGGTGGTAAAGGAGTAGGCATGAGACCACTCTTTGCCCAAAGTCTAGTTTGAAATACCCATTACATATAGATCTAAAGGATTAATATTGGACCAGGAAAAAGAGGTGGCATGAGACTGATCCTTTACCTGGTAATGTCTGTGGTATAATAATAGGCACGAGACCGCTTTATACCAATAGTTTTTACTAACAAATAGAGGCATGATGGCATAAGAGTTGGCACGAGACCACTCTCAGTTTAATAATTGATTGTTTGATAGATATCTCATACAGATTTAAATGATCAACATAGGAAGCCATTGTTTAATAGTCTCTCCATTTGATATCAGGAGGATTGACTAGTATCACAATAGATCCTCCTCTCTCTATACATATCAGAATAGCCTCTAAGTAGATGTATTTATCTTATTAATATTTACAACACAAAGCGATATGTGTATGGATGAATGCATAATTGATACACAATAGTTTTTCAATATCATATGGACGATCTCACAGTCACGAGCTGAGTGACGTTTTTAGGGTAGTCATATTAAGTTAGGTTACTACCTTTATTTGCTTTTAATGAAAAACATGTTTAATTATATTCAATAAATATTTGTTTTAGTGATAGTAGTCGTTTCTTTCCACATAGTGGCTGTATTAATACAGTATCGAACTGGTCTGTTTCTCTGGGGATTAGTACCCCATTCTTGCTGTCTTTCTTTTTTTTTTCCTCAAAGTGACTTGACTATTTAGACCTGCGATACGTAGATTATTCTTTCATTAAATGGCACTATAATGTAAAAGATGGTGTGTGTAGAATGTAAGCACTTTTTGGAAGCTACATGATGACCATCATAGTCCGCGGCTGAGTGTCCCCCCGTTACCCCACGTCCAGTCCTACTACAGAAGACTTCCCCTGGGCACAGAGACTCACTGGGGGGGGGGGTGAAATTGAAAAAGCAAAGGAAACTGCACAGGGAGCCCCCTAGGCTCCAATATAACATAATGGCCCAAACTTCTGGGGGACCCCAAATCTGGCTGGGCCACCTGCACCTTCAGAACTGAGGGGGTCTTAATTATTCCACTGGTTGCAATCTCCTACAGCTGAAGGTCCTACGGTTGACTAACCCTGATGTCAATATACAGTCCGGGGTGTATATTTACTGCTTTACTATCGTGTTTGGATCTCCATAATCCCTGGTCATGCATGATGGACCCACGGAGATATATTGTTTAGGTTTGATGTGCAGATTAATATGTCCTGGAAATAAGACTACAGAAGAGATGTACTAATGTGTGATAAAGAGGAGATAACTTCTCCAGTGAGATAAACTCTCCAGTTCCTATGTTATTATATAGGAGATCTTTAGTTATAGACTACAGGGGGAGATGTACTAAGGTGTGATAAAGAGGAGATAACTTCTCCAGTGAGATAAACGCTCCAGTTCCTATGTTATTCTATGGGAGATCCATAGTTATAGACTACAGGGGAGATGTACTAAGGTATGATAAAGACGAGATAACTTTTCCAGTGAGATAAACTCTCCAGTTCCTATGTTATTCTATGGGAGATCTTTAGTTATAGACTACAGGAGAGATGTACTAACGTGTGATAAAGAGGAGATAACTTCTCCAGTGAGATAAACTCTCCAGTTCCTATGTTATTATATAGGAGATCTTTAGTTATAGACTACAGGGGGAGATGTACTAAGGTGTGATAAAGAGGAGATAACTTCTCCAGTGAGATAAACGCTCCAGTTCCTATGTTATTCTATGGGAGATCCTTAGTTAAAGACTACAGGGGAGATGTACTAAGGTATGATAAAGACGAGATAACTTTTCCAGTGAGATAAACTCTCCAGTTCCTATGTTATTCTATGGGAGAGATTTAGTTATAGACTACAGGGGAGATGTACTAAGGTATGATAAAGACGAGATAACTTTTCCAGTGAGATAAACTCTCCAGTTCCTATGTTATTATATGGGAGAGATTTAATTACAGACTACAGGTGGAGATGTACTAAGGTGTAATAAAGAGGAGATAACTTTTCCAGTGAGATAATACCTCCAGTTCCTATATTATTCTATGGGATAGATTTAGTTATAGACTACAGGGGGAGATGTACTAAGGTGTGATAAAGAGGAGATAACTTCTCCAGTGAGAGAAACTCTCCAGTTCCTATGTTATTCTATGGGAGAGATTTAGTTATAGACTACAGGGGAGATGTACTAAAGTGTGATAAAGTGGAGATAACTTCTCCAGTGAGATAAACTCTCCAGTTCCTATGTTATTCTATGGGAGAGATTTAGTTATAGACTGCAAGAGAGATTTACTAAGGTGTGATAAAGTGGAGATAACTACCTCAGTGTGATAAACTCTCCAGTTCCTATGTTATTCTATGGGAGAGCTTTAGTTATAGACTACAGGGGAGATGTACTAAGGTGTCATAAAGATGAGATAACTTCTCCAGTGAGATAAACTCTCCAGTTCCTATGTTATTGTATGGGAGAGATTTAGTTATCGACTACAGGGGAGATGTACTAAGGTGTGATAAAGAGGAGATAACTTCTCCAGTGTGATAAACTCTCCAGTTCCTATGTTATTCTATGGGAGAGATTTAGTTATAGACTACAGAGGAGATGTACTAAGGTGTGATAAAGAGGAGATAACTTCTCCAGTGTGATAAACTCTCCAGTTCCTATGTTATTCTATGGGAGAGATTTAGTCATAGACTACAGGGGAGATATACTAAGGTGTGATAAAGAGGAGATAACGTCTCCAGTGAGATAAACTCTCCAGTTCCTATGTTATTCTATGGGAGAGGTTTAGTTATAGACTACAGGGGAAGATATACTAAGGTGTGATAATGCAATGCGTTGTGTACCTCTCTGGCACTCAAGGGGTTACACTATGCATAGATGTGTGGGTTCTTTGTATGGAATTTTTTTTTATATCTCTTAATTTTTTTTTGCAGGTAAATGACGAGAAGATGGAAGAAAAGGACGGACCAGAGGAAGAAAGAAGATGGAGAAGGAAGTGAGAAGAAAGAAGAAGGGAGATAGAAGAAGATGGACAGTGGATGGCAGGTTAGTGTAAAACAGATAAGTTCAGTGCTTGAAAGTGTGTCAGCTACCAATTGTTATCTTTTACCCTGTGATGTCCCCATTTTTGCGCTACTTAGCAGTGTTTTGGGAGCTTAACACACAAAATGGACGTTTGGCCAAAAGACCTTATCTGTCGCCAAACGTTTGTTGTGCTTTCAGCTGGTAAGACAATTGAATAATTTGTTATAATGTTTGTTAAAAGGACGTTATCCAGTTTTGTCCTACCGTCGGTTTTAATTGCCTCAAATGAATCATGGCCTACAAGTGAGAATTAATGTTTAAATCTGGCCATAGATGGGCAATCACATTACTACTGGGTACTACTTAATACTGGGTCTAAATCTGGCCATAGATGGGCAATCACATTACTACTGGGTACTACTTAGTACTGGGTCTAAATCTGGCCTGAAATGGGCAATCACATTACTACTGGGTACTACTTAGTACTGGGTCTAAATCTGGCCTGAAATGGGCAATCACATTACTACTGGGTATTACTTATTACTGGGTCTAAATCTGGCCAGAGATAGACTATCACATTACTACTGGGTATTACTTAGTACTGGCTCTAAAACTGGCCAGAAATGGGCAATCACATTACAAATGGGTAGTACTTAGAAAAGGTTGAAAGCTGGCCAGAGATGGGTAGTGAAAATGATTGCTTGTGACCTTTTGTCTCAGTTTTACCCATTGAAGACCTAATAGGTGTGTAATAAGCATTGATTTGCAAGGCATTGTGCACTCCTCTGATGCTCAAGCTTATGACTGATGAAACACTTGTGAATCATAGAGGTGCTCACAGCCGTCCAAAGCAATGCAATTCGGAAACTCATATGGTCAAATTGTGACAAAAAAGTAAGTCAACATTAACCCTTTGTGTGCCAGAGGGGTATGCAACATTTTCAGAGCAATGCATTGAATTCCAGGGCTCAACAAAATGAAAGATGATACGGACCGGGGTGGACAATCAGACAAGCCCTATATCTGATCTAACATATAAACTAACATACTTTTTTGGGGGTATTTGATGGTATACCTGGTGATGATGATGATGACACACTTCTGTCCTGTCTGATTCATTAGCACGAGGCAATGGACAGCAACAATTCTGTTCTCAAGAAGACAGCACGGGAAACTATAATGTAACAGATGGTGTGTGTGTGTAGAATGTAAGCACTTTGAGCAAGCTATGTATTGACCATCTTAGTCCGAGGCTGAGTGTCACCACGTTACCCCACCTCCAGTCGTACTACACAAGACTTCCCCTGGGCACAGACACTCACTGGGGGGGTTGAAATTGAAAAAGCAAAGGACACTGCACAGGGGGACCCCCTAGGCTCCAATATAACATAATGGCCCAAAGTTCTGGGGGAGCCCAAGTCTGACTGGGCCCCCTGCACCTTCAGAGCTGAGCGGGTCTCAATTATTCCACTGATTGCAATCTCCTACAGCTGAAGATCCTACGGTTGACTAACCCTGATGTCAATATACAGTCCGGGGTGTTTATTTAATGCTTTACTATCGTGTTTGGATCTCCATAATCCCTGGTCATGCATGATGGACCCACGGAAATATATTGTTTAGGTTTGATGAGCAGATTAATATGTCCTGGAAATAAGACTACAGGGGGAGATATACTAAGGTGTGATAAAGATGAGATCACTTCTCCAGTGAGATAAACTTTCCAGTTCCTATGTTATTCTATGGGAGAGATTTACTTATAGACTACAGGGGAGATGTACTAAGGTGTGATAAAGAGGAGATAACTTCTCCAGTGAGGTAAACTCTCCATTTCCTATGTTATTCTATGGGAGATATTTAGTTATAGACTACAGGAGAGATGTACTAAGGTGTGATAAAGAGGAGATAACTTCTCCAGTGAGGTAAACTCTCCAGTTCCTATGTTATACTATGGGAGATCTTTAGTTATAGACTACAGGGGGAGATGTACTAAGGTGTGATAAAGATGAGATCACTTCTCCAGTGAGATAAACTTTCCAGTTCCTATGTTATTCTATGGGAGAGATTTACTTATAGACTACAGGGGAGATGTACTAAGGTGTGATAAAGAGGAGATAACTTCTCCAGTGAGGTAAACTCTCCAGTTCCTGTGTTATTCTATGGGAGAGATTTAGTTATAGACTACAGGGGGAGATGTACTAAGGTGTTATAAAGAGGAGATAACTTCTCCAGTTAGATAAACTCTCCAGTTCCTATGTTATTCTATGGGAGAGATTTAGTTATAGACTACAGGGGAGATGTACTAAGATGTGATAAAGAGGAGATAACTTCTCCAGTGAGATAAACTCTCCAGTTCCTATGTTATTCTATGGGAGAGATTTAGTTATAGACTACAGGGGAGATGTACTAAGGTGTGATAAAGAGGTGATAACTTCTCCAGTGAGATAAACTCCCCAGTTCCTATGTTATTATATGGAGATATTTAGTTATAGACTACAGGGGGTGATGTACTAATGTGTGATAAAGAGGAGATAACTTCTCAATTGAGATAAACTCTCCAGTTCCTATCCTATTCTATGGGAGAGATTTAGTTATAGACTACAGGGGAGATGTACTAAGGTGTGATAAAGAGGAGATAACTTCTCCAGTGAGATAAACTCTCCATTTCCTATGTTACTCTATGGGCGAGGTTTAGTTATAGACTACAGGAGAGATGTACTAAGGTGTGATAAAGAGGAGATTACTTCTCCAGTGAGATAATCTCTCCTGTTCCTATGTAATTCTATGGGAGAGGTTTAGTTATAGACTATAGCGGAGATGTACTACTTCCCACTGAGATAAACTCTCCATTTCCTATGTTACTCTATGGGTGAGGTTTAGTTATAGACTACAGGGGAGATGCACTAAGGTGTGATAACGCAATGCGTTGCGTACCTCTCTGGCACTCAAGGGGTTACACTGTGCATAGATGGGTGGGTTCTTTGTATGGAATATTTTTTTTTATATGTTATTTTTTTTTTTACAGGTAAATGACGAGAAGATGGAAGAAAAGAACGGACCAGAGGAAGAAAGAAGATGGAGAAGGAAGTGAGAAGAAAGAAGATAGAAAAACAAAGGGAGATAGAAGAAGATGGACATGGATGACAGGTTAGTGTAAAACAGATAAGTCTGGTGCTTGAAAGTGTGTCAGCTACCGATTGTTATCTTTTATCCTGTGATGTTCCCATTTTTACCGCTACTTAGCAATTTTTTGGGAACTTAAGACACAAAATGGACGTTTGGCCAAAAGACATTTTCTGTGGTCTAATGTTTTGTTGTGCTTTCAGCTGGTAGGACAATTGTATAATTTGTTATCACTTTTTGTTAAAGAGACATTATCCAGTCTTGTCCTACCGTCGGTTTTAATGGCGTCAAATGAATCAGGGCCTAAAAGTGAGTATTAATGTTTTTAAAGCTGGCCATAGATGGGCAATCACATTACTACTGGGTACTACTTAGTACTGGGTCTAAATCTGGCCATAGATGGGCAATCACATTACTACTGGGTACTACTTAGTACTGGGTCTAAATCTGGCCATAGAAGGGCAATCACATTACTACTGGGTACTACTTAGTACTGGGTCTAAATCTGGCCAGTAACGGGCAATCACATTACTACTGGGTACTACTTAGTACTGGGTCTAAATCTGGGCAGAGATGGGCAATCACATTACTACTGGGTACTACTTAGTACTAGGTCTAAATCTGGACAGTGATGGGCAATCACATTACTACTGGGTACTACTTAATACTGGGTCTAAATCTGGCCAGAGATGGGCAATCACATTACTACTGGGTACTACTTAATACTGGGTCTAAATCTGGCCAGAAACGGGCAATCACATTACTACTGGGTACTACTTAGTACTGGGTCTAAATCTGGCCATAGATGGACAATCACATTACTACTGGGTACTACTTAGTACTGGGTCTAAATCTGGCCAGAGATGGGCAATCACATTACTACTGGGCACTACTTAGTACTGGGTCTAAATCTGGCCAGAGATGGGCAATCACATTACTACTGGGTACTACTTAGTACTGGGTCTAAATCTGGCCAGAGATGGGCAATCACATTACTACTGGGTACTACTTAGTACTGGGTCTAAATCTGGCCATAGATGGACAATCACATTACTACTGGGTACTACTTAGTACTGGGTCTAAATCTGGCCAGAGATGGGCAATCACATTACTACTGGGCACTACTTAGTACTGGGTCTAAATCTGGCCAGAGATGGGCAATCACATTACTACTGGGTACTACTTAGTACTGGGTCTAAATCTGGCCAGTGATGGGCAATTACATTACTACTGGGTACTAGTTAGTACTGGGTTTAAAGCTGGCCAGAGATGGGTAGTAAAAATTATTGCTTGTGACCTTTTGTCACAGGTTAACCCATTGAAGACCTAATAGGTGTGTAATATGCGTTGATTTGCAAGGAATTGCGCACTCTCTGATGCTCAGGCTTATGATTGATTAAATGCTTGTGAATCAGAGAGGTGCACACATCCGTCCAAAGCAATGCAATTCGGACACCCATATAGTATTCAAGGGATCAAATTGTGACTAAAAAGTACATCAACATTAACCCTTTGAGTGCCAGAGGGGTATACAACGTTTTGCAGAGCAATACATTGAATACCAGGGTTTAAAAAGACAAAAGATGATACCAACCAGGGGTGGACACTCATACAAGCCATATATCTGATCTAACATAGAAACGAACATAAATTGTGGTGGGGATTTGATGCGGTACCGGGTGATGATGGCACAGTACTGTACTGTCTGATTCATTAGCACGAGGCAATGGACAGCAACAATCCTGTTCTCAAAAAGAGAGTAGGGGGGCATTATAATGTAAAAGATGGTGTGTGTGTAGAATGTAAGCACTTTGTGCAAGCTACATATTGACCATCTTAGTCCGCGGCTGAGTGTCACCACTTTTCCCGACCTCCAGTCCTACTACACAAGACTTCCCCTGGGCACAGAGACTCACTGGGGGGAATGAAATTGAAAAGTATAGGACACTGCACGGGGGGCCCACTAGGCTCCAATAAAACATAATGGCTCAAACTTCTGGGGGACCCCAAGTCTGACTGGGCCCCCTGCACCTTCAGAACTGAGGGGGTCTCAATTATTCCACTGGTTGCAATCTCCTACAGCTGAAGATCCTCCGGTTGACTAACCCTGATGTCAATATACAGTCCGGGGTGTTTATTTACTGCTTTACTATCGTGTTTGGATCACCATAATCCCTGGTCATGCATGATGGACCCACGGAAATATATTGTTTAGGTTTGATGTGCAGATTAATATGTCCTGGAAATAAGACTACAGGAGAGATGTACTAATGTGTGATAAAGAGGAGATAACTTCTCCAGTGAGATAATCTCTCCAGCTCCTATGTTATTATATGGGAGATATTTAGTTATAGACTACAGGGGGAGATGTACTAAGGTGCGATGAAGAGGAGATAACTTCTCCAGGGAGATAAACTCTCCAGTTCCTATGTTATTCTATGGGAGATCTTTAGTTATAGACTACAGGGGAGATGTACTAAGGTGTGATAAAGAGGAGATAACTTCTCCAGTGAGATAAACTCTCCAGTTCCTATGTTATTCTATGGGAGATCTTTAGTTATAGACTACAGGGGAGATGTACTAAGGTGTGATAAAGATGAGATAACTTCTCCAGTGAGATAAACTCTCCACTTCCTATGTTATTATATGGGAGAAATTTAGTTATAGACTACAGGGGAGATGTTCTAAGGTGTGATAAAGAGGAGATAACTTCTCCAGTGAGATAAAGTCTCCAGTTCCTATGTTATTCTATGGGAGAGATTTAGTTATAGACTACAGGGGGAGATGTACTAATGTGTGATAAAGAGGAGATAACTTCTCCAGTGAGATAAACTCTCCAGTTCCTATGTTATTCTATGGGAGATATTTAGTTATAGACTACAGGGGAGATGTACTAAGGTGTCATAAAGAGGAGATAACTTCTCCAGTGAGATAATCTCTCCAGTTCCTATGTTATTATATGGGAGAGATTTAGGTATTGACTACAGGGGGAGATGTACTAAGGTGTGATGAAGAGGAGATAACTTCTCCAGTGAGATAAACTCTCCAGTTCCTATGTTATTCTATGGGAGATCTTTAGTTATAGACTACAGGGGAGATGTACTAAGGTGTGATAAAGAGGAGATAACTTCTCCAGTGTGATAAACTCTCCAGTCCCTATGTTACTCTATGGGAGATCTTTAGTTATAGACTATAGGGTGAGATGTACTAAGGTGTGATAAAGAGGAGATAACTTCTCCAGTGAGATAAACTCTCCAGTTCCTATATTATTCTATGGGAGATCTTTAGTTATAGGCTACAGGGGAGATGTACTAAGGTGTGATAAAGAGGAGATAACTTCTCCAGTGAGATAAACTCTCCAGTTCCTATGTTATTCTATGGGATAGCTTTGGTTATAGGCTACAGGGGAGATGTACTAAGGTGTGATAAAGAGGAGATAACTTCTCCAGTGAGATAAACTCTCCAGTTCCTTTGTTATTCTATGGGAGAGATTAAGTTATAAACTACAGGGGAGATGCACTAAGGTGTGATAAAGAGGAAATAACTTCTCCAGTGAGATAAACTCTCCAGTTCCTATGTTATTCTATGGCAGAGAATAACATACGCCCATTAATTGAGCCGTTACAGAGATTGAGGATCTAACGTCTTTATTACGATCAGGAAAGCAATTAGATTATGGTACATTTATGAGCAAGTAGTCAACCAACATTTTAGATTACTGTTCACAACACTTGAGAGGTTAAGTGGCATGAGACCACTTTCCTCTAATACCGTATGTCTGTATCGGAGGTGGTAAAGGAGTAGGCATGAGACCACTCTTTGCCCAAAGTCTAGTTTGAAATACCCATTACATATAGATCTAAAGGATTAATATTGGACCAGGAAAAAGAGGTGGCATGAGACTGATCCTTTACCTGGTAATGTCTGTGGTATAATAATAGGCACGAGACCGCTTTATACCAATAGTTTTTACTAACAAATAGAGGCATGATGGCATAAGAGTTGGCACGAGACCACTCTCAGTTTAATAATTGATTGTTTGATAGATATCTCATACAGATTTAAATGCTCAACATAGGAAGCCATTGTTTAATAGTCTCTCCATTTGATATCAGGAGGATTGACTAGTATCACAATAGATCCTCCTCTCTCTATACATATCAGAACAGCCTCTAAGTAGATGTATTTATCTTATAAATATTTATAAACACAAAGAGATATGTGTATGGATGAATGCATAATTGATACACAATAGTTTTTCAATATCATATGGACGATCTCACAGTGACGAGCTGAGTGACGTTTTTAGGGTAGTCATATTAAGTTAGGTTACTACCTTTATTTGCTTTTAATGAAAAACATGTTTAATTATATTCAATAAATATTTGTTTTAGTGGTAGTAGTCGTTTCTTTCCACATAGTGGCTGTATTAATACAGTATCGAACTGGTCTGTTTCTCTGGGGATTAGTACCCCATTCTTGCTGTCTTTCTTTTTTTTTTCCTCAAAGTGACTTGACTATTTAGACCTGCGATACGTAGATTATTCTTTCATTAAATGGCACTATAATGTAAAAGATGGTGTGTGTAGAATGTAAGCACTTTTTGGAAGCTACATGATGACCATCTTAGTCCGCGGCTGAGTGTCCCCCCGTTACCCCACCTCCAGTCCTACTACAGAAGACTTCCCCTGGGCACAGAGACTCACTGGGGGGGGGGGTGAAATTGAAAAAGCAAAGGAAACTGCACAGGGAGCCCCCTAGGCTCCAATATAACATAATGGCCCAAACTTCTGGGGGACCCCAAATCTGGCTGGGCCACCTGCACCTTCAGAACTGAGGGGGTCTCAATTATTCCACTGGTTGCAATCTCCTACAGCTGAAGGTCCTACGGTTGACTAACCCTGATGTCAATATACAGTCCGGGGTGTATATTTACTGCTTTACTATCGTGTTTGGATCTCCATAATCCCTGGTCATGCATGATGGACCCACGGAAATATATTGTTTAGGTTTGATGTGCAGATTAATATGTCCTGGAAATAAGACTACAGGAGAGATGTACTAATGTGTGATAAAGAGGAGATAACTTCTCCAGTGAGATAAACTCTCCAGTTCCTATGTTATTATATAGGAGATCTTTAGTTATAGACTACAGGGGGAGATGTACTAAGGTGTGATAAAGAGGAGATAACTTCTCCAGTGAGATAAACGCTCCAGTTCCTATGTTATTCTATGGGAGATCCATAGTTATAGACTACAGGGGAGATGTACTAAGGTATGATAAAGACGAGATAACTTTTCCAGTGAGATAAACTCTCCAGTTCCTATGTTATTCTATGGGAGATCTTTAGTTATAGACTACAGGAGAGATGTACTAACGTGTGATAAAGAGGAGATAACTTCTCCAGTGAGATAAACTCTCCAGTTCCTATGTTATTATATAGGAGATCTTTAGTTATAGACTACAGGGGGAGATGTACTAAGGTGTGATAAAGAGGAGATAACTTCTCCAGTGAGATAAACGCTCCAGTTCCTATGTTATTCTATGGGAGATCCTTAGTTAAAGACTACAGGGGAGATGTACTAAGGTATGATAAAGACGAGATAACTTTTCCAGTGAGATAAACTCTCCAGTTCCTATGTTATTCTATGGGAGAGATTTAGTTATAGACTACAGGGGAGATGTACTAAGGTATGATAAAGACGAGATAACTTTTCCAGTCAGATAAACTCTCCAGTTCCTATGTTATTATATGGGAGAGATTTAATTACAGACTACAGGTGGAGATGTACTAAGGTGTAATAAAGAGGAGATAACTTCTCCAGTGAGATAATACCTCCAGTTCCTATATTATTCTATGGGATAGATTTAGTTATAGACTACAGGGGGAGATGTACTAAGGTGTGATAAAGAGGAGATAACTTCTCCAGTGAGAGAAACTCTCCAGTTCCTATGTTATTCTATGGGAGAGCTTTAGTTATAGACTACAGGGGAGATGTACTAAGGTGTGATAAAGATGAGATAACTTCTCCAGTGAGATAAACTCTCCAGTTCCTATGTTATTGTATGGGAGAGATTTAGTTATCGACTACAGGGGAGATGTACTAAGGTGTGATAAAGAGGAGATAACTTCTCCAGTGTGATAAACTCTCCAGTTCCTATGTTATTCTATGGGAGAGATTTAGTTATAGACTACAGAGGAGATGTACTAAGGTGTGATAAAGAGGAGATAACTTCTCCAGTGTGATAAACTCTCCAGTTCCTATGTTATTCTATGGGAGAGATTTAGTCATAGACTACAGGGGAGATATACTAAGGTGTGATAAAGAGGAGATAACGTCTCCAGTGAGATAAACTCTCCAGTTCCTATGTTATTCTATGGTAGAGGTTTAGTTATAGACTACAGGGGAAGATATACTAAGGTGTGATAATGCAATGCGTTGTGTACCTCTCTGGCACTCAAGGGGTTACACTATGCATAGATGTGTGGGTTCTTTGAATGGAATTTTTTTTTATATCTCTTAATTTTTTTTTGCAGGTAAATGACGAGAAGATGGAAGAAAAAGACGGACCAGAGGAAGAAAGAAGATGGAGAAGGAAGTGAGAAGAAAGAAGAAGGGAGATAGAAGAAGATGGACAGTGGATGGCAGGTTAGTGTAAAACAGATAAGTTCAGTGCTTGAAAGTGTGTCAGCTACCAATTGTTATCTTTTACCCTGTGATGTCCCCATTTTTGCGCTACTTAGCAGTGTTTTGGGAGCTTAACACACAAAATGGACGTTTGGCCAAAAGACCTTATCTGTGGCCAAACGTTTGTTGTGCTTTCAGCTGGTAAGACAATTGAATAATTTGTTATAATTTTTGTTAAAAGGACGTTATCCAGTTTTGTCCTACCGTCGGTTTTAATTGCCTCAAATGAATCATGGCCTACAAGTGAGTATTAATGTTTAAATCTGGCCATAGATGGGCAATCACATTACTACTGGGTACTACTTAATACTGGGTCTAAATCTGGCCATAGATGGGCAATCACATTACTACTGGGTACTACTTAGTACTGGGTCTAAATCTGGCCTGAAATGGGCAATCACATTACTACTGGGTATTACTTATTACTGGGTCTAAATCTGGCCAGAAATGGGCAATCACATTACAAATGGGTAGTACTTAGAAAAGGTTGAAAGCTGGCCAGAGATGGGTAGTGAAAATGATTGCTTGTGACCTTTTGTCTCAGTTTTACCCATTGAAGACGTAATAGGTGTGTAATAAGCATTGATTTGCAAGGCATTGTGCACTCCTCTGATGCTCAAGCTTATGACTGATGAAACACTTGTGAATCATAGAGGTGCTCACAGCCGTCCAAAGCAATGCAATTCGGAAACTCATATGGTCAAATTGTGACAAAAAAGTAAGTCAACATTAACCCTTTGTGTGCCAGAGGGGTATGCAACATTTTCAGAGCAATGCATTGAATTCCAGGGCTCAACAAAAAGAAAGATGATACGGACTGGGGTGGACAATCAGACAAGCCCTATATCTGATCTAACATATAAACTAACATACTTTTTTTGGGGTATTTGATGGTATACCTGGTGATGATGATGATGACACACTTCTGTCCTGTCTGATTCATTAGCACGAGGCAATGGACAGCAACAATTCTGTTCTCAAGAAGACAGCACGGGAAACTATAATGTAACAGATGGTGTGTGTGTGTAGAATGTAAGCACTTTGAGCAAGCTATGTATTGATCATCTTAGTCCGAGGCTGAGTGTCACCACGTTACCCCACCTCCAGTCGTACTACACAAGACTTCCCCTGGGCACAGACACTCACTGGGGGGGTTGAAATTGAAAAAGCAAAGGACACTGCACAGGGGGACCCCCTAGGCTCCAATATAACATAATGGCCCAAAGTTCTGGGGGAGCCCAAGTCTGACTGGGCCCCCTGCACCTTCAGAGCTGAGCGGGTCTCAATTATTCCACTGATTGCAATCTCCTACAGCTGAAGATCCTACGGTTGACTAACCCTGATGTCAATATACAGTCCGGGGTGTTTATTTAATGCTTTACTATCGTGTTTGGATCTCAGTAATCCCTGGTCATGCATGATGGACCCACGGAAATATATTGTTTAGGTTTGATGAGCAGATTAATATGTCCTGGAAATAAGACTACAGGGGGAGATATACTAAGGTGTGATAAAGATGAGATCTCTTCTCCAGTGAGATAAACTTTTCAGTTCCTATGTTATTCTACGGGAGAGATTTACTTATAGACTACAGGGGAGATGTACTAAGGTGTGATAAAGAGGAGATAACTTCTCCAGTGAGGTAAACTCTCCAGTTCCTATGTTATACTATGGGAGATCTTTAGTTATAGACTACAGGGGGAGATGTACTAAGGTGTGATAAAGATGAGATCACTTCTCCAGTGAGATAAACTTTCCAGTTCCTATGTTATTCTATGGGAGAGATTTACTTATAGACTACAGGGGAGATGTACTAAGGTGTGATAAAGAGGAGATAACTTCTCCAGTGAGGTAAACTCTCCAGTTCCTGTGTTATTCTATGGGAGAGATTTAGTTATAGACTACAGGGGGAGATGTACTAAGGTGTTATAAAGAGGAGATAACTTCTCCAGTGAGATAAACTCTCCAGTTCCTATGTTATTCTATGGGAGAGATTTAGTTATAGACTACAGGGGAGATGTACTAAGATGTGATAAATAGGAGATAACTTCTCCAGTGAGATAAACTCTCCAGTTCCTATGTTATTCTATGGGAGAGATTTAGTTATAGACTACAGGGGAGATGTACTAAGGTGTGATAAAGAGGTGATAACTTCTCCAGTGAGATAAACTCCCCAGTTCCTATGTTATTATATGGAGATATTTAGTTATAGACTACAGGGGGTGATGTACTAATGTGTGATAAAGAGGAGATAACTTCTCAATTGAGATAAACTCTCCAGTTCCTATCCTATTCTATGGAAGAGATTTAGTTATAGACTACAGGGGAGATGTACTAAGGTGTGATAAAGAGGAGATAACTTCTCCAGTGAGATAAACTCTCCATTTCCTATGTTACTCTATGGGCGAGGTTTAGTTATATACTACAGGAGAGATGTACTAAGGTGTGATAAAGAGGAGATAACTTCTCCAGTGAGATAATCTCTCCTGTTCCTATGTTATTCTATGGGAGAGGTTTAGTTATAGACTATAGCGGAGATGTACTACTTCCCACTGAGATAAACTCTCCATTTCCTATGTTACTCTATGGGTGAGGTTTAGTTATAGACTACAGGAGAGATGCACTAAGGTGTGATAACGCAATGCGTTGCGTACCTCTCTGGCACTCAAGGGGGTTACACTGTGCATAGATGGGTGGGTTCTTTGTATGGAATATTTTTTTTATATGTTATTTTTTTTTTTACAGGTAAATGACGAGAAGATGGAAGAAAAGAACGGACCAGAGGAAGAAAGAAGATGGAGAAGGAAGTGAGAAGAAAGAAGATAGAAAAACAAAGGGAGATAGAAGAAGATGGACATGGATGACAGGTTAGTGTAAAACAGATAAGTCTGGTGCTTGAAAGTGTGTCAGCTACCGATTGTTATCTTTTATCCTGTGATGTTCCCATTTTTACCGCTACTTAGCAATTTTTTGGGAACTTAAGACACAAAATGGACGTTTGGCCAAAAGACATTTTCTGTGGTCTAATGTTTTGTTGTGCTTTCAGCTGGTAGGACAATTGTATAATTTGTTATCACTTTTTGTTAAAGAGACATTATCCAGTCTTGTCCTACCGTCGGTTTTAATGGCGTCAAATGAATCAGGGCCTAAAAGTGAGTATTAATGTTTTTAAAGCTGGCCATAGATGGGCAATCACATTACTACTGGGTACTACTTAGTACTGGGTCTAAATCTGGCCATAGATGGGCAATCACATTACTACTGGGTACTACTTAGTACTGGGTCTAAATCTGGCCATAGAAGGGCAATCACATTACTACTGGGTACTACTTAGTACTGGGTCTAAATCTGGCCAGAGATGGGCAATCACATTACTACTGGGTACTACTTAGTACTGGGTCTAAATCTGGCCAGTAACGGGCAATCACATTACTACTGGGTACTACTTAGTACTGGGTCTAAATCTGGCCAGAGATGGGTAATCACATTACTACTGGGTACTACTTAGTACTGGGTCTAAATCTGGGCAGAGATGGGCAATCACATTACTACTGGGTACTACTTAGTACTAGGTCTAAATCTGGCCAGTGATGGGCAATCACATTACTACTGGGTACTACTTAATACTGGGTCTAAATCTGGCCAGAGATGGGCAATCACATTACTACTGGGTACTACTTAATACTGGGTCTAAATCTGGCCAGAAACGGGCAATCACATTACTACTGGGTACTACTTAGTACTGGGTCTAAATCTGGCCATAGATGGACAAACACATTACTACTGGGTACTACTTAGTACTGGGTCTAAATCTGGCCAGAGATGGGCAATCACATTACTACTGGGCACTACTTAGTACTGGGTCTAAATCTGGCCAGAGATGGGCAATCACATTACTACTGGGTACTACTTAGTACTGGGTCTAAATCTGGCCAGAGATGGGCAATCACATTACTACTGGGTACTACTTAGTACTGGGTCTAAATCTGGCCAGTGATGGGCAATTACATTACTACTGGGTACCAGTTAGTACTGGGTTTAAAGCTGGCCAGAAATGGGTAGTAAAAATGATTGCTTGTGACCTTTTGTCACAGGTTAACCCATTGAAGACCTAATAGGTGTGTAATATGCGTTGATTTGCAAGGCATTGCGCACTCTCTGATGCTCAGGCTTATGATTGATTAAATGCTTGTGAATCAGAGAGGTGCACACATCCGTCCAAAGCAATGCAATTCGGACACCCATATAGTATTCAAGGGATCAAATTGTGACTAAAAAGTACATCAACATTAACCCTTTGAGTGCCAGAGGGGTATGCAACGTTTTGCAGAGCAATACATTGAATACCAGGGTTTAAAAAGACAAAAGATGATACCAACCAGGGGTGGACACTCATACAAGCCATATATCTGATCTAACATAGAAACGAACATAAATTTTGGTGGGGATTTGATGCGGTACCGGATGATGATGGCACAGTACTGTACTGTCTGATTCATTAGCACGAGGCAATGGACAGCAACAATCCTGTTCTCAAAAAGAGAGTAGGGGGGCATTATAATGTAAAAGATGGTGTGTGTGTAGAATGTAAGCACTTTGTGCAAGCTACATATTGACCATCTTAGTCCGCGGCTGAGTGTCACCACTTTTCCCGACCTCCAGTCCTACTACACAAGACTTCCCCTGGGCACAGAGACTCACTGGGGGGAATGAAATTGAAAAGTATAGGACATTGCACGGGGGGCCCACTAGGCTCCAATAAAACATAATGGCCCAAACTTCTGGGGGACCCCAAGTCTGACTGGGCCCCCTGCACCTTCAGAACTGAGGGGGTCTCAATTATTCCACTGGTTGCAATCTCCTACAGCTGAAGATCCTCCGGTTGACTAACCCTGATGTCAATATACAGTCCGGGGTGTTTATTTACTGCTTTACTATCGTGTTTGGATCTCCATAATCCCTGGTCATGCATGATGGACCCACGGAAATATATTGTTTAGGTTTGATGTGCAGATTAATATGTCCTGGAAATAAGACTACAGGAGAGATGTACTAATGTGTGATAAAGAGGAGATAACTTCTCCAGTGAGATAATCTCTCCATTTCCTATGTTATTCTATGGGAGAGATTTAGTTATAGACAACATGGGAGATGTACTAAGGAGTGATAAAGATGAGATAACTTCTCCAGTGAGATAAACTCACCAGTTCCTATGTTATTCTATGGGAGAGATTTAGTTATAGACTACAGGGGGATGTACTAAGGTGTGATAAAGAGGTGATAACTTCTCCAGTGATATAAACTCTCCAGTTCCTATGTTATTATATGGAGATATTTAGTTATAGACTACAGGGGGAGATGTACTAATGTGTGATAAAGAGGAGATAACTTCTCCAGTGAGATAAACTCTCCATTTCCTATGTTACTCTATGGGCGAGGTTTAGTTATAGACTACAGAGGATATGTACTAAGATGTGATAAAGAGGAGATAACTTCTCCAGTGATAAACTCTACAGTTCCTATGTTATTCTATGGGAGATCTTTAGTTATATACTATAGGAGAGATGTACTAAGGTGTGCTAAAGAGGAGACAACTTCTCCAGTGAGATAAACTCTCCAGTTCCTATATTATTCTATGGGCGAGGTTTAGTTATAGACTACAGGGGAAATGTACTAAGGTGTGATAAAGAGGAGATAACTTCTCCAGTGAGATAATCTCTCCTGTTCCTATGTTATTCTATGGGCGAGGTTTAATTATAGACTACAGGGGAGATGTACTAAGGTGTGATAACGCACGTTGCGTACCTCTCTGGCACTCAAGGGGGTAACACTGGGCATAGATGGGTGGGTTCTTTGTATGGAATATTTTTTTTATATGTTATTTTTTTTACAGGTAAATGACGAGAAGATGGAAGAAAAGAACGGACCAGAGGAAGAAAGAAGATGGAGAAGGAAGTGAGAAGAAAGAAGATAGAAAAACAAAGGGAGATAGAAGAAGATGGACAGTGGATGACAGGTTAGTGTAAAACAGATAAGTCTGGTGCTTGAAAGTGTGTCAGGTAACAATTGTTATCTTTTATCCTGTGATATTCCCATTTTTACCGCTACTTAGCAGTGTTTTGGGAACTTAAGACACAAAATGGACGTTTGGCCAAAAGACATTTTCTGCGGTCTAATGTTTTGTTGTGCTTTCAGCTGGTAGGACAATTGTATAATTTGTTATCACTTTTTGTTAAAGAGACATTATCCAGTCTTGTCCTAACGTCGGTTTTAATGGCGTCAAATGAATCAGGGCCTAAAAGTGAGTATTAATGTTTTTAAATCTGGCCATAGATGGGCAATCACATTACTACTGGGTACTACTTAGTACTGGGTCTAAATCTGGCCATAGATGGGCAATCACATTACTACTGGGTACTACTTAGTACTGGGTCTAAATCTGGCCAGAGATGGGCAATCACATTACAACTGGGTACTACTTAGTACTGGGTCTAAATCTGGCCAGAGATGGGCAATCACATTACAACTGGGTACTACTTAGTACTGGGTCTAAATCTGGCCAGTGATGGGCAATCACATTACTACTGGGTACTACTTAGTACTGGGTCTAAATCTGGCCAGAGATGGGCAATCACATTACAACTGGGTACTACTTAGTACTGGGTCTAAATCTGGCCAGAAACGGGCAATCACATTACTACTGGGTACTACTTAGTACTGGGTTTAAAGCTGGCCAGAGATGGGTAGTAAAAATGATTGCTTGTGACCTTTTGTCACAGGTTAACCCATTGAAGACCTAATAGGTGTGTAATATGCGTTGATTTGCAAGGCATTGCGCACTCTCTGATGCTCAGGCTTATGATTGATTAAATGCTTGTCAATCAGAGAGGTGCACACATCCGTCCAAATCAATGCAATTCGGACACCCATATAGTATTCAAGGGATCAAATTGTGACTAAAAAGTACATCAACATTAACCCTTTGAGTGCCAGAGGGGTATAAAACGTTTTGCAGAGCAATACATTGAATACCAGGGTTTAAAAAGACAAAAGATGATACCAACCAGGGGTGGACACTCATACAAGCCATATATCTGATCTAACATAGAAACGAACATAAATTTTGGTGGGGATTTGATGCGGTACCGGGTGATGATGGCACAGTACTGTACTGTCTGATTCATTAGCACGAGGCAATTAACAGCAACAATCCTGTTCTCAAAAAGAGAGTAGGGGGGCATTATAATGTAAAAGATGGTGTGTGTAGAATGTAAGCACTTTGTGCAAGTTACATATTGACCATCTTAGTCCGCGGCTGAGTGTCACCACTTTTCCCGACCTCCAGTCCTACTACACAAGACTTCCCCTGGGCACAGAGACTCACTGGGGGGAATGAAATTGAAAAGTATAGGACACTGCACGGGGGGCCCACTAGGCTCCAATAAAACATAATGGTCCAAACTTCTGGGGGACCCCAAGTCTGACTGGGCCCCCTGCACCTTCAGAACTGAGGGGGTCTCAATTATTCCACTGGTTGCAATCTCCTACAGCTGAAGATCCTCCGGTTGACTAACCCTGATGTCAATAAACAGTCCGGGGTGTATATTTACTGCTTTACTATCGTGTTTGGATCTCCATAATCCCTGGTCATGCATGATGGACCCACAGAAATATATTGTTTAGGTTTGATGTGCAGATTAATATGTCCTGGAAATAAGACTACAGGAGAGATGTACTAATGTGTGATAAAGAGGAGATAACTTCTCCAGTGAGATAATCTCTCCAGCTCCTATGTTATTATATGGGAGATATTTAGTTATAGACTACAGGGGGAGATGTACTAAGGTGCGATGAAGTGGAGATAACTTCTCCAGGGAGATAAACTCTCCAGTTCCTATGTTATTCTATGGGAGATCTTTAGTTATAGACTACAGGGGAGATGTACTAAGGTGTGATAAAGAGGAGATAACTTCTCCAGTGAGATAAACTCTCCAGTTCCTATGTTATTCTATGGGAGAGATTTAGTTATAGACTACAGGGAGATGTACTAAGGAGTGATAAAGATGAGCTAACTTCTCCAGTGAGATAAACTCTCCAGTTCCTATGTTATTCTATTCGAGATCTTTAGTTATAGACTACAGGGGAGATGTACTAAGGTGTGATAAAGATGAGATAACTTCTCCAGTGAGATAAACTCTCCACTTCCTATGTTATTATATGGGAGAAATTTAGTTATAGACTACAGGGGAGATGTTCTAAGGTGTGATAAAGAGGAGATAACTTCTCCAGTGAGATAAAGTCTCCAGTTCCTATGTTATTCTATGGGAGAGATTTAGTTATAGACTACAGGGGGAGATGTACTAATGTGTGATAAAGAGGAGATAACTTCTCCAGTGAGATAAAGTCTCCAGTTCCTATGTTATTCTATGGGAGATATTTAGTTATAGACTACAGGGGAGATGTACTAAGGTGTCATAAAGAGGAGATAACTTCTCCAGTGAGATAATCTCTCCAGTTCCTATGTTATTATATGGGAGAGATTTAGGTATTGACTACAGGGGGAGATGTACTAAGGTGTGATGAAGAGCAGATAACTTCTCCAGTGAGATAAACTCTCCAGTTCCTATGTTATTCTATGGGAGATCTTTAGTTATAGACTACAGGGGATATGTACTAAGGTGTGATAAAGAGGAGATAACGTCTCCAGTGTGATAAACTCTCCAGTCACTATGTTATTCTATGGAAGAGATTTAGTTATAGACTACAGGGGAGATGTACTAAGGTGTAATAAAGAGGAGATAACTTCTCCAGTGAGATAAACTCTCCAGTTCCTATTTTATTCTGTGGGAGAGATTTAGTTATAGACTACAGAGGAGATGTACTAAGGTGTGATAAAGAGGAGATAACTTCTCCAGTGAGATAATCTCTCCTGTTCCTATGTTATTCTATGGGAGATCTTTAGTTATAGACTACAGGGGAGATGTACTAAGGTGTGATAAAGAGGAGATAACTTCTCCAGTGAGATAATCTCTCCTGTTCCTATGTTATTCTATGGGAGATCTTTAGTAATAGACTACAGGAGAGATGTACTAAGGTGTGATAAAGAGGCGATAACTTCTTCAGTGAGGTAAACTCTCCAGTTCCTATGTTATTCTATGGAAGAGCTTTAGTTATAGACTGCAGGGGAAGATGTACTAAAGTGTGATAAGGAGGAGATATCTTCTCCAGTGTGATAAACTCTCCAGTTCCTATGTTATTCTATGGGAGATTTTTAGTTATAGACTACAGGGGAGATATACTAAGGTGTGATAAAGAGAAGATAACTTATCCAGTGAGATAAACTCTCCAGTTCCTATGTTATTCTATGGGAGATCTTTAGTTATAGACTACAGGGGAGATGTACTAAGGCGTGATAAAGAGGGGATAACTTCTCCAGTGAGATAAACTCTCCAGTTCCTATGTTATTCTATGGGAGATCCTTAGTTATAGACTACAGGGGAGATATACTAAGGTGTGATAAAGAAGAGATAACTTCTCCAGTGAGATAAACTCTCCAGTTCTTATGTTATTCTATGGAAGAGATTTAGTTATAGACTACAGGTGGAGATATACTAAGGTGTGATAAAGAAGAGATAACTTCTCCAGTGAGATAAACTCTCCAGTTCCTATGTTATTCTATGGGAGATATTTAGTTATAGACTACAGGATTTACTAAGGTGTGATAAAGAGGAGATAACTTATCCAGTAAGATAAACTCTCCAGTTCTGTGTACTGTACCTGTGCTCTATGATTCCTAAAGTCTAAGAGATCTTAGTATATTGGCTCATAGGAATTACACAAGTGATATCACTGGAGAAGTTATCTCCACTTTATCTCTACTTTATCACTCCTTAGTGCATCCCTTCGCTCCCACCTGCCAGCCTTATTACTGATGTTGGAGGTGACATGGGTGGCTTCTCCCAGCAATCATTGCAAGCTGCAATACTGTTTGGGTGGATGAGAAGGAAGAAGGCAGTGAATGCGTTTGGTTACTTGCATTTATCACTTACCTTGATCTTGTAGACAATCAATACCAGGGGGCAATCAGGAGGGTCCTTATGCCCCCCCACAGCAATGTCTGAGCAAGTGCAAGGATGGATAACCCGAGTGCCATGGTGACCTGGTTCACACGTTTTTTAGCCGCTAAACTATGATAATATTTGTTTTCATTAAAAAACTACATTTCTTAAGGTATTAAATAAAATACTCTAATGGAAAGCTTAACAGTATAGTAATGTTTCATAATAAAAGCAGCTCTAATTATTCATCATAGTATTTGGACTTTGGAGAGTGTTATTTCAATTCTGTTAGAGTTGTAGTTCAAGAGTAATTCAATGACAAAGTGTCCCCCCCTCCCGCCCTTTTACTGATGTAACACTGCTCAGCCAGATCAGAAGGGAGGTGCCCAGGTAGACTGCAGAAAGGGACAATCTTCAATTAAGATAAGGGAAAAACCTGAAAAACTTGTCAAGGGGGGCAGGGCTTTCATTGTTCTCATAGGAAGAAGATTGTCCCCTGCTGTTATCTATCTGGTCTATGGACTGGATTCCACATCTGAGAAGAGATGGCTTACACTAGGTAAAAGGGGCGGGAGGGGAAACTTTGCTTGTGAATATCTCTCAAACCATAAAGGTTTGAGAGATAAGACTTATATCATTCTTCATGTTTTTTTTAATGCCTACAAAATAAAATAAAGATAAAACTAAGTATTACTATCCCTTTAAGTAGTAGTCTCCAGCTCTCTATAGTAAGTGATAAGAACAGAATCATCAAATGGCCACTAAAGAAAACAGTAGTTTAAAATAAAAAAAATCAAGTGTGACGGTCTTCTGAAGGGTTCTTCCTGCCCTCTACCTACACAACTCGAACCATGTCTCTGCTGCAATCTTTTTCTCTGGCTGCCCATCAACTTTGGAATGCCCACCATTCACCGGTCATCCACACTCATCACTTTCAAGCATCTCCTGAAAACCCAATCAGGAACAATATCCTCCTTGTGCCACTGATAGTCACATCAGAATCCTTCTGCACTTCCTTCACTACGTCTTGTACTTATGATCCTCCTCCTACTGTCTCGTATGTCGTCATGAATTCTAATTAGATTGTAAGCTCCTTGGGGCAGGGCCCCTTTCCCAGTGTATGATTCCCTTTGCTGCACATTTCCCCCCGCAAAATAATGAAATGATTGTACTTTAGCCTAATGTTTTTAACCCATTTTTGTTTTGTACTATTACAACTTTTGTGCTGTGTACATGTACAGTGAGGGAAAAAATTATTTGATCCCCTGCTGATTTTGTACGTTTTCCCACTGACAAAGAAATGATCAGTCCGTAATTCTAATGGTAGGTTTATTTGAACAGTGAGAGACAGAATAACAACACAAAAATCCTGAAAAACGCATTTCAAAAAAGTTATAAATTGATTTGCATTTTACTGAGTGAAATAAGTATTTGACCCCTTTGCAAAACATGACTTAGTATTTGGTGGCAAAACCCTTGTTGGCAATCACAGAGGTCAGACGTTTCTTGTAGTTGGCCACCAGGTTTGCACACATCTCAGGTGGGATTTTGTCCCTTTGCAGATCCTCTCCAAGTCATTAAGGTTTTGAGGCTGATGTTTGGCAACTCGAACCTTCAGCTCCCTCCACAGATTTTCTATGGGATTAAGATCTGGAGACTGGCTAGGCCACTCTACGACCTTAATGTGTTCTTGAGCCACTCCTTTGTTACCTTGGCCGTGTGTTTTGGGTCATTGTCATGCTGGAACACCCATGCATGACCCATTTACAATGCCCTGGCTGAGGGAAGGAGGCTCTCAGATTTGACGGTACATGACCCTGTCCATCGTCCCTTTGATGCGGTGAAGTTGTCCTGTCCCCTTAGCAGAAAAACACCCCAAAGCATAATGTTTCCACCTCCATGTTTGACGGTGGGGATTGCGTTCTTGGGGTCATAGGCAGCATTCCTCCTCCTCCAAACACAGCGAGTTGAGTTGATGCCAAAATGCTCGGTTTTGGTCTCATCTGACCACAACACTTTCACCCAGTTCTCCTCTGAATCATTCAGATGTTCATTGGCAAACTTCAGATGGGCCTGTACATGTGCTTTCTTGAGCAGGGGTGCCTTGTAGGCGCTGCAGGATTTCAGTCCTTCACGGAGTAGTGTGTTACCAATTGTTTTCTTGGTGACTATGGTCCCAGCTGCCTTGAGATTATTGACAAGATTCTCCCGTGTAGTTTTGGGCTGATTCCTCACCGTTCTCATGATCACTGAAACTCCATGAGGTGAGATCTTGCATGGAGCCCCAGACAGGGGGAGATTGACAGTTCTTCCATTTGCGAATAATCGTACCAACTGTTGTCACCTTCTCACCAAGCTGCTTGGCGATGGTCTTGTAGCCCATTCCAACCTTGTGTAGGTCTACAATCTTGTCCTTGACATCCTTGGACAGCTCTTTGGTGGAGAGTTTGGAATCTGATTGATTGATTGCTTCTGTGGACAGGTGTCTATATACAGGTAACAAGATGGGATTAGAAGCGCTCCCTTTAAGATAGTGCTCCTAATCTCAACTTGTTACCTGTATAAATGACACCTGGGAGCCAGAAATCTTGCTGATTGATAGGGGATCAAATACTTATTTCACTCAGTAAAATGCACATCAGTTTATACCTTTTTTAAAATGCGTTTTTCAGGATTTTTTTTGTTGTTATTTTGTCTCTCACTGTTCAAATAAACCCACCATTAAAATTATAGACTGATCATTTCTTTGTCAGTGGGCAAACGTACAAAATCAGCCGGGGATCAAATAATTTTTTCCCTCACTGCATAAATAAAGATACATACAGGTATAATAAGTTTTCAATTAAACATCTACCTGCAGTTATAGTATTCTTGTTTTACTCAGTGGGAAAGGACATAGAATGTATATATTTGTAATAAAAAAATGACTGTCCCTTTTGTCTCTCTGCTATTTTTTCAGATCATTATATTGTTCGTCAAGAACTATGTTACCATGTCAGCATATAATTCAGCTACTATCAGCTCATTATCTTAAGATTTTTCCCATGTTAGCTACTTCCCTGTGAACAGGTTCAAAGTGAACTTTAATTTGAACTTCTTCAGAATCATTCACTCCTCAACCCATACAAAACGTTGACTTGTATCAACATTTCCACATCTCGCTGTCAGGCAATGAAGAACAGAGTGATATAATTTCCAGGACACATCCATTTGCAGATCAAACCCAGACAACAGATTCCTGTGGTTTTATCATTCATTGTGGATGAACTTGGTAAGGTATTTTAGCATGGAACAATAACAGATCCTAGCAATAACCACCCACTCACCTTAAAGTGTTGCTGACCCCAACTTCGGTTCATTTGAAGGAACTTTCATAACCCCCGTGTTATCATAGACATCTTTCAATTTCAAATAATAGTTTATGATGTATTTAGTGTTATTTGTCAGTTTCCACATGTTAGTTATACAGTAACGCATGACACAGAGGTGACCTGTTTTTTCATTCTTCTTCACACTCACAAATTTATCGGGGGGTTATGTGATAAAGACGTGATAAAGTGGAGATGACTTCTCCAGTGATATTACTTCTCCAGGGGTGGGAGATGCAGTAAGGTATGATAAAGAGGTGATAATGTGGAGATAACTTCTCCAGTGATATCACTTCTCCAGGGGTGGGGGATGCAGTAATGTGTGATAAAGAGGTGATAAAGCAGAGATGACTTCTCCAGTGATATCACTTCTCCAGGGGTGGGGGATGCAGTAATGTGTGATAAAGAGGTGATAATGTGGAGATGATTTCACCAGTGATATCACTTCTCCAGGGGTGGGGGATACAGTAATGTGTGATAAAGAGGTGATAATATGGAGATGACTTCTCCAGTGATATCACTTCTCCAGGGGTGGGGGATGCAGTAATGTGTGATAAAGAGGTGATAATGTGGAGATGACTTCTCCAGTGGTATCATTTCTCCAGGGGAGGGAGATGCAGTAATGTGTGATAAAGAGTTGATAAAGCAGAGATAACTTCTCCAGTGATATCACTTCTCCAGTGGTGGGAGATACAGTAATGTGTGATAAAGAGGTGATAATGGGGAGATGACTTCCCCAGTGATATCACTTATCCAGGGGTGGGGGATGCAGTAATATGTGATAAAGAGGTGATAATGTGGAGATGACTTCTCCAGTGATATCACTTCTCCAGGGGTGGGAGATGCAGTAATGTGTGATAAAGAGGTGATAGTGTGGAGATGACTTCTCCAGTGATATCACTTCTCCAGGGGTGGGAGATACAGTAATGTGTGATAAAGAGGTGATAGTGTGGAGATGACTTCCCCAGTGATATCACTTCTCCAGGGGTGGGAGATACAGTAATGTGTGATAAAGAGGTGATAGTGTGGAGATGACTTCTCCAGTGGTATCACTTCTCCAGGGGTGGGAGATGTAGTAATGTGTGATAAAGAGGTGATAATGTGGAGGTGACTTCTCCAGTGATATCACTTCTCCAGGGGTGGGAGATGCAGTAATGTGTGATAAAGAGGTGATAATGTGGAGATGACTTCTCCAGTGATATCACTTCTCCAGGGGTGGGAGATGCAGTAATGTGTGATAAAGAGGTAATAGTGTGGAGATAACTTCTCTAGTGAGATCACTTCTCCAGGGGTGGGAGATGCAGTATTGTGTGATAAAGAGGTGATAATGTGGAGATAACTTCTCCAGTGATATCTCTTCTCCAGGGGTGGGAGATGCAGTAATGTGTGATAAAGAGGTGATAATGTGGAGATGACTTCTCCCGTGATATCACTTCTCCAGGGGCAGGAGATGCAGTAATGTGTGATAAAGAGGTGATAGTGTGGAGATGACTTCTCCAGTGATATCACTTCTCCAGGAGTGGGAGATGCAGTAATGTGTGATAAAGAGGTGATAAAGTGGAGATAACTTCCCCAGTGATATCACTTCTCCAGGGGTGGGGGATGCAGTAATGTGTGATAAAGAGGTGATAATGTGGAGATAACTTCTCCAGTGATATCACTTTTCCAGGGGTGGGGGATGCAGTAATGTGTGATAAATTGGTGATAATGTGGAGATGACTTCTCCAGTGATATCACTTCTCCAGGGGTGGGAGATGCAGTGATGTGTGATAAAGAGGTGATAAAGTGGAGATGACTTCCCCAGTGATATCACTTCTCCAGGGGCGGGGGATGCAGTAATGTGTGATAAAGAGGTGATAATGTGGAGATAACTTCTCCAGTGATATCACTTCTCCAGGGGTGGGAGATGCAGTAATGTGTGATAAAGAGGTGATAATGTGGAGATAACTTCTCCAGTGATATCACTTCTCCAGGGGTGGGGGATGCAGTAATGTGTGATAAAGAGGTGATAATGTGGAGATAACTTCTCCCGTGATATCACTTCTCCAGGGGTGGGGGATGCAGTAATGTGTGATAAAGAGGTGATAATGTGGAGATAACTTCTCCAGTAATATCACTTCTCCAGGGGTGGGGGATGCAGTAATGTGTGATAAAGAGGTGATAATGTGGAGATAACTTCTCCAGTGATATCACTTCTCCAGGGGTGGGGGATGCAGTAATGTGTGATAAAGAGGTGATAATGTGGAGATGACTTCTCCAGTGATATCACTTCTCCAGGGGTGGGAGATGCAGTAATCTGTGATAAAGAGGTGATAAAGTGGAGATGACTTCCCCAGTGATATCACTTCTCCAGGGTGGGGGATGCAGTAATGTGTGATAAAGAGGTGATAATGTGGAGATGACTTCCCCAGTGATATGACTTCTCCAGGGGTGGGGGATGCAGTAATGTGTGATAAAGAGGTGATAATGTGGAGATGACTTCTCCAGTGATATCACTTCTCCAGGGGTGGGAG
This sequence comes from Rhinophrynus dorsalis, assembly GCA_037306005.1. Lineage (NCBI taxonomy): Eukaryota > Metazoa > Chordata > Amphibia > Anura > Rhinophrynidae > Rhinophrynus > Rhinophrynus dorsalis. The sequence goes on along the minus strand of JBBDGT010000007.1, from coordinate 521,013 downwards.
ATGCAGTAATGTGTGATAAAGAGGTGATAAAGTGGAGATGACTTCCCCAGTGATATCACTTCTCCAGGGGTGGGAGATGCAGTAATGTGTGATAAAGAGGTGATAATGTGAAGATGACTTCTCCAGTGATATCACTTCTCCAGGGGAGGGAGATGCAGTAATGTGTGATAAAGAGGTGATAAAGTGGAGATGACTTCCCCAGTGATATCACTTCTCCAGGGGTGGGAGATGCAGTAATGTGTGATAAAGAGGTGATAATGTGGAGATGACTTCTCCAGTGATATCACTTCTCCAGGGGTGGGAGATGCAGTAATGTGTGATAAAGAGGTGATAAAGTGGAGATGACTTCCCCAGTGATATCACTTCTCCAGGGGTGGGAGATGCAGTAATGTGTGATAAAGAGGTGATAATGTGGAGATGACTTCTCCAGTGATATCACTTCTCCAGGGGAGGGAGATGCAGTAATGTGTGATAAAGAGGTGATAAAGTGGAGATGACTTCCCCAGTGATATCACTTCTCCAGGGGTGGGAGATGCAGTAATGTGTGATAAAGAGGTGATAAAGTGGAGATGACTTCCCCAGTGATATCACTTCTCCAGGGGAGGGAGATGCAGTAATGTGTGATAAAGAGGTGATAAAGTGGAGATGACTTCTTCAGTGATATCACTTCTCCAGGGGTAGGAGATGCAGTAATGTGTGATAAAGAGGTGATAATGTGGAGATGATTTCTCCAGTGATATCACTTCTCCAGGGGAGGGAGATGCAGTAATGTGTGATAAAGAGGTGATAAAGTGGAGATGACTTCCCCAGTGATATCACTTCTCCAGGGGTGGGAGATGCAGTAATGTGTGATAAAGAGGTGATAAAGTGGAGATGACTTCTCCAGTGATATCACTTCTCCAGGGGTGGGGGATGCAGTAATGTGTGATAAAGAGGTGATAATGTGGAGATGACTTCTCCAGTGATATCACTTCTCCAGGGGTGGGGGATGCAGTAATGTGTGATAAAGAGGTGATAATGTGGAGATGACTTCCCCAGTGATATCACTTCTCCAGGGGAGGGAGATGCAGTAATGTGTGATAAAGAGGTGATAAAGTGGAGATGACTTCTTCAGTGATATCACTTCTCCAGGGGTAGGAGATGCAGTAATGTGTGATAAAGAGGTGATAATGTGGAGATGACTTCTCCAGTGATATCACTTCTCCAGGGGAGGGAGATGCAGTAATGTGTGATAAAGAGGTGATAATGTGGAGATGACTTCTCCAGTGATATCACTTCTCCAGGGGTGGGAGATGCAGTAATGTGTGATAAAGAGGTGATAATGTGGAGATGACTTCTCCAGTGATATCACTTCTCCAGGGGTGGTAGATACAGTAATGTGTGATAAAGAGGTGATAATGTGGAGATAACTTCTCCAGTGATATCACTTCTCCAGGGGTGGGGGATGCAGTAATGTGTGATAAAGAGGTGATAATGTGGACATGACTTCTTCAGTGATATCACTTCTCCAGAGGTAGGAGATGCAGTAATGTGTGATAAAGAGGTGATAATGTGGAGATGACTTCCCCAGTGATATCACTTCTCCAGGGGTGGGGGATGCAGTAATGTGTGATAAAGAGGTGATAAAGTGGAGATGACTTCTTCAGTGATATCACTTCTCCAGGGGTAGGAGATGCAGTAATGTGTGATAAAGAGGTGATAATGTGGAGATGACTTCTCCAGTGATATCACTTCTCCAGGGGTGGGGATACAGTAATGTGTGATAAAGAGGTGATAGTGTAGAGATGACTTCTCCAGTGATATCACTTCTCCAGGGGTGGGGGATGCAGTAATGTGTGATAAAGAGGTGATAAAGTGGAGATGACTTCTTCAGTGATATCACTTCTCCAGGGGTAGGAGATGCAGTAATGTGTGATAAAGAGGTGATAATGTGGAGATGACTTCTTCAGTGATATCACTTCTCCAGGGGTGGGGATACAGTAATGTGTGATAAAGAGGTGATAGTGTAGAGATGACTTCTCCAGTGATATCACTTCTCCAGGGGTGGGGGATGCAGTAATGTGTGATAAAGAGGTGATAAAGTGGAGATGAGTTCTTCAGTGATATCACTTCTCCAGGGGTGGGGATACAGTAATGTGCAATAAAGAGGTGATAATGTGGAGATAAGATCTACAGTGATATCACTTCTCCAGGGGTAGGAGATGCAGTAATGTGTGATAAAGAGGTGATAATGTGGAGATGACTTCTCCAGTGATATCACTTCTCCAGGGGTGGGGATACAGTAATGTGTGATAAAGAGGTGATAGTGTAGAGATGACTTCTCCAGTGATATCACTTCTCCAGGGGTGGGAGATGCAGTAATGTGTGATAAAGAGGTGATAATGTGGAGATGACTTCTCCAGTGATATCACTTCTCCAGGGGTGGGGGATGCAGTGATGTGTGATAAAGAGGTGATAATGTGGAGAGGACTTCCCCAGTGATATCACTTCTCCAGGGGTGGGAGATGCAGTAATGTGTGATAAAGAGGTGATAATGTGGAGATGACTTCCCCGGTGATATCACTTCACCATGGGTAGGAGATGCAATAATGTGTGATAAAGAGGTGATAATGTGGAGATGACTTCTCCAGTGATATCACATCTCCAGGGGTGGGAGATGCAGTAATGTGTGATAAAGAGGTGATAATGTGGAGATGACTTCTCCAGTGATATCACTTCTCCAGGGGTGGGGGATGCAGTAATGTGTGATAAAGAGGTGATAATGTGGAGATGACTTCCCCAGTGATATCACTTCTCCAGGGGTGGGAGATGCAGTAATGTGTGATAAAGAGGTGATAATGTGGAGATGACTTCTCCAGTGATATCACTTTACCAGGGGTGGGAGATACAGTAATGTGTGATAAAGAGGTGATAAAGTGGAGATGACTTCTCCAGTGATATCACTTCTCCAGGGGTGGGGGATGCAGTAATGTGTGATAAAGAGGTGATAATGTGGAGATGACTTCCCCAGTGATATCACTTCTCCAGGGGTGGGGGATGCAGTAATGTGTGATAAAGAGGTGATAATGTGATGACTTCTCCAGTGATATCACTTCTCCAGGGGTGGAAGATGCAGTAAAGTGTGATAAAGAGGTGATAAAGCAGAGATAACTTATCCAGTGATATCACTTCTCCATGGGTGGGAGATGCAGTAATGTGTGATAAAGAGGTGATAATGTGGAGATGACTTCTCCAATGATATCACTTCTCCAGGGGTGGGGGATGCAGTAATGTGTGATAAAGAGGTGATAATGTGGAGATGACTTCCCCAGTGATATCACTTCTCCAGGGGTGGGTGATGCAGTAATGTGTGATAAAGAGGTGATAATGTGGAGATGACTTCTCCAGTGATATCACTTCTCCAGGGGTGGGAGATACAGTAATGTGTGATAAAGAGGTGATAAAGTGGAGATGACTTCCCCAGTGATATCACTTCTCCAGGGGTGGGAGATGCAGTAATGTGTGATAAAGAGGTGATAATGTGGAGATGACTTCTCCAGTGATATCACTTCACCAGGGGTGGGAGATACAGTAATGTGTGATAAAGAGGTGATAGGAGATGACTTCTCCAGTGATATCACTTTTCCAGGGGTGGGAGTTACAGTAATGTGTGATAAAGAGGTGATAAAGTGGTGATGACTTCTCCAGTGATATCACTTCTCCAGGGGTGGGGGATACAGTAATGTGTGATAAAGAGGTGATAATGTGGAGATGTCTTCCCCCGTGAGATCACTTCTCAAGGGGTGGGAGATGCAGTAATATGTGATAAAGAGGTGATAATGTGGAGATAACTTCTCCAGTGATATCACTTCTCCAGGGGTGGGAGATACAGTAATGTGTGATAAAGAGGTGATAATGTGGAGATGACTTCTCCAGTGATATCACTTCTCCAGGGGTGGGAGATACAGTAATGTGTGATAAAGAGGTGATAATGTGGAGATGACTTCTCCAGTGATATCACTTCTCCAGGGGTGGGAGATGCAGTAATGTGTGATAAAGAGGTGATAATGTGGAGGTGACTTCTCCAGTGATATCACTTCTCCAGGGGTGGGAGATGCAGTAATGTGTGATAAAGAGGTGATAATGTGGAGGTGACTTCTCCAGTGATATCACTTCTCCAGGGGTGGGAGATGCAGTAATGTGTGATAAAGAGGTAATAGTGTGGAGATAACTTCTCCAGTGATATCACTTCTCCAGTTCATATGTTATTGTATAGAGTCTAGGCACTAAGATTTCTAAAGTTGGAGAAATCTTAGTGCATAAGTTCTATAGGAAGTAGATTTAGGCAAGTTGATACCTTTATTGGCTAACTAGTTAGCCAATAAAGGTATCAACTTGTGTATATTTGTCTCCTGTATTTCTAAGACTAACATGGTACCAACTTTCATCTTTTAGGCTCTATAGGAACTGCAGAAGTGATATCACTGGAGAAGAAATATCTGCTGTATCACCTCTTTATTGCTTCTTAGTGCATCTCCCCCTTGTGATGTATTGAGAAGTCAGATATTATGTTTATGAATCTCTGGTAATTAGATCAGACATTAAACAAAAGGGAGCACAGGGTACGGGTGTATGCGGGGTGTAAGACAAAGCAGGGTGGGGTGGATGGAACTGGGAGGGGTAAAAGAATTATTGTGGATCTGCCTGTTCCTAATGGGTATTATGTGTGTTTGTGTGCTTACTCAGGGATTCCTTAATTATCCTTTAATACTTTGCGCGCCATAGAGGTGAGTTGGATTCCTCTCTGGCACTCAGAAAGTTAACTAATGAAATGGATAATATATCATGTATTTTTAAAGGGACATTAATGTCCCAAAAAATATATCCAGTTTTGTGGAGATTAAAATAATAATCAATGTGCTCCAAACCCTATCTCTCAAACCGAAATGGTTTGAGAGATATAAGGATTCAAAGTTCACCCCTCCCTCCCCTTCTGATGTCAGCGTCTAGCTGACAGCAGGAGATCCAGGTCCCGAGGACCAGCAGGCGGCTCTGCAGCAGTGCCCAGATCGCTTTTCTTAAAAAGAATGAATTCATTGGAAAGGTCTACACAGTGTGCTTGCAAACCAGTCACACTTTGTAGACCTTTCCAATTAATGAATTATTTAGCAATAGCGCAATTTCGGCTCTGCTGCAGAGCCTCTTCGAGTCATATGACTCGGATCTCCTGCTGTCAGCTTTACAGCTCACATCAGGAGAAGGGGAGGAAGGGGGGGGGGCTTTGAATCCCTATATCTCTCAAACCATAGCAGTTTGAGAGATAGGGTTTGGAGCATACTGATTATTATTTTAAACTCCACAAAACTGGAAATATTTTTATTGGGACTTTACTGTCCCTTTAAAGCTCCTTCAAATGAACCCAAGCTGTTATTACGTGTCTCTTCCATTTTAACACAGTGCATTTCCAGCAGGTCTCCTCTCTATCGCAAAGCATGAATCAATTCTTTAACCCCTTAAGGATTAAGGACCCATGACGCACATCGCTCGGGATCCCTGAATGGGTTACGTGGCTGGTCCTTAAAAGGTTTCAGGGATACAATTAATCTGCATAGTTTGTAGTCCCAGTAGAGCGGTATTTCAATACTATCTGACTTGTAGTAATTTAATTAAAAAGTATCACCCCCCCGCCCCTTTTCCCACCTTTAACCCTCCTCCCCTCAGATATGAAATACGGTCATTGGACCAGACAGCTTGCAGTGAGGGACAATCTTCATGCACGGAGTATAAGGGAAACCCTTTCCCCTTAAGGAAGGAGGGCAGGATTTTCCTGATGCTTACTGAAGATTGTCCCTCACTGAGCTCCGTCCAGTCTGGTATGAGAGTCAGTGTTACACAGATAAAAGGAGCAGGAGGCTGACACTTTATAATTAAACTAGTGTGAAAGCCCGTGTACGCAGACCAATGTCCGGGTGATGTTAAGAGGTCGGTCCTGCTCTGCGTCCTGCTGCCGGCGCAGTCATGCACTGTAGAGATTGCCTGAAAGCACAGAACCTTTATGGTTTGGGAGATATTAGCGGGTAAAGTTTGCCCTGGAGTGACGTCACTGCTCTAGCCTTCAGATTTGGAATCCGGTCCGCAGACCGGCCGCGGCTCTTCAGAAATGCCGAGATCACGATCTTTAAAAATAATTTCTTCATTGGAATGGTCTACAAAGTGTGCTTGCAAGTCAGGAACACTTTGTAGACAGTTCCAATGAATTAGTCTATATATATAAAAGAAGACTTTGTGCCTGCCAAAACACACCCAGGGGAGGCATAAAGCAGGAGTTACTATTCCTATTGGGTGATTCAGTCATGCAGGGAGTTGGCCAGCCCCCACTATGCAGCCCGCCCACCACTATCAAAGTCAGAAAAAAACAATATGGCCGCCACTTGATCCTACACCACAGACAAACACACATGCCTCACTCATACAGCACCAAACTCACACACACGCCCCACTCACACAGCACCACACACACACACACACATGCCCCACTCACACACACAGACCACCACACACAATGCCCCACTCACACAGCACCAAACACACATGCCCCCACTCACACACACAGCACCACATACACACACAAAGCCAGAAATACATATGGCTGACACACACACACACACTCACCCTGACTCCCAGTGGCCTCAGCAGGACCTGTAGTGCAGCACCAGAAGAACAAAATGGCTCTCAAAGGGTTAAGGTAGGCCCTCATTGCTCAATTATTTCTTCACTGTCATCATTTGCCATGCAAGACACAGGACAGACAGCCATCAGATTCACACTTAACCCACTGACTGCCACAGGGTTGTGTATAAGGTTTTACCCCTCAGGGAGTGTGTTCAGACCCCTCACACTGTAAACTTGCATTTCCCTCCCACTTCTCCTCCTTCCCCAGCCTATTACTAACACTTTTCCACATTTATGTTAAGCCCCACCCCCTACTCGCGATTAAGCCCCGCCCCCTTTTAACCCAGATTGCCCCATTTGTCTCTCCACATCAGCACCACATCAGTCCCCTCTAGGGACTCCACAAGTCAAAGTTCCCAGGTATGAACACACTTCCTACTGCTATTTAACTCTGACATGCCTCTGTATATCTTAACTCTTTGACTGCCAGAGGGGTGCACAACTCATGAGTGCATGTGTTTCTGCTCATATATGTTGCATGTGTGTTTGTGTCCATCTCTGTTACATATATGTGTCCATGTGTGCATCTCCAGTGAGTCTGTGTGTGTGCGTGTCTTTTGCATGTTTCTGCCGCTCACTGTGTGTATGTGCATACCTCCCAACATTTCACAGGGCCAAAGAGGGACACTGTAGTTTTAGGTGATATTGTTGGGGGCGTGGCTGGTGGGCGGGGCATTAGTAAGAATTTTTAGGTTATTTCATGACCTATTACTGGTTATTTATGTAACTGAATAAATGATTTACTGCAAGACCAAAGTATTTTATTTGCACAGACTAATGTATAAACACATATACTGAAGTGTATTGCTTTATTGCTGGAGAGCAAAGTAAAACACGCCACACAGTCAGGGCTGGTGCAAGGATTTTTGCCACCCTAGGCAAAACCTAATTTTGCCGCCCATTTCGCTCCACCCCTTGTGTCCCACCCCTTTATACCCTTCCTACTTATACCCCACCTCTTTTCATGATTGTCCTCTCTCTGCCCCCTGGGCCAGTCTGCCCCTGGTCTGGAGATGACTGTAACAGATGCCCCCCACCAGCTCCAACTTGCCCCTTATCAGCTTCACTTTGGCCCACCAGCTCCAACTTGCCCCCATCAGCTCCAACTTACCCCCATCAGCTCCACTTTGCCCCCCATCCACTCCAACTTACCCCCATCAGCTCTACTTTGCCCCCCATCCGCTCCAACATGCCCCCACCAGCTCCACTTTGCCCCCCATCTGCTCTAACGTGCCCCCACCAGCTCCACTTTGGCCCCTCAGCTCCACTTTGCCCCCATCAGCTCCACTTTGACCCCCATCCTCTCCAACTTACCCCCATCAGCTCCACTTTGCCCCCCATCCCCTCCAACTTGCCCCCCATCCGCTCCAACTTGCCCCCACCAGCTCCACTATGCCCCCATCCGCTCCAACTTGCCCCCATCTGCTCCACTTTGCCCCCCATCCGCTCCAACTTGCCCCCCACCCGCTCCACTTTGCCCCCCCTCAGCTCCAACTTGCCCCCCCTCAGCTCCACTTTGACCCTCATCCGCTCCACTTTTCCCCCATCAGCTCCAACTTGCCCCCTCAGCTCCAGCTTTCCCCTAACAGCTCCAACTTGCCCCCATCAGCTCCAGCTTGCCCCCACCAGCTCCACTATGCCCCCTCAGCTCCAGCTTTCCCCTAACAGCTCCAACTTGCCCCCATCATCTCCACTTTGCCCCACATCCGCTTCAACTTGCCCCCTCAGCTCCACTATGCCCCCTCAGCTCCAACTTGCCCCCCATCACATACCTGTAGCTCCCGCGCAGTCTTCTCTTCAGTAATGCAGAGCGCGGCGGGAGATCATGACTCCCAGCGCGCTCTGCGTTACTAAAGATCCGACCAGATGAGGGAACGCTGTAGCGACACAGACCTGACTGTGTTGTGGTTCCTGGCGTGGTGTGTGCGGGTGCAGCTCTTCTCCGCTGCATGCCCGTGCTCCCAGTACGTGTGCGCCCTAGGCCGGCGCCTACGTCGCCTATAGGTGGAGCCGGCCCTGCACACAGTCTGACCTCCTAAAAATAGGGACAACAGGGTGGGAAAGAGGGACAGAGGGATTTGGCCCTCAAAGAGGGACTGTCCCTCCTAAAGAGGGACACTTGGGATGTATGGTATGTGTCTGCCTGTGTGTTGCATATGTCTGTGTTTATCAGTGTGTCTGCATTTCACACACGTGCGCCCAATGGTCATAACATGACGGGCAACGCCGTCCCACATTGCTAGTTCTTTATAAAGATCGTGATTTCGGCACTGCTAAAGAGCTGCCCGCTGATCTGTGGACCGGATTCCAAATCTGTCCACTAGATGGCAGACTTGGCTAAAACAGCCAGGAAAAGGGAATTTTACATGCTAATAGCTCCCAAACCATAAAGGTTTGGGAGATAAGACTTCCATCATTTTAATGTTTTTTTAAGGGCTACAATATAAAATAAAATTATTTTCAAGCAATCCTATCCCTTTAAACACACTTCCCCTTACAGTGTTTTGCTGTTTACTGTCAAATGACAACTCTATGTGCTTTTCTGTGAACAACCCAGACATCATGCAGTGTTTTTTTCCAGCAGACTCTGCACTTTCAAAGATACCATTCCTTTGTGGATACCTCATAACATGAGTTATAAAATGTTATAATGAGAAACAAATGTTTATTGACATTCATGTCTCAGAGTATATTTTTTAAGAGTAAGCAATACAAATGAGTATGTATTATTTTTTCATTCTTAAATACTTAGATTAGTATTTTTATGTATAGGTCTCCCTATATAAATAGGCAGTCAAAAAAGAATGTCAAATTTTCTTTTTTTTTCCCATTTTGTACCATTCTGCATTTCAGGCACAAAATAACCAGAATTAAAATAAAATGGTGACTGGTTTACAGGAAAAGAAATATCAGGATAGACTAAAGGATCTGATCATGTATAGCTTGGAGGAGAGAAGAGAGAGGGGATATGGTAGACACATTCACATACATGAAGGGATTCAACAAAGTGCGGGATGGAAGTACATTTCAAAGGAGTAAAAATGTGAGGACAAGAGGCCAAAGTCTAAAACTAGAGGGACACAGGTTTAGATGTAATGTAAGAAAGTTTTACTTCACTGAGAGGGTAGTAGATAAGTGGAATAGCCTACCAGCAGAAGTGATAGGTAAGTGGAATAGTCTACCAGCAGAAGTGGTAGATAAGAGGAATAGCCTACCAGCAGAAGTTGTAGATAAGTGGAATAGCCTACCGGCAGAAGTGGTAGAGGTTAAAAAACATGCATGGAATAGGCATAAGGCTATCCTGAACATAAGACAAGACTAAGGACCAAATAAGGTTTGAAGGTTTCTATGTAAAAGGGATAGTAATGTTTCACAAAAACAACAGCTCCAGTTAATTTTCATAGTATTTGGGCCATGGAGAGTCTTATTTCACTACTGTCAGAGTTGTAATACAAGAGTAATTGAATGATAAAGTATCCCCCTTTTACTGATGTAACACTGCTCACCTCAGATATGGAATCTGATCTCTTGACCGGACAGATCACAGCAAAGGACAATCTTCTTACTGTGATCATAAGGAAACACTGCCCCCTTGACTGGTTTTTCCCCTTATGCTCACTGAAGATTGTCCCTCTCTGCAGTCTACCTGGGCATCTCCCTTCTGATCTGGCTGAGCAGTGTTACATCAGTAAAAGGGGCAGGAGGGGGATACTTTATCATTCAATTACTCTTGTACTACAACTCTGACAGTACTGAAATAACACTCTCCATGGCCCAAATACTATGGAGATTAATTGGAGCTGTTTTTATTGTGAAACATTACTATCCCTTTAATCCATGTAACCCTACATTCTGTATTTTTTTTTAAAAGAACACAACGTTGTAATTTGAATGACTAGTCATGTGCATTTTTTACCTCAGGCTGTAAAATTTCCATTAGATGGAGATATAGGGGAAAAAAGTTTGGAAATCATTGGAAACCACAAAATACTATATTAGGTTAGGCAGCTAGAGATCTCCTGAGTTAAAGGGATAGTAATACTTGAAAATAATTTTATTTTATATTGTAGCCCTTAAAAAAACAATAAAAATGATATAGGTCTTCTCTCCAAACCTTTATGGTTTGGGAGATATTAGCAAGTATAGTGAAGTTCCCATTTCTGGCAGTTTTAGCCAAGTCTGCCATCTAGTGGACAGATTAAGAATCCGGTCCACAGATCAGCCGACAGCTCTTTAGCAGCGCTGAGATCAGGATCTTTAAAAAGAACTACTTCATTGGAACTGTCTACAAAGTGTGCCTGGCTTGCAAGCACACTTTGTAGACCATTCCAATGAAGAAATTCTTTTTAAAGATCGTGATCTCGGCACTTCTGGAGAGCCGCGGACGGTCTGTGGACCGGATTTCATATCTGATGGCTAGAGCAGTGAAGTCACTCCAAGGGAAACTTTACTTGCTAATATCTCCCAAACCATAAAGGTTTGGGAGATAAGACATGTAATTTTTAATGTTTTTTTAAGGGCTACAATATAAAATAAAATTATGTTCAAATATTAGTATCCCTTTAACATATTGTAAAGCAGCCCACCCTGATTCTCAAGACCTACCAACAGGGCATATTTTCCAGACATCCCAGCTGTATCACACGTGGACCAGTTAAGGGGAATATTTTCCAGACATCCCAACTGTATCACACGTGGGCCAGTTAAGGGGACTGAGCCACTAATTAGTCTATCTGCGCTTCAGCTGAGATATCCTGAAAACATGCACTGTAGGACTGAAGGACCATGGTTGGCTAACCCTGTCATATGAGTTCCAGTAGCACAAATCAAAATCTGTCATTTTTTCTTGATTTTTCTTTAAAGGAGCAGTAAACTTTTTTTTATGAAAATATATATTGTAGGGATTTTCCTATTGAGTAAAACAAGGGTACTCCCACTGTGGAGAGATTTATATTTCCAGAGTTATTACAGTTCAAACCCATGTTTTTTACATTAGCAGTGCCCTCTAGTGGTCAAATTCTAATTAGATTTCCTTTAGATTCTAATGGAGAGGAAAGTCAGAAAAGTCAGAGACATACAGTTCTCCATTGAAATGTGATAGAAACTGCTGAGTCACCTCCTGTCTGTTAGAACTATCAGGAAGTAAACACAGTAAATTCACTTCCTGTCAGTTAGAACTATCAGGAAGTAAACACAGTAAATTCACTTCCTGTCAGTTAGAACTATCAGGAAGTAATCACAGTAAATTCACTTCCTGTCAGAACTATCAGGAAGTAAACACAGTAAATTCACTTCCTGTCAGTTAGAACTATCAGGAAGTAAACACAGTAAATTCACTTCCTGTCAGTTAGAACTATAGGAAGAAAACACAGTAAATTCCCTTCCTGTCAGTTAGAACTATCAGGAAGTAATCACAGGAAATCCACTTCCTGTCAGAACTATCAGGAAGTAAACACAGTAAATTCACTTCCTGTCAGAACTATCAGGAAGTAAACACAGTAAATTCACTTCCTGATTATTTAAACTGCTATAATTTTTGAATAAAACATCTGACAGCGATGGGAGTGACCTTATTTTATTCAGCAGGAAATGCTCTGTAAAATATGTGTTTTCATAAAAAAAGTTTACTGTTCCTTTAATATGACATACCTGCACTTTAATGTTTCTATCAACTACAAATATAAAGAAAAGATAGAAAAGACCAACTTCAAAAAATAAGGATCCTTCGCTTTTCTACCCCTAGCACAATCTGCATAAATATAAGAAAACCTAAATATATTTGAAAAACACGAAAATCCCTAATGTATTTAACATCTATTGCAAGGGTGAGAAAAATGTGACTCCATTGTTGTGGCATGGCACACTATAGTGAGCGACAGAAGCACTAACATATACCTATAACCTATAACCTGTACCATTTGTTGTTTATGATAATCAGAGAGACCAATCTCTATGTTGAACTCAAGTTGCCTCATTATTCCACAGCAGAAATAAGCAAAACATCTGAGATTTGTTTTGCAGAAAGTGTCAGAGGGCTGGGGAAAATTCCAGATAAAATCAAATAGTTTTAAAAGAACGGTGAAGAGACGGAGGGAGGGGGCAGGTTGGGAGAGGAACAGGTGCACCTGGGAGTGATGGAGCAAGGCAAATAGAGGATGGGAAAGTGAAAGCAGGGAGATGTGAGAGAGAGATTCTTTTAAACGCTCTCTATGAAAGTGCTCCAGTAATTGACTGTAGTTTTCCACAGTAAGTGAGGAGCGTAGATCAGCCTTTCCGAAAATTGCACACTCTTCTCTTTTCCTTTTTTTAAAGAACTTTAAAGGGATAGTAATACTTAAAATGTAAAAAAAAATATGTTGTAGGGTTTATCCCCGTGAGTAAAACAAGAGTACTCCCACTGCTGAAAGGTGTTTCATTCAAAAGTTATTAGTTTTCAAAGTTGAATTTTTTAGGTGCAATATCACAGTGGCCTAAAATTGTACAGTGGCGCTGTTGCTACACGATCCTATGGACAGCTCTGGTCAATTGACCATAAATCTCCATAGGATGGTGTAGCAACAGCGCCACTGTACAATTTCAGGCCACTGTGATATTGCACCTAAAAAATTCAACTTTGAAAATTAATAACTTTTGAATGAAACACCTTTCAGCAGTGGGAGTACTCTTGTTTTACTCAGGGGGATAAACCCTAACAACATATTTTTTTTTACATTTTAAGTATTACTATCCCTTTAAGAACAGTTAATTTAAACATTTCCAAGTAGTGAGAGAACCTATGTTTTACTCAGCAGGTGGAGCAAGAGAAGGGAGCGGGTACAGAGCAATGGAGGGATAGGGGAGGGTGGAAATGTAGTATATGAAATTGAGAGCAGGATAAGGGGCATGGGCTGAGGGTATACACAAGAGGAGGTCAAGGGATGGAGTGAGAGGAGACCAACAGGAGGAGCACTAGAGGACTGGAATACAGGAGCAAGAGGAGTCCAAGGTGAGGGAGTGAGAGAGGGCTTGGGAATTGGAGCAGGTGGAGTCCAAAGGGGAGGAGGTGAGAGGAGGCTGAAGGACAGGAGCAGGTGGAGTCCAAAGGGGAGGAGGTGAGAGGAGGCTGAAGGACAGGAGCAGGAGGAGTCCAAGGGGAGGAGGTGAGAGGAGGCTGAAGGACAGGAGCAGGAGGAGTCCAAGGGGAGGAGGTGAGAGGAGGCTGAAGGACAGGAGCATGAGGAGTCCAAGGGGAGGAGGTGTGAGGAGGCTGAAGGACAGGAGCAGGAGGAGTCCAAGGGGAGGAGGTGAGAGGAGGCTGAAGGACAGGAGCAGGAGGAGTCCAAGGGGAGGAGGTGAGAGGAGGCTGAAGGACAGGAGCAGGAGGAGTCCAAGGGGAGGAGGTGAGAGGAGGCTGAAGGACAGGAGCAGGAGGAGTCCAAGGGGAGGAGGTGAGAGGAGGCTGCAGGACGGGAGCAGGAGGAGTCCAAGGGGAGAGAGTGACAGGGGGCTAGGGGATAGAATCAGGTTGAGCCCAAGGGGGATGGAGTGAGAGGAGGCTGGAGATCAGGAACAAGAGGAGTCCAAGGTGAGGGAGTGTAAGGGGGCTGGGGGACAGGAGTAAGAGGATTCTAAGGTGAGGGAGTGACAGAAGGGTGAAGAACAACAGAAATAGGAGTCCAAGGGGAGGGAGTGAGCGAGAGGAGGCTGAAGAACAGTAGCATGTGGAGTCAAAGGGGAGGGAGTGAGAGGAGGCTGGAGGACAGGAACAGGAGGAGTCCAAGGGGTAGGAGTAAGATGAGGGCTTGGTGATAGGAGCATGTGGAGTCCAAAGGGTGGGAGTAAGATGGGGGCTTCAGATAGGAACATGTGGAGTCCAAGGGGAGGGAGTGAGTGGAGGCTGGAGGATAGGAGCTGGTGGAGTCCAAGGGGAGCAAGTGACAGGGGGCTGGGGGATAGGAGTAAGAGGAGTCCAAGTTGAGGGAGTGAGAGGGCGTGTGGGATAGGAGAAACAGAAGTCCAAGGGTGTCAGGCTCTCACAGCAGCCATCCTGTGTACAGACATATAAAAGGGTGTCAGGGTGTCACAGCAGCCATTCGGTGTACAGACATATAAAAGGGTGTCAGGCTCTCACAGCAGCCATTCTGTGTACAGACATATAAAAGGGTGTCAGGGTGTCACAGCAGCCATTCTGTGTACAACCATATAAAGGGTGTCAGGGTGTCACAGCAGCCATTCTGTGTACAGATATATAAATGGGTGTCAGGGTGTCACAGCAGCCATTCTGTGTACAGACATATAAAAGGGTGTCAGGGTGTGACAGCAGCCATTCGGTGTACAGACATATAAAAGGGTGTCAGGCTCTCACAGCAGCCATTCTGTGTACAGACATATAAAAGGGTGTCAGGGTGTCACAGCAGCCATTCTGTGTACAGACATATAAAGGGTGTCAGGGTGTCACAGCAGCCATTCTGTGTACAGACATATAAAAGGGTGTCAGGGTGTCACAGCAGCCATTCTGTGTACAGACATATAAAAGGGTGTCAGGGTGTCACAGCAGCCATTCTGTGTACAACCATATAAAGGGTGTCAGGGTGTCACAGCAGCCATTCTGTGTACAGACATATAAAAGGGTGTCAGGGTGTCACAGCAGCCATTCTGTGTACAGATATATAAATGGGTGTCAGGGTGTCAAAGCAGTCATTCTGTGTACAGACATATAAAAGGGTGTCAGGGTGTCACAGCAGCCATTCTGTGTACAGATATATAAATGGGTGTCAGGGTGTCACAGCAGCCATTCTGTGTACAGACATATAAAAGGGTGTCAGGGTGTCACAGCAGCCATTCTGTGTAAAGACATATAAAAGGGTGTCAGGGTGTCACAGCAGCCATTCTGTGTACAGACATATAAATGGGTGTCAGGGTGTCACAGCAGCCATTCTGTGTACAGACATATAAAAGGGTGTCAGGGTGTCACAGCAGCCATTCTGTGTACAGACATATAAAAGGGTGTCAGGGTGTCACAGCAGCCATTCTGTGTACAGATATATAAATGGGTGTCAGGGTGTCACAGCAGCCATTCTGTGTACAGACATATAAAAGGGTGTCAGGGTGTCACAGCAGCCATTCTGTGTACAGACATATAAAAGGCTGTCAGGGTGTCACAGTAGCCATTCTGTGTACAGACATATAAAAGGGTGTCAGGGTGTCACAGCAGCCATTCTGTGTACAGATATATAAAAGGGTGTCAGGGTGTCACAGCAGCCATTCTGTGTACAGACATATAAAAGACTGTCAGGGTGTCACAACAGCCATTCTGTGTACATATATATAAAAGGGTGTCAGGGTGTCACAGCAGCCATTCTGTGTACAGACACATAAAAGGGTGTCAGGGTGTCACAGCAGCCATTCTGTGTACAGACATATAAAAGGGTGTCAGGCTCTCGCAGCAGCCATTCTGTGTACAGACATATAAAAGGGTGTCAGGCTCTCGCAGCAGCCATTCTGTGTACAGACATTTAAAAGGGTGTCAGGCTCTCGCAGCAGCCATTCTGTGTACAGATATATAAATGGGTGTCAGGGTGTCACAGCAGCCATTCTGTGTACAGACATATAAAAGGGTGTCAGGGTGTCACAGCAGCCATTCTGTGTACAGATATATAAATGGGTGTCAGGGTGTCACAGCAGCCATTCTGTGTACAGACATATAAAAGGGTGTCAGGGTGTCACAGCAGCCATTCTGTGTACAGACATATAAAAGGCTGTCAGGGTGTCACAGTAGCCATTCTGTGTACAGACATATAAAAGGGTGTCAGGGTGTCACAGCAGCCATTCTGTGTACAGATATATAAAAGGGTGTCAGGGTGTCACAGCAGCCATTCTGTGTACAGGCATATAAAAGGGTGTCAGGGTGTCACAACAGCCATTCTGTGTACAGATATATAAAAGGGTGTCAGGGTGTCACAGCAGCCATTCTGTGTACAGACACATAAAAGGGTGTCAGGGTGTCACAGCAGCCATTCTGTGTACAGACATATAAAAGGGTGTCAGGCTCTCGCAGCAGCCATTCTGTGTACAGACATATAAAAGGGTGTCAGGCTCTCACAGCAGCCATTCTGTGTACAGACATATAAAAGGGTGTCAGGCTCTCGCAGCAGCCATTCTGTGTACAGACATATAAAAGGGTGTCAGGCTCTCACAGCAGCCATTCTGTGTACAGACATATAAAAGGGTGTCAGGCTCTCACAGCAGCCATTCTGTGTACAGACATATAAAAGGGTGTCAGGCTCTCACAGCAGCCATTCTGTGTACAGACATATAAAAGGGTGTTAGGGTGTCACAGCAGCCATTCTGTGTACAACCATATAAAGGGTGTCAGGGTGTCACAGCAGCCATTCGGTGTACAGATATATAAATGGGTGTCAGGGTGTCACAGCAGCCATTCTGTGTACAGACATATAAAAGGGTGTCAGGGTGTCACAGCAGCCATTCGGTGTACAGACATATAAAAGGGTGTCAGGCTCTCACAGCAGCCATTCTGTGTACAGACATATAAAAGGGTGTCAGGGTGTCACAGCAGCCATTCTGTGTACAGACATATAAAGGGTGTCAGGGTGTCACAGCAGCCATTCTGTGTACAGACATATAAAAGGGTGTCAGGGTGTCACAGCAGCCATTCTGTGTACAGACATATAAAAGGGTGTCAGGGTGTCACAGCAGCCATTCTGTGTACAACCATATAAAGGGTGTCAGGGTGTCACAGCAGCCATTCTGTGTACAGATATATAAATGGGTGTCAGGGTGTCACAGCAGCCATTCTGTGTACAGACATATAAAAGGGTGTCAGGGTGTCACAGCAGCCATTCTGTGTACAGATATATAAATGGGTGTCAGGGTGTCACAGCAGCCATTCTGTGTACAGACATATAAAAGGGTGTCAGGGTGTCACAGCAGCCATTCTGTGTACAGATATATAAATGGGTGTCAGGGTGTCACAGCAGCCATTCTGTGTACAGACATATAAAAGGGTGTCAGGGTGTCACAGCAGCCATTCTGTGTAAAGACATATAAAAGGGTGTCAGGGTGTCACAGCAGCCATTCTGTGTACAGATATATAAATGGGTGTCAGGGTGTCACAGCAGCCATTCTGTGTACAGACATATAAAAGGGTGTCAGGGTGTCACAGCAGCCATTCTGTGTACAGATATATAAATGGGTGTCAGGGTGTCACAGCAGCCATTCTGTGTACAGACATATAAAAGGGTGTCAGGGTGTCACAGCAGCCATTCTGTGTACAGACATATAAAAGGCTGTCAGGGTGTCACAGTAGCCATTCTGTGTACAGACATATAAAAGGGTGTCAGGGTGTCACAGCAGCCATTCTGTGTACAGATATATAAAAGGGTGTCAGGGTGTCACAGCAGCCATTCTGTGTACAGACATATAAAAGACTGTCAGGGTGTCACAACAGCCATTCTGTGTACATATATATAAAAGGGTGTCAGGGTGTCACAGCAGCCATTCTGTGTACAGACACATAAAAGGGTGTCAGGGTGTCACAGCAGCCATTCTGTGTACAGACATATAAAAGGGTGTCAGGCTCTCGCAGCAGCCATTCTGTGTACAGACATATAAAAGGGTGTCAGGCTCTCGCAGCAGCCATTCTGTGTACAGACATTTAAAAGGGTGTCAGGCTCTCGCAGCAGCCATTCTGTGTACAGATATATAAATGGGTGTCAGGGTGTCACAGCAGCCATTCTGTGTACAGACATATAAAAGGGTGTCAGGGTGTCACAGCAGCCATTCTGTGTACAGATATATAAATGGGTGTCAGGGTGTCACAGCAGCCATTCTGTGTACAGACATATAAAAGGGTGTCAGGGTGTCACAGCAGCCATTCTGTGTACAGACATATAAAAGGCTGTCAGGGTGTCACAGTAGCCATTCTGTGTACAGACATATAAAAGGGTGTCAGGGTGTCACAGCAGCCATTCTGTGTACAGATATATAAAAGGGTGTCAGGGTGTCACAGCAGCCATTCTGTGTACAGACATATAAAAGGGTGTCAGGGTGTCACAACAGCCATTCTGTGTACAGATATATAAAAGGGTGTCAGGGTGTCACAGCAGCCATTCTGTGTACAGACACATAAAAGGGTGTCAGGGTGTCACAGCAGCCATTCTGTGTACAGACATATAAAAGGGTGTCAGGCTCTCGCAGCAGCCATTCTGTGTACAGACATATAAAAGGGTGTCAGGCTCTCGCAGCAGCCATTCTGTGTACAGACATATAAAAGGGTGTCAGGCTCTCGCAGCAGCCATTCTGTGTACAGACATATAAAAGGGTGTCAGGCTCTCACAGCAGCCATTTTGTGTACAGACATATAAAAGGGTGTCAGGCTCTCACAGCAGCCATTCTGTGTACAGACATATAAAAGGGTGTCAGGCTCTCACAGCAGCCATTCTGTGTACAGACATATAAAAGGGTGTTAGGGTGTCACAGCAGCCATTCTGTGTACAACCATATAAAGGGTGTCAGGGTGTCACAGCAGCCATTCTGTGTACAGATATATAAATGGGTGTCAGGGTGTCACAGCAGCCATTCTGTGTACAGACATATAAAAGGGTGTCAGGGTGTCACAGCAGCCATTCGGTGTACAGACATATAAAAGGGTGTCAGGCTCTCACAGCAGCCATTCTGTGTACAGACATATAAAAGGGTGTCAGGGTGTCACAGCAGCCATTCTGTGTACAGACATATAAAGGGTGTCAGGGTGTCACAGCAGCCATTCTGTGTACAGACATATAAAAGGGTGTCAGGGTGTCACAGCAGCCATTCTGTGTACAGACATATAAAAGGGTGTCAGGGTGTCACAGCAGCCATTCTGTGTACAACCATATAAAGGGTGTCAGGGTGTCACAGCAGCCATTCTGTGTATAGATATATAAATGGGTGTCAGGGTGTCACAGCAGCCATTCTGTGTACAGACATATAAAAGGGTGTCAGGGTGTCACAGCAGCCATTCGGTGTACAGACATATAAAAGGGTGTCAGAGTGTCACAGCAGCCATTCTGTGTACAAACATATAAAAGGGTGTCAGGGTGTCACAGCAGCCATTCTGTGTACAACCATATAAAGGGTGTCAGGTGTCACAGCAGCCATTCTGTGTACAGATATATAAATGGGTGTCAGGGTGTCACAGCAGCCATTCTGTGTACAGACATATAAAAGGGTGTCAGGGTGTCACAGCAGCCATTCTGTGTACAGATATATAAATGGGTGTCAGGGTGTCACAGCAGCCATTCTGTGTACAGACATATAAAAGGGTGTCAGGGTGTCACAGCAGCCATTTTGTGTACAGACATATAAAAGGCTTTCAGGGTGTCACAGCAGCCATTCTGTGAACAGACATATAAAAGGGTGTCAGGGTGTCACAGCAGCCATTCTGTGTACAGATATATAAAAGGGTGTCAGGGTGTCACAGCAGCCATTCTGTGTACAGACATATAAAAGGGTGTCAGGGTGTCACAACAGCCATTCTGTGTACAGATATATAAAAGGGTGTCAGGCTCTCACAGCAGCCATTCTGTGTACAGACACATAAAAGGGTGTCAGGGTGTCACAGCAGCCATTCTGTGTACAGACATATAAAAGGGTGTCAGGCTCTCACAGCAGCCATTCTGTGTACAGACATATAAAAGGGTGTCAGGCTCTCACAGCAGCCTTTCTGTGTACAGACATATAAAAGGGTGTCAGGCTCTCACAGCAGCCATTCTGTGTACAGACATATAAAAGGGTGTCAAGCTGGCACAGCAGCCATTCTGTATACAACGTAAAAAAACTTAAAAAAAAAAAAAAAAAAATTAAATATATATATATATATATATATATATATATATATATATAATAAATAAAATAAAAAAACAAATTATCTTAGGTGACAGTGACAGACAGCTGACTGGGCTTAGGCAAGGCATCATACAGCTCCATCAGTGTTGTGCGCTGTACAGTAAAAAAAACAAGTGAAGTTGTGTAATGTCTAGCAAACGCACAAGGGGAAGGGGGAGGGGTGGAGCAGTACAGGGACATGACAGTAAAGTAGTAGTCCAAAAACCGACTGCAGCAATGGTTGTTGCAGTGTGTGCAATCAATGATGATGATCCCTTTACTCCAAAGGAGGATGCAGTTTGTCAAGGTCCCAGCAAAACTAGGTCCAATCTCCTAATTCCCTGCTGTTTTCTATACCTTACTTGGCATCTTAATATCATTTATACAATATACATGTATATTCACAGTGTGTCAGCGCTGTGAGTTTTGTTTTCTTGTTTAAGAGATTGGTTGTGTCCTGTATGTAGCTGGTGTTTTTTTTAACCAATAGTTTCAGAATACTCTCCACCCAGCCAATGATATTGTCTGTGAGTGTGCCCATTCCAGATATTATTGGACTTCCAGGATTCCCTACCTTGTGTATTGTAGGAAACATAGAAACACCACCCTTGGATCTTCCACAATGAGGGCTTCCAAGGGGGCTCTAATTTCAGAAGGCAGCCCCTTCATGATTTTAAACTCTTTTTTGTAGTTCGATGCATAATTTGCTGTAGTGTCTTTCATCAATAAGTTGTCAAGGTGCCTTTTCTATAGAGCAACTGTGTTCATAATCACTACCGAGCCACCTTTGTCTGTCGGTTTAATCACTGTCCTCTAATGACAGTATTGAAGTAGTAAAGATTTTTGTTACCAGACAAAATTCGTCCACTGATTTACTGAATAAGTACCCCCTGTCATAGAAACATAGAATTTGAAGGCAGATAAGAACCATTCAGCCCATCATAAAACTTACCTTGATGTTGGTGGTCCAGCGGCATCCTTGATACCCTGTTCCTCTGGCATCTTCTCTCCAAAACCGTAAACAAACCCTACAACCCTGCTGACATTGTCCCCACTGCGTCTTATAAAAATTAAAATTGAAAAACAAAAAAAGCACCCTTAATCCTGCTCTGGACTTCATCCATGTGAGAATGAAAAAAAATAAACAGCGATTGGCTTTTATATGGCCATACCCGTTCAAATTACTCCCCATGCTCCCATTGGCAGCACTTGTCAGTTACACAGGGCAGGGAATATGCCCTGGAGTAACCTCACCTCTCAACCAATCAGCATGTAGTTGTAGGGGTCGTGAATACATGTAACATCAGCCCTCCAGCTAGCCAATCGTTATAAATATAAACCACACAGGTAGCGATATGTTACAATGCTTTGTCCCTCTATTGTATGATCTATGTCACTATTACAGTCAGTTACTCTCGGTCATCACAATGTGATGCTTAGACTAAGAAGTGCCCATGTTAGCTGCCTGGATGTTACTTTGCTGAATGGCGTCTCAACAAAGAAGGAACAGATTGCTATTAAATGAATAACAGATGCCAACAGATCACAAAACAAGTAATACTGCTGAGTAGGCCTCAGGGAGCCAGGTAATAGGGTGCGCTGGCTGGGAAGCATGACTAGCTGGCAGGGGCTGCTCTAGGGAAGCCTTGCTCCAGCCTAGGCCATGTTGAAAGTGCTGGCCATGAAACCAGATAACAGGATGACAACCCTAGACACAGCTACTGCTCACTGAGACAGGGATCGGTATATAAAACCTACCAGCAGAACAGTTGTCTCTGCTGAAATACTGTAACAGA
Source organism: Rhinophrynus dorsalis (assembly GCA_037306005.1). Classification (NCBI taxonomy): domain Eukaryota; kingdom Metazoa; phylum Chordata; class Amphibia; order Anura; family Rhinophrynidae; genus Rhinophrynus; species Rhinophrynus dorsalis. Next base: position 498,643 of record JBBDGT010000007.1, on the reverse strand, counting down.
AAGAACCAGGAGCAGTCAAACCTTGAGGAGTCGAAAGGCGTCAAACCCAAAGGGAGGTCAATGAAGTCGGACTCGACAAAGTGGACAGTGAAGCCAAATTCGACAAAGGTCAACAGAGAAGAAGTCGACAAGGTGGGCCTAGGATAACCTATGGAGTCAAAGGAAAAATGGTCAACAAGCTGTATGGGTAAAGAAGCTGGCAGAGACAGTACCAGGGATGAGGAGGCAGAGAAGTCAAAGAAGCCGGGGTCAAAACCAGTCAGGCAAAGGCAGTACATGAGGAGCAGGCAGAAGAGGAGTCATTGAAAAGGAGCTGAGGTCAAACCAGAACAGGATACAGGGCCAAATCAGGAGACATAGTCGAAGGAAAGCCAGGTCAAACACTGGAATCACAGGAATCACAGGAACACTACTGAACTAAGAACGCTTTGAAGGTGCCGGCACTTGATAAAGGCTCAGCAAGAGTGTCATACAACAAGGCAGGGGAAATAAGCCCAGAAAACACACAAAAGCAGGGAAGGACATCACACATAGCTCATGAAACCCCCCACACCACCACCACCAAAAAAAACAAAAAACAAAACAGCTTGACTCGCAAAGGTTTTTCTATTTTTAATTGTCCCCCATCTGCCACAGTCATTGAATATTAGTATCTCAAGTCTCTTTCTCTCCCAAGAACTCATGCAGGGGTATTGTTACAGTACTGAACAGGACAGACTTTTGGTGGCTTTCGAAAACACAGTCTCTACACCTTGCATTAACTGAAAAGGTTATGGTGGGGAAAAAAGTGAATGAAAACCCCCTTCCACCTGAATTTGGTGGGTGGTAGATACAATGTTAAACAAAAATTTGACACACCAGTCAAGCCATAAGACTTGCTTTTCCCTCAGAAATCTCCCATTTGCAGTGTTGTTACTACTGCAAGGGATTCTGGGTAGGCATATGCTAATACGTTTAACAAGGAATCACCTTTTTGCCTCAGATTCCACTTTATACATGGATTCCTTAGAATATGTGTATGCTGAGTATGTGTTTGCAACTCTTCCCGAGTTGTGTCTTAAAGCTGTTGCTCAGCATACACATACTCTAAGGAATCCATGTATAAAGTGGAATCTGAGGCAAAAAGGTGATTCCTTGTTAAACTTATTTGCATACGACTACCCAGAATCCCTTGCAGTAGTAACAACTTTGCAAATGTGAGATTTCTGTGTGAAAAGCAAGTCTTATGGCTTGACTGGTATGTCAAATTTTTGTTTAACCCTTTAGCGTCTGCTGAAGTACCCGGACCGTCACGCTGGTCCCTGCAGGAGTGCGGTGAGTAATTCCGTGGACTGAATTTGATCACTCTAAGACCGGAGCGATCTCTTTCAGTCCCTCAGATCGGCGTGCAGCCCCACGTGATCAGTCATGTGGGGCGGCACGCCGAAATTCTCTATTGGGTCCTTAAAGGACCACACACCCCGCGACCGCTGGTCATTAAGGGGTTAACATTGTGTCTACCATACACCTTGCATTAAAATAATAAAGCACAATGCAATCACTGGTACTCCAGTACAGCACCCCAATTCCGTATATCCTTCCTTGCCCCTCTAGTTTTTGTGGATATATTGGGGTGCAGCTGTGTATGGATGGATGGTAGACACAGACACAGTATGTTAAACTGAAACTCTGTGTCTGTATTTGTCTTGATTGTCTCATTGGATGTATTGTCCGGTGGTATCTGTCAATGTCAAGTCATTCAGTCTCAGGATCGCTGGCTGATTGTAATTCACTCAACACTTTATTGGGGTCTGAACTCTCCTTCTTCCCAACAGACAGAGTCTGTACAAACAAACAGGTCACCTTTCTAGTTTTGTTTTACAAAAGACAGTAGAAATCACAGTCAGCAACTTTTGTTCTCACTCCCCAGAAAGGATTGACAGGATGCTGACACCCTTTTATACTGGTACTGCAGCAATACTCACAGCCTTGGGGTGAGGTTTAGTTCTACCCTTGACCTCAATGCATCACACAGGAGAACAAAGCAGAAACATATTTTGTTTTTGAGGCAAACTATTTCTCTCATCCCTCGTGGGAAGATGTCTGTTAATTTCAAGCTGAAACTGGTTAAGCCATTAAGGACTGTGTGCTGTGTTATGACTGTCACGTGGTTTTTGTCTTAAAGTGTTAGTATTGTCCACAAAAAAGTTTTTCTGCATTTAGAAGAGCTTAAAAATGCAAAAAAACGTATCTCACAAACCGCTATGGTTTAAGAGATACAGGCGATTAAAGTCTGATGTCTCCTACTGACAACTGTAAAGGTGTCAGCAGGAGATCCGTGTCGGCCGACATGGAGGCACTTGAGAAGTAGCGAGATCTCGTTATTTACCTCGAACCCCTTCATTGGAAACCAGGCGCTCATTTAAGACCATTCCAATGAAGGGATTTGTAGTAAATAACGAGATTGCGACTCTGCTCAAGCGCCTCCGTGTCGGCCAACACGGATCTCTTGCTGACAGCTTTACAGCTGTCAGTAGGAGAGATCAAACTTTAAACGCCTGTATCTCTTAAACCATAGCAGTTTGAGAGATACTTTTTTTGCATTTAGCTCAGCTTTTTAAGCTCTTCTAAATGCAAAAAAACTTTTTTGTGGCCATTACTAACACTTTAAAGGATCAAAAGAACAGTTGGTTTAGGGAAATCAGTGAAATTATTACGTATTGTATACCACAGGTCTTTAATATATATACAAACTCAAAACAAAAACAAAAAGGAAAACATATGTGTGTGCTGAAAAAACAATCAGTCATACTCTGCCAGATAGCAAATTGTCACGTCCGGCCATGGAAAAGCACACCATTTATTTCCTAAGAGACCAGTTCAGTATTCATATGGGAGACTTACATACACATAAAATTCTTCCTTTTATTAATACAATTTAAAATACACCACAAACATTCACACTTAAATAAAGGAACACTTGTAGTGTCATGTTCCCTTTAAAAACACAGTACCGCCTCAATATGTACACGGAGTTGTGTTCATTGTGGGAGTGCGTTTATTTGTCTCAGTGATATAGTTTATTTCACTGCTCGTGCTTATAATTATATGTGGCCTCTATATTTCCAACAAAACCGGGTATTAGGTTAACCCCTCCGAATGATATTATACTGCCACTTGTAATTGCATAAAGTAAATAATAATTTGCTCTTTGGTGTAACACTTTTACTAACGAAATTCCACTGTCAGTATTTAACTCTATTGACCCCTATAACGGTAAATTAACTTCCGCTATAGCAGCTCGTATGGATATAAATAATATACCAGGTACATAATTAAGTAATGTGTCCGGTCCTATTAGTTTGCTTAGTATGAAACTCACGTTCCTATGAATGTTATTTACTATCTCAGTGTGTCCCACTCTTTAGTATTCTCCACACTCCTATATAACTTCTCAATCTGATGTTGCTGTAAACCCTTTATTATCTTTCTACAAGTACTTAACTATAAGCAAATTCTACTCTTTATATTGCTACATAGTTTCTTTCTTATAAATTTGTGTCAAAGTAATACGCTATCTCCCTCGTGGAGTAAGCCACATGGTAACCCTAACGCTTCAGCTCACACTATTCGTATCAATCAATTATCCATTCAGATTTCCTACTCCCGCTTTCTAACTCCGTAATTTAGTTGCTTTAAGATCAAGTAAATCTAAATATCAGTGCATCGGCAGTACCGCCCAACGCGTTTCGCCGCATAAGCAGCTTCGTCAGGGGCTTTATAAGTGATAAGCGGTCAGCTCCCTCTGATTTTTATACCCTTTTAAATTTAAAAACGGGTGTCTCATTGGTGCATTTTGCAACCAATTACTACCGAGATATCCTCCGGTCCTTACCACGACGTGTCAATGGGTGGACTTATTTCACAGAATTCAATGTTTATTAACCCTTAATTCATGTAAAGTTATAGATATTGTATCACAAAATAAAAGGCTATACAACAAAAAAGGTAGTTTCATGTCATAGGGAGAGGGTATGATCCATAAATGACTACACAAACACATATACTTTTGGGGTTAACAGACCACAGCTTTATTTAACTATTTTGACTCATATTATTATTCTTGTTCCAACAAACAATAATTAACCATTAACCAATAATCAAATCGTTAACCAAGCATGGCCAAATTGTACGGGCTCATGCCAACATTCCCACATTCTTCAGCTCAACAGCTGCTCCCAACGTTCGTCAGCACTCACAGCTGACTCCCCCATTCTTCAGCACTTAACAGCTGATTCCACCATTTTCAGCACTTACAGCTGATTCCACCATTTTCAGCACTTACCGCTGATTCCCAATTAATTACCCCATTGGCCACCACTTTAGCTTCAATGGGTAATGTTAACTCCCGCGACCTAAGTCCGGGGCAAACTCCCAAAGGGCTTCCGCCCGATGATAAAATCCCCTAACTTTACCACCTAAGTTATCGATCTCTGAAAACCATGCAAGTACTATCCGCCCAGCGAAACATACCACCAGAGCACACACCATAAAGGGAGGGAGGGAGGGAAGCTTCCTCTGTCCCCTCTTCTTCCAGACAACTTGCCCATTTCCTGTCACCAGCCCTTTAAGCTATTTTCTTTTACTCCTCCCCTCATACCCACTTCCTTTATGTATCAACCCTCCCCATGACATGCTTCCCCTCCTGTACCCTGCGGTCCCTTCCGGGGAATTCCGTGTCATAGGGAGAGGGTATGATCCATAAATGACTACACAAACACATATACTTTTGGGGTTAACAGACCACAGCTTTATTTAACTATTTTGACTCATATTATTATTCTTGTTCCAACAAACAATAATTAACCATTAACCAATAATCAAATCGTTAACCAAGCATGTCCAAATTGTACGGGCTCATGCCAACATTCCCACATTCTTCAGCTCAACAGCTGCTCCCAACGTTCGTCAGCACTCACAGCTGACTCCCCCATTCTTCAGCACTTAACAGCTGATTCCACCATTTTCAGCACTTACAGCTGATTCCACCATTTTCAGCACTTACCGCTGATTCCCAATTAATTACCCCATTGGCCACCACTTTAGCTTCAATGGGTAACGTTAACTCCCGCGACCTAAGTCCGGGGCAAACTCCCAAAGGGCTTCCACCCGATGATAAAATCCCCTACCTTTACCACCTCAGTTATCGATTTCTGAAAACCATGCAAGTACTATCCGCCACAAGGCCCGACTGTCAATACCTTGACCAGTCGGGTCCACCGCCATCAGGCCCGACGATCGATACCTCGACCCTCGGGCCCCCCCTACCCACGAACCCTATGGTCTGTCCCCCAGAACCGCACAACACACCAAAATTAAGGCACACAGCCCCCACCGGGCACCACCCAAGAACCAACTCCACAGAACCAAATCCCCACACCAACCACGTACGACCAGCAAGAACTAGCCACCAACCATAACTCAAACCCAGCCACCCATAGGACAGCATACAAAGAGTACCGAACAGGCACCACAACACCCCAAACAAGCCAACTGCACCCACCGGACACACCTGGACCACTACCAAGCATGCTAGCTGTCCCAATCAGCAGACAAACCACAAGGAACAACAACAGAAGAACCCTACACCAGAACAGTCAAAAACGCCATACAGACCCAAACACCGACATATTCATAATACATAGATATATACATACCTAGTACCCTAACGCATATCTATTCCCCACGACACCGAATACACACCCACGCACCGAAACACCCATAGCCACATGTGCCGACCCGAGAGGGGGGTGAGGAGCGGCAAAAGCGTACCCAGCGTAGAGTAATGGAAAGAGACAGGACCGATAAATACCAAGAGATTTGGCCACAGCAAGGCGAAACAAAACTCCCAACTCTCAGGGACATTAAAACAAGGGGGGGGACACGATGGACCTGTAAACTACACCCAATTGGCAATGGCACTATACACCACACCAACATACAGCAACCATTCCCCACCAAACAAACCGCAACAAACCAGAGAGAACGACCCAGACCATTCAAGCAAACACACACCACACACAGATGACCAACTAAGTCCAGAAGATACCACCCCAAGCCTCGACCAGCGGGCACATACCTGCCAACCACAGGTACGCCACAAGGGGGAGGGGGAGAGAGGAAGCACTAAACAAATAAACCACAGACATCCTGGACAGAAAGCACACAGCAAAAACAGGCATCCCCCACAAAGCAACATGCCATCCCAGGGATTGCGCCGTAAGCCACCGATAGCAAAAAACACTACTTGCACAACCTACAAATGTAGTATAGTAACAAAACAAACACACATACCCAGTCCACGACATAAATACAGACAGACACAGAACAATGAACCAGTGGAAGAAGATCCCTAACCAAAAAACAGACCCATAAACAAACACCACCTCACCCAACTGAAACATCCATACATAACCGCCCACCCTACAATACCAGAATAAACAGACAAACAGACAACAGAAAACAGCAACATATATACCAGAAATAACATATAACCCACGCCTAGACAGATATCCACACCTAAACCAACAGTCACAGATATACCCATGCACATATATATATATATATATAAATAGATAGATACCTATATACCCCCACATACATAGACAGACAAACATACACACAGGTACCACACAGAAACCCACCCACAATGTCAGTACAAAACGGAAAAAACCCCTTCATGCCGAAGAAAAACACAAACAACAAACACACCCCACAATACCGCCTACCAGCACTCAAACACACCACGGCCCCCTTTTTTTTTTTTTTGTTTTTTTGTTTTTTTGTTTTGTGTTTTTGTTTTTTGATAGTAACTCTCCCAGTTCAAGCAGAAAAACACACACAACCAGCAGGCCACCAACCACCCTCAACCCTACTAGTAAATTACAGATCACAGGAAAATTCAGGATACAGGGACCCAAAAGAAAAACAATCACCAAGTCCCCACAGGACTCGCCAATAGAACCAACCACCTGGCACAGTTACCCAACAAGCATGCCAGCCAAACCATCCACACGGAGCTAACCAGGCCTCGCGCAGACACCAGTCCGTAACCACTCAGCGCTCCTGCACTAACTAGATAAAATCATAGCACCTTACCTTCATGCCCCACCACCAAAGGGGGGAACCAGAGCAAACTGGAGTGAGAGAAAGACGACTGGAACACACCGTCAGACCAGCCACAGGCCGTGCCGGCACAAAGCTGCCCGATGACCACCTGTTGCAGAGCCGCACAGTGTAATGATGCACAGCAACACCCGAGGTGCCCCCTGTCGTTCATTCTGGAGGAGACTCAGCTCACATCAACCGCTGTAAGAAGAACCGGGGCAAGCCACACCGGCCACCTGCCCTTCCGCAGCCCCGCAATGAGCCTGGACCCGAAGCAGCCCAGCCCGATGTACCTGCAGTGCTGGACGCACCCAGGGAGACGAACGCAGCAGCAAAATACCCAGCAATCCCACTGCCACGTAGTCCCATGGCCAGGAACTCGAAATGAAACTGGAACCTCCGACAACCATTGGCCCACTGATTGCCACACCCGACCGACACTCCTTTCCAGGGGACCATCCATACTGGGGCGTCCGAAGCCCCCAGTTACACCACCACCACTGGAACCCTCAGCAGCCACACCAAACCCGATATGACAGGGAGGGCCGATCCCCAGAGCAGATGCACCGGGCAGATGCGACCAACAGAGCCCAGAACCACATCCGTGCAGAAAAGCATACCAACCACACAGCCAAACACACACACATACACACAAAAACACACTGACACCTATGCACCCATGACAAGAGTTCCATGCATGGATTCTCAACCAGGAAGCCATGTCACTCATGTATGCCCCCTCAATTCCACAAACTGTATTAACATGCAAATACTATTCTAAAAAATTATACCCCGTACTGGAAAGCCGTCCGCATGAAATGGTATACAACATACTCAAATGGTGAACCTATAAAGAGCTATAAACACATACATATATATATACACACATACACATATACAGAACATACGTATACATATCAATACCTCAGGATCCACCAGTAAGAGCTGGACAAATGACCCAGCACACAACCAGTGTGACCCAATACCTATAGCCTGAACAGTAAGCGTGCCCTAAACCATGGAAGATAATTGAAAATGAGGTAACTCGATCGCTGTACCACATGTGAATGGCGTTCAAGTAAGGCGAAATTTTGAGCCCGTCTAAATACATGTACATACCCACAAACCTAAGTATACCATAGACCCACACAACCCCACCCATGTACATAGGCACAGCCATATAGCCCACTCATACAGCACCACACGCACACCGCCGCCCATGCATACGTCCCCCATACAGACATCAATCCATACACACCCCCATAAACATCCACACATACAAACCCATACACAGCCCTCCATACATACCCACAAAATGACATGCACCGTTCGCACAACCCCCCCCAGACCTCCATACCAACTCCACCAGACATACACTCAGACAGAAACCCACCAGCCAGGCACCAAACACCGACATACACCCACCCAGCCACACACGCATAACCACCACAAACCACTACCCGCACCACAAAACACCACCAGACAGGCATCCAGCCCCATACATCCAAACGCAGCCACACAAACATCCACCAACCAACACATATAACAGCCGAAGCCTTGGGGTAGGAGACTGCCAACCGATGCCTCCCAGAGCCAGTCCCAAAGCCAAGCCAGCATACCTCAGGAAGAGCTGAGGCAGAGCACATTCACTCAACCCCCAGGCATACTACTCCCACCGCTCCCCATCCCGACATACCATCCACACAGCACACCCAGGCCTCCATCTTCAGCCGGTCCTGTAGCGAAGAAGGGGGGATGAAAAACAGGAACAGAGCACCCATGTGGACAGAGCTGCGTGTCCGGTGCAGAAACCAGCCCACGCTGTCCCACTCAGTCTCTCGTGCCCCAGAAGTCCCACGGGAGGAGTAGGCCACACTCGCAGCAGGAGCATCTATCTTCATCCAGGCAGACAGCACCCCAGAGCGGAGCTCGCAGGGGCCGTATCAAAACCTGGCGCGAGCCCAAAAAACTCCCGTCAGGAGCGAAGCAGAACTGGCAGCTGACGCGAAGAGCTCAAGCCCTGAAGGAAGGGTAAACCTACCCTCCAAAGCCAGCCGTTCCATCCCAGCAACTGGCCCCCACGAGGCCAAGTCGTCCGAGCACTCCCGATCCTGCAGGAAAAACCGCGGAGCTCCAACGGTGGACAGAACAGCACATCCGGATGCAGCTGCATGAGGCCACACCGGGCCTGATGCCCGGACCGGGCGCAAAGGACAGACCTAGTGAGGAAATGGGGAAGAAAAAACTGCACAAGGAGAGTGGAAGGGAGACAGGGACGAGGGATAAAGAAAGCCAAAAAACAGGACCACAGAGGGGAGGGAGAAAATGAACAAGGGAGGGAAAGACAGCAGAGTAAGAGAAAAAGCAAAGTACAAGGGGACATCGATCAGCAGCAGACTGGAGCAGGGAGCCCCAAACTGGGCAAAGAGTGGCCAAAAAACAGCAGGGGAACCGCTGGGGAGAAACAAGGCAGAAAAGCTGGAAATCAGGCAGCAGCGCGCAGCAGAATGCTTCCTCTGTCCTCTCCGCCTCCAAACAACCAAGCTTCCTCTGTCCCCTCTTCTTCCAGACAACTTGCCCATTTCCTGTCACCAGCCCTTTAAGCTATTTTCTTTTACTCCTCCCCTCATACCCACTTCCTTTATGTATCAACCCTCCCCATGACATGCTTCCCCTCCTGTACCCTGCGGTCCCTTCCGGGGAATTCCGTTATTACATCCCTGTTGTAAATCAATGCTTATATCATTTATATTATCATTATTTTTTTGTAGGATTTATTACCAATCAACACATTTTCAACCTTTTTAAACAGAGACCCTTTACAAGCTGTTCATTAAGATGATGTAGGCTGAATGGCATTACATATAGATTAGATTTAGATGATTCATGTTACTCATTATGTATTCATATATTTTTATATTTTTACCCACTATGTTTTTGGTACTTTTTATGCCTTAACCCATTAAATGGTGCTCCCATAATCATAACATTTTTACACCATTATGTACTATAGCGAAAATGGATCAAAGCAACATTCCCCATTTATTTTCAAAATAGAATGAGTAAAAATGAACCAATATTTATTAACTTTTTTGCCACCTTTTGATAAAAGGGCTAAAAGTAAAGCCCTCATTTAGACCCTGTGGATTTAGGGTACCCAGTATATAAATCCATTCTGCTTCTTTAATAAGTAATTTTTGATCAAGATCACCTTTTCTAGAAGTTAAATTAATTTTTTGTATTCCTTTAAACTTGAGAACATCTGGATTCCCTTCATGATATAATTTCACATGTCTAGCTATAGGTTTTTCTCTTTTATGTTTTATATCCCCAAGATGTTCAAGAATTCTAGTTTTAAACTGTCTTTTAGTTTTACCAACATATCTTTTATTGCAAGAACATTCAATCTGGTAAATTATTCCAACTGATTTACAGTTGATAAATTGTCGTGTTTCAAAGAGTTTCAGGATTCTCTTTTGATACAAACTTACAGGCTGAGCATTGTCCACAAGGGAAAGTACCCTTCACATAAGATTGCAGCCAATCTGACAATTTGCTATCACATATGTTTTCCTTTTTGTCTTTGTTTTGACTTTAAAGGAGCAGTAAACGTTTTTATGAAAAAATATATATTATAGGGAGAGATTTATATTTCCAGAGTTATAACAGTTTAAACCCATGTTTTTTTTACATTAGCAGTGCCCTCTAGTCGTCAAATTATAATTAGATTTCCTGATAGATTCTAATGGAGAAGCAAGTCAGAAAAGTCAGAGACATACAGTTCTCAATAGAGTGTGATAGAAACTGCCTGTCACTTCCTGTCAGTTAGAACTATCAGGAAGTAAACACAGTAAATTCACTTCCTGTCAGTTAGAACTATCAGGAAGTAATCACAGTAAATTCACTTCCTGTCAGTTAGATCTATCAGGAAGTAAACACAGTAAATTCACTTCCTGTCAGAACTATCAGGAAGTAAACATAGTAAATTCACTTCCTGATTATTTAAACTGCTATAAATTGTGACTAAAACATCTGACAGCGATGGGAGTGACCTTGTTTTACTTAACAGGAAATGCTCTGTAAAATATGTGTTTTCATAAAAAAAAAGTTTACTGCTCCTTTAACCCCTTAGTGACGGCCGCGTGCAGACGTGGCCGTCACTTAACGCCCGTCTAACATTTTTTTTTTTTTTTTTTTTTTAAACAATCCGTAGTCCCCGAACGGCACGCAGCCGCGCGGGGAGCCGGATTTCCGGGACGTACATGTACGTCCTCTGTCACTAAGTGACAGCCACACGGGACGTACATGTACGTCCCGTGTCACGAAAGGGTTAAGGACCACTGACAGTCATAGCACGTCACGTGCATTTTACTTACAGCACTTCTCCGGGAGCACTGTATGTAAAAATGGGGACTGAAATTGACCGCTCCTAGACTGGAGCTGTCTCTCTCAGTCCCCAACATGGCACACCGATACATGTAACAGGTCACATGTACCGGTGCATCAGAAAGGACCAAAGTGGTCCTTAAGGGAAGTTTACTTCCCAGGACCCTGGTCTTTAAGGGGGTTAACCAAATGCCTTTTGTTTGTGAGTCTGTCATTAAGATAAAAGGTGGCTTTTTTGAGGAATGTTTTTCCAATGTTCTTGAACATTGCTTTGATGGTCCTTATGTTTAATTTTAATTTGAGGGTGCTTAGATCAAAAAACCATGAACCATTACTGGCCATCATGGTTGAAATGAAAATAAATTGAACATAGACAGCCAAAATATGAGGCGTGTCAAAATTAACTGTTTGGCACATCGTGCAGAGATGAAAACACACAGGTGAGCTCAGCAATAGTAAATGACCTGGTAGACCAAGGAAGACTGCTGTAGTGGATGACTAAAGAATGCTTGCAATTGGGAAGAAAAACCCCTCTCTTATGGTTTAAGAGATATTCACAAGCAAAGTATCAGAAGGGAGTTGCCCAGGTAGACTGCAGAGAGGGACAATCTTCAATTAAGATAAGGGAAAAACCTGAAAAACTTGTCAAGGGGGGCAGGGCTTTCATTGTTCTCATAGGAAGAAGATTGTCCCCTGCTGTTATCTGGCTGGTCTATGGACTGGATTCCACATCTGAGGAGAGATGGCTTACACTAGGTAAAAGGGGCGGGAGGGGAAACTTTGCTTGTGAATATCTCTCAAACCATAAAGGTTTCAGAGATAAGACTTGTATCGTTCTTCATGTTTTTTTTAATGCCTACAAAATAAAATAAAGATAAAACAAAGTATTACTATCACTTTAAAGCAAAATTTTCATTCAAATTAGTATTCACGTAGCTATAAGCATATCAATACTTGTATTATCCTGAATAAGTCTGACATTATTGAGAAATTCAACTTGTTCGGAGACTCACCGGCAGGCATCAGCACGGATATCTAACCAAAGAGGAATCTGTGAGTCTGTGCTGTCCTGGTCTTCTCCGCAATTCGTGAGGGGGAGTTGCATTGTACCTTACGGTACAGGAACGGACTGACGACTCAGGTGCACGGATGCCTCTACAGAAAGATGCCTTCTGGTGAGTCTCCAAACAAGTTGGATATCTCGATAACGCCAGGATAATAGAAGTATTGATATGCATATAGCTATGTGAATAATGATTTGGGGGCACTTTAATTTGAATGAAAGTTCCGCTTTAAAGGGATAGTAATGTTCCACACTAAAAGCAGTTCCAATTAACCTTCATAGTGGACCATGGTGAGTGTTATTTCAATACTGTCAGAGTTGTAGTACAAGAGTAATTGAATGATAAAGTATCCCCCTCCCGCCCCTTTTACTGATGTAACACTGCTCATCTCAGAGCAGCAAGACTGTCCAGATGGATCACAGAGAGGGGCAATTTTTAGTGATCATAAGGGAAAACCTCAAAAGCCTTTCAAGGGGGAAGGGTTTTCCTTATGATCACAGTAAGAAGATTGTCCCTTGTTGTCTGGTCAAGAGACCAAATTCCACATCTGAGGGGAGGTGTCTTACACTAGGTAAAAGGGGCGGGAGGGGGATACTTTATCATTCAATTACTCTTGTACTACAACTCTGACAGTATTGAAATAACACTCTCTATGGCCCAAATACTATGAAGATTAATTGAAGCTGCTGTTTTTGCGAAACATTACTATCCCTTTAACAATATAACCAACTGCACTGAAACCCTTTTCAGACTGCATGCTTTCCGTTGGGTAACTAAGGGTTTACATGGCAAAACACGTCAGTGCTGGGCTACTGGCCACATTCAGTTTTGTTTGCCAGTCATCAATTGATCATTGCTTTTTGCCTAGAACACACGTTTCCTGAAAGTATGAGATAACATCCATCATAAAGTAGGACCACTCCTTATTGATAAGGCTATCAACCCATATTCTGGGAGCAAGTTCTAAAGACATGAGCCACCACCCCCACTGCAAATGTTAGATTCCCACATCAATTGAATTGCTTTCGATGATGACATGTTGTGAAACATTTGGCAACATTTTAGCACCTAGCATGTTACCTCTAAAGTTAGGTATAATTGGAGAGGGGGAAACCGTCCCTCTTCCAACTATTAAATTCCCTTTCCTGTTGGTGTATGGGCACCCAATATATCAGAGCTATACCCACGTATCCCTATGAGTAAAAAAAAAATATTTAAAAAAAAAGCCTGTGTACACAGTGCCACCCAGGAACCTCGGCTGGTGCCCAGAGCCTCTCTGCTCACTGCCACACTGCAGTCATCCTAAATCCAGAACTCACTGCGGCTGATATGGAGTGGGGAGCTCCGAATTAGGACCATAGTCTTCTCTGCACACCTTCCTGGGACCAAGAGGTGCAGGTCGCGCAGTCTCTACTGGCATTGGTGGCTTCTGACAAACATCCTAGCGAATTATTATATAGGATATATATCTTATAACATAAAGTGATAGATTGCGTCACTCCCTGTGAGTGTAACAGCACATGCGCAGTAGAGACTGTGAGTGTGGTTTCGCACACAGGGTGCTTCGCTGTGAGACGTCTGGAGCTCACCGTGTGAGGATCAGCACATTCGGCGAGAGACTCGCCAAACGCGCTGATCCGGAGCAGGGAGGTCCAGACCGCTCACCGTCTGTCTCTGCTCCAGGGCAACAGCCGGGTGCACTTTAGCCCATATATATGGGCTTTGATACTAGTATATATATATGGGACTTTTCAAATACAGCTTTATTGTAATATAACGGAAAACAGCTGGGTCTCAAGATGGGTGCTGTCCTACATTATTTCCTCTATCAAGTCATTTTGGGATGTGCACGTGGGCAGAAAACTTGCAAGAGAGAGTGCTTTCAAACTTTTACTTTTTGTATATATATATATAAAAGCAAATACACAAAGTATTGATGCACATTCAAATTTTCCATCACCATTAACCCTTTACTCCGCGGCATTGTGCCTGCATATCACTACTATACTAAAGACGAGGATTTAATCACAATAAATGGCCATGGAATGCTAAGCTTGCCCCCAATGCCAAGGTACCTCATTTTTGGCAAGTAACTAACCTTAATATGCTTTGTCTTATGAGCTGAATCTCTCCTACTTTAGGCATTTACTAACCTTAATTTACTTTATCCTGAGAGCTGAGTCTTTGTCATCTTTACTCATTAATGGAGAGACTGTCTGACAGGCATTATATAGTGTCCTAGAGACAATGACCATTGCACCTGGGGTGGGAGGGGTGCTTAACCCCTTGAGTGCCAGGAATTTACACAAGGCATTGTAAAGTAATGTGATGCGTACCTCACTGGCACTCCAAGGGTTAAACCAATAGAAGCTTCCAAAAGTACAATTCCAGTCTAGGTTTTGGCAAGCACACCCAAATTTAAAATTGCTGGAGTGCAACCGATTTTGACCAAAATACCTGAAAGCAAATACACAAAGTATTGATGCACATCCAAGTTTTCCATCACCATTAACCCTTTACTCTGCGGCATTGTGCCTGATATCACTACTATATTAAAGATGAGGATTTAATCACATCACATGGCCATAGAATGCTAAGATTGCCACCAACACCAAGGAACCTCATTTTTGGCAAGTAACTAACCTTAAAGGGATAGTAATACTTCGTTTTATCTTTATTTTATTTTGTAGGCATTAAAAAAACATGAAGAACGATATAAGTCTTATCTCTCAAACTTTTATGGTTTGAGAGATATTCACAAGCAAAGTTTCCCCTCCCGCCCCTTTTACCTAGTGTAAGCCATCTCTTCTCAGATGTGGAATCCAGTCCATAGACCAGACAGATAACAGCAGGGGACAATCTTCTTCCTTTGAGAACAATGAAAGACCTGACCCCCTTGACAAGTTTTTCAGGTTTTTCCCTTATCTTAATTGAAGATTGTCCCTCTCTGCAGTCTACCTGGGCACCTCCCTTCTGATGTGGCTGAACGGGGGGGGGGATTCTTTGCTTGTGAATATCTCTTAAACCATAAAGGTTTGAGAGATAAGACTTATATCGTTCTTCATGTTTTTTTAATGCCTACAAAATAAAATAAAGATAAAATGAAGTATTACTATCCCTTTAATATGCTTTGTCTTATGAGCTGAATCTCTCCTACTTTAGGCATTTACTACCCTTAATTTACTTTATCCTGAGAGCTGAGTCTTTGTCATCTTTACTCATTAATGGAGAGACTGTCTGACAGGCATTATATAGTGTCCTGAAACTTAATGGTGGCGCTGTTGCTGCAACAGACTATAGAAGTTTATGGTGAACTAAACATAGCTTTCCATAGACTGCTGTATTCCATGTTATGACAGTACTGCACCAAAAACTGCACATATGAGCTGCAATAACATTTGAATACAACATCTCACTGCAGTGCGAGTACTAGTGTTTTATCGGCAGAATAAACATTATATTACATGTGTTTTAAATATTAATTGATACTATGCTTTTAATAACTCAGAGCTCATGAGGAACATTTGCATTGGAAGTTATTATTAGAATTGTTTGCTCTCCTTTCCTGGTGAATGAGAGTTCTGGTCACGCAGCTTTACATCAAGGATCTGAGGATCAGCAGAGCAGCAAATATTTTTATTTTTTTTTTAGTTTTATATGCACTGTGGTATATTGTTTTCCCATGTATGTGCAAAGAGATGATTATATAACTTACAACATATAGGTGTGTCTTTCTGTTAACATGAAAATCAGTAATTCTGTCATTATTTATTAATTTATTATTATTATGATTATTATTTTACAGATTTTTGACAGAGGTGTTCTGTCTGTAAGCTGCCTGGCCAATGAGATCGCTCCAGCTTTCAGGCAGAAAGCCTGCGTCATCGGAGGAGGCTGGGTAGGGGGACGGGAGCAGGGGAAGAGTGACGGACTGCGGGTAATAATAATAACCCTTTATTTATATAGCGCACACAGATTCCGCAGCGCTTTACACTCATATTGGTTCCTGTCCCCATTGGGGCTCACAATCTAAATTCACCTGTCAGTATGTTTTTTGGAGTGTGGGAGGAAACCAGAGTACCCGGAGGAAACCCACGCAAACACAGTGAGAACATACAAACTCATTGCAGATGTTGTTCTTGGTGGGATTTGAACCCAGGACCCCAGCGCTGCAAGGCAACAGTGCTAAGCAGTGAGCCACTGTGCTGCAGGTAACCTCACTCTGTCTGGAAGTAGAGCTCAGGGCAATATTTAATCATTAAATTTCAGCCAAACAGAGATTTTAAAAAAGAAAATGCTACAATATTAAATACATTTGCTATATAACGTACCTATTATGACTACCTTGTATAGGGGTGATAGATCCCCTTTAAGCATATAAATCCTTTTATAATCCTTATTAAGTCCGGAATTATTTAGAAATATTCCTCCTACTTCCCGACCACTTCCCCTCCTTCCCACCCTGTTCCTCCTACTCCCTGACCAATTTAACCTCCTTCCCAACCTTTTCATCCCACTTCCTGTCCACTTCTCCTCCTTCTCAACATGCTCCTCCTACTTCTAACCCACTTCTCCGTCTTCCCACATTGTCCCTCCCACTTTCTATCCACTTCTCCTCCTTCTCAACATGCTCCTCCTACTTCTAACCCACTTCTCCGCCTTCCCACATTGTCCCTCCCACTTCCTGCCCACTTCTCCTCCTTGCCACCCTGTTCCTCCCACTTCCTGCCCACTTCTTCTCCTTCCCACACGTTTCCTCCTACTTCCTGCCCACTTCTCCTTCCCACCCTGTTCCTAAACACTTCCTGCCTTTCACTTCCTGTCCACATGTTTCCTCCCACTTTCTGCCCAATTCTCCTCCTTCTCACCATGTTCCTCCCATTTCACCTCCTGCCATGTTCAGCTCACTTTATGACAGTAGAACGATAAGCCACACCTGCCCAGTTAAGCCATGACCCTTTTATGATGCAGATCACTTCATTTACATTCCCTGGTCGCAGTACTTGAGCCCTTTCTGAGGAACGCAAGTGTGATTAAGGAGATCAGCAGTACTTGGGACAAGGCAGATACTATGGAGACTTAACACTTCCACCACTTGAGTTGTTATGGTCATAAAATCCTAATGGCCCCTATGAATTCTGTTCTTGTGCCTCTGTTCAATAGAGAAACCCTTCAATCAATCCCCGGCATCAGGTCCATGGAGGCAGACATGACAGTTGCTGGTAGTTTGTACAGAATGAAGCAGGCAGCGTGTATGAGCATAGTTAGCCCTTTAAGGATCAGAGAGGTGTTCAATGCATTGCATTTACACCTCTCTGCTCCTTAATGGTTTAAGAGAACCATCGGCAGTAGGTGGAGTTTGAATCCTGTGGTCCTACCAGCGACCGTCATGGTCGCCTCTATGGACATAACAACAGGACTGATGGAAGATGTTCTCTTTAGAGCAAAGGGACAAGAACAAACTTTGTAGGGGCCAAATGGATTTAATGGAGCAGTAAACTTTTCTTTATAAAAAACAATATGTTATAGATCTTTTTCTGCTGAGTAAAACAAGGTCACTCCCACTGCTGTCAGGTGTTTTATTCAAAATTTATATCAGTTCAAATAATCAGGAAGTGAATTTACTGTGTTTACTTCCTGATAGTTCTAACTGACAGGAAGTGAATTTACTGTGATTACTTCCAGATAGTTCTAACTGACAGGAAGTGAATTTACTGTGATTACTTCCAGATAGTTCTAACTGACAGGAAGTGAATTTACTGCGTTTACTTCCTGATAGTTCTAACTGACAGGAAGTGAATTTACTGTGTTTACTTCCTGATAGTTCTAACTGACAGGAAGTGAATTTACTGTGATTACTTCCAGATAGTTCTGACAGGAAGTGAATTTACTGCGTTTACTTCCTGATAGTTCTAACTGACAGGAAGTGAATTTACTGTGTTTACTTCCTGATAGTTCTAACTGACAGGAAATGAATTTACTGTGTTTACTTCCAGATAGTTCTAACTGACAGGAAGTGAATGTACTGTGTTTACTTCCTGATAGTTCTAACTGACAGGAAATGAATTTACTGTGTTTACTTCCAGATAGTTCTAACTGACAGGAAGTGAATGTACTGTGTTTACTTCCTGATAGTTCTAACTGACAAGAAGTGAATTTACTGTGTTTACTTCCTGATAGTTCTAACTGACAGGAAGTGAATTTACTGTGTTTACTTCCTGATAGTTCTAACTGACAGGAAGTGACTCAGCAGTTTCTATCACATTCTATGGAGAACTGTAAGTCTCTGACTTTCCTATTCATTAGAATCTAACAGAAAAACTAATTAGAATTTGACCACTAGAGGGCACTGCTGATGTAAAAAAACATGGGTTTAATCTGTAATAACACACTATTAAAATAGTTACTGTAAAAAAATGTTGCCCCTTTTTCCCCTTATGTGAATTTGGGTGTGTGTTATACATGAGAGAAATATATATATATGTGTGTGTGTGTGTGTATGGGTTTGTGTGTGTGTGTATATATATATATATATATATATATATATATATATATATATATATATATATATATATGTATATGTATGTATATATATATATATATATATATATACACAGCCACCCACCCACCCTCAAGTCTGCTCCCCTCCTCCCTCCCTCCACATCAATATGCTCCCACCTTCCCCTCCATTTACTCACGCACTCCAGAGGCATTTGGGACATTTGTGCAGAGGGATGAAAGGGCACTAGCAGTATCTTGAAATAACACAGGTCCCAACATGGATATCCACGTTGCCTCCGGAGAGAGTGAGTACAACGGGGGTAAGGTGGGAGCATATTGAGGTGGGTGGAAGGAAGCAGACAAGAAACTACATTTTTTGATGGGTAGAGGAAGGGAAAACAAGGGTGTGTAGTATACATAGGCACCAGGGGAGGGCTGGCCTGGGGGACAGAGGGGCAATTGCCCCCTGGGCTGGTCACATATCTGGGCCAGTGGGCCACTGCCTCATTCAGTCTCCCAATTGCTGCTGTAAATGGAGCTACACTAGTGATACCACAGAGCTTACAATTGAAATGGATCTACATAAATGATACCACAGAGGAACAATCCAAATAGAGCTACACTAACAGCATAACCCATTCCCTTGTAAGCTCTATGGTATCAATCATGTTGCTGTACTTAAATTGCAAGCTCTATGGTATCACTAGAGTAGCCA
The DNA here is from genome assembly GCA_037306005.1 of Rhinophrynus dorsalis. Lineage (NCBI taxonomy): Eukaryota > Metazoa > Chordata > Amphibia > Anura > Rhinophrynidae > Rhinophrynus > Rhinophrynus dorsalis. Next base: position 478,831 of record JBBDGT010000007.1, on the reverse strand, counting down.
CATTTCAACTGTAAGCTATGTGGTCTCCTTTACCTTACTTAACAGCATTAATACCAATATTAAAAGTAACAAAGGGGATGGGCTGGGACACTGGGCTGGAGCAACTGAAGAAATGGGCCGGTAGGTTGTATTTGCCTCCCAGGCCACAAGTTGCCAGCCCTCCCCTGATAGGCACTTTTGTTTTCCTAAAAAGCTTGGGTTTAATTTACACCTGCATATTATACACAGGTGCGTACTCTACCTGAGATTTTACAGTAATCATTCTTCTGTATATATACACATATACATACAGATACACATCTTCTGTATATATATATATATATATATATATATATAAAAGAAGACTTTGTGCTTGGCAAAACACACCCAGGGGTGGCAGTAAGGAGGATTACTGCTCCCATTGGGTGATTCAATGGTGGTGTGATTTCTGTCCCGCCTCCACTACACTCCTCCTACATCACAGACACAAACACATGCCCCCCACACACTGGCAGACACATACACACATATGCACACGCTGAGCAGCTGAGGATGATGGGAACTATGTTCAAGCTACAGCTGGAAGGCCATGATCCAATATGTATCATGCAGATTCTTCATTCCATGTCTGTGACCCTGCACAGCCCTGCCAATTACTACAAGTGAGCTGATTTCTAACCAATCAGCAGGCAGGATGCTGGGGAGCTGACTTGCTAGCACAGAGAAGCTGGGAAAGTGGAACAATGGCAGAGGCATGATCAGGCAGTGCAGAGCAGGGCTTCAGCTGAGCTGGTAAATGGCAGAGACATGGGTGTGACTGTATTTATATATTGCACAAAGAGAGAGAAAGAGAGCAGATTGTTTATCAGTCTGTCTGTAAGTAGAGGTGCCAGTTCCTGTAATCATCTCCATGCTGTACATAGCTCACTGTAATGCATGTATGACAAACTATTTATATATGTTCTAGCATTGTATAGTATACACTCACTTACACAAAGAGCAATTTAACCATTTCAATGCCAGAGGGGATGCAATGCATTGCTTACCCCCTGGCACTCAAAGGGTTAAAATTCTCTACAATGGTCTGGCACTGTATAGCAGTGGTTCTCAACCTGTGCTCTCAGTGGCCATTAACAGGCCAGGATTTTAGAATTTCCTTTTAAGAACACAGGTGAGTTAATCAATAGGACTGAGCCTCTGATCAACACACTTGTGTTCTAGCAGGGAAATTCCTAAGTACTGGCCTGTTAGTGGCCACTGAGGGCATGGGTTGGGATCCTCTGCTGTATAGTATACAGTCTGCATGTGTCTGTGTATAAGGACTGGCACTATACAGTATAGGAGGGACAGTCCCTGTTTGACACCCAAATCCCTCTGCTCCTCTATTTAGGAGATCACGCTGTGGTGTATATACCAGTGTATCAGATTGCTCCACATCAATAAAACCCACAGTAATGTGGGTATAAACTTCTGTATATATCTTAAATTAGTCTGTGTAATAAATACTTCCATCTTCTTCTAAATCATTCATTTACAGAAAGAGTAACTTAACCATTTCAGTGCCAGAGGGAATGTAATGCATTACTTACCCCCTGGCACTCAAAGGGTTAAAAATTCTCTAAAATACACCACCAGCCACGCCCCCAGTAACACCACCTAAAACACAAGTGTCCCTCTTTGGCCATTTGAAATGTTGGGAGGTATGTTACTTACACTGCTCACACTGTATATATGTATGTTCTGCATTGCATCTGTGTGTCACTGTTTGTGTATGTCAGTGCCTGTGTGTGTATGTATGTGTTGCATGCATCTCTGTTTATCACTGTGTGTCCCCCTGTATATGTGTGTGTTTGCGCATGTGTCTGTGTATCACTGTGTGTACCTTTCTGACACGTACACCCTACGCCATATTTCACTATCATAACATTTATTAAAAAAAAATATATTTCCTGCATAACATAACGGGCAACGCCTTCCCATATATATATGAAGTCAGACAGGGTAATCTGTTGCTAAGATCGCCACAATCGTACAGTTTGCTGTCTCCCGGGATCTCGGATTGGACATGTGGCTGATCGGGTTGATAGATTGTTGGGAGTGGCTGGGCATGACCAGGCTGTCATGGTGCATGTTGGTACTAATGACAAAGTCAGTGGAAAATGGAGGTCTGTTAAGAAGGATTTCAGTGACCTAGGATATAAGCTTAAGCAGAGGACCTCTAAGGTAGTATTTTCTGAAATACTACCTGTGCCACGCGCTACATTAGAAAGGCAACGGGAGATTAGGGAGTTAAATGCATGGATAAAGACTTGGTGTAAACAGGAGGGGTTTAGGTTCCTAGAGTACTGGGCAGTCTTTTCCCTTGGGTGCAATCTTTATAGTAGTGATGGATTATACCTTAGTGGAAGGAGGGCCATGGTGCTGGGTGATAGGATGGTTAGAGGGCTGGACGAGACCTTAAATTAGAAAGGGGGGGGCTGCAACACAGGCTGGGGAAGATAGTATAATTGAGGAAATGGGATTAGAGAAGGGGCATGGGGGTGGAGAGGGGGAATGGTCTAGTTTATCTAATAGAGAGTTGCCATTGTTACAGCCTGATAAAAGACAAATACATTTGACAAAGAACAAAATCATTAGGAATGGCAAAAAGATAAAATGTATGCATGCAAATGCTCACAGACTGGCTGGTAAGATGGGGGAACTAGAAATGATTGCAGTACATGAGCAGTATGATCTGATTGGAGTGTCTGAAACCTGGTTAGATGATACGTATGACTTGGCAGTCAATCTAGAGGGTTATTCACTTCTTAGGAGGGACAGGGTTAATAAAAGGGGAGGAGGGGTATGCCTATATGTAAAGCAGGCCTTAAAAGATATAAATGAAGGGTCAAATGAAAAGGTAGAGGCCTTGTGATTTGAAATACACACTGGGAGCACACATAATAAAAAGATATTGGTGGGGGTTTGCTACAAGCCACCTAATGTTGGGGAGTTGGAGAAAGCCCAACTTTTACTGCAAATGGAAAAGGCTGCAAAGGTAATTATAATGGGAGATTTCAATTATCCTGAAATTGACTGGAGCAATATGACTTCTGGCACAACAAAGGGAAATATTTTTCTAAGTATGATAAATGATAATTTTATGTCCCAACTAGTAGGGGAGCCAACTAGAAAAGAGGCCATGCTTGACCTAGTGCTCTCAAACGATTCTGACATGATCAACAATGTGCAAGTAAGGGAACATTTGGGCACCAGTGACCACAATATTGTATCCTTTGAAGTTTGTTATGAGAAACCCAATAGCAAGGGTTTAACCAAAACATTCAAATTCAAAAAGGTTAATTTTACAAAGTTAAAAGAAGTGTCAAAGGATATCCAGTGGGATGTAATTTTCAAAGATAAAAAAGCACAAGAATCATGGAATGTATTTAAAATGCTCTTGGGCAAATATACACGTCAATATATACCATTGGGAAATAAGCACAAGAGGAGTAAAGCAAAACCAATGTGACTTAATAATGTGGTTAGCAGGAGGGATAAGAAATAAAAAACAGGCTTTTAAAGTGTTTAAGTCAAACGGGTCAGATGCATAATTTAAAAAATATAAAAAATGTAATAAAATCTGCAAACAAGCAATTAAGCTAGCTAAAATAGAAAATGAGAGAAACATTGCAAATGAGAGCAAGAAAAATCCTAAACAATTCTACAAGTATATTAATTAGTGTTGAGCGAGCATGCTCGGCCGATGCTCGGATCGGCTCGAGCATCGCTCTGCTCGGCACATGGCGGTACTCGTACGAGTACCGCCATGTGCTCGCCCGCCATGTTCGGGTGGAAGGGATCTGTGCCGGAGGAGGCACAGATCTTGCAGACGCTCCGCTGGACCACCAGGGACTGAAGGTAGGGGGCATTGCGGAGATGAAGGGGGCATTGCGGAGATGAAGGGGGCATTACGGAGATGAAGGGGCACTTTGTGGAAGGGGGACATTGCGGAGATGAAGGGGGCATTGCGGAGATGAAGTGGGACATTGCGGAGATGAAGGGGGCATTGCGGAGATGAAGGGGGCATTGCGGAGATGAAGGGGCACTTTGTGGAAGGGGGACATTGCGGAGATGAAGGGGGCATTGCGGAGATGAAGTGGGACATTGCGGAGATGAAGGGGGCATTGCGGAGATGAAGGGGGCATTGCGGAGATGAAGGGGCACTTTGTGGAAGGGGGACATTGCGGAGATGAAGGGGGCATTGCGGAGATGAAGTGGGACATTGCGGAGATGAAGGGGGCATTGCGGAGATGAAGGGGGCATTGCGGAGATGAAGGGGCACTTTGTGGAAGGGGGACATTGCGGAGATGAAGGGGGCATTGCGGAGATGAAGTGGGACATTGCGGAGATGAAGGGGGCATTGCGGAGATGAAGGGGGCATTGCGGAGATGAAGGGGCACTTTGTGGAAGGGGGACATTGTGGAAGAGGGGCATTGTGGAGATGAAGGGGGGCATTGATCAGGCACCCTCCCCTCATCAGAGCAGGGGGTGCCTGGTGTAATGCTCGTGTCGCCCCATTGGATTCAATGGGGCTCGGGTGCTCTGCCGAGCACTCGAGCCTCCGGCGGTGCTCGGTCAGAGCACCCGAGCACCCGAGCATCGGGGTGCTCGCTCAACACTAATATTAATAACAAATAAATTAAGGTTGATATTGGTCCTCTTAGGACTGAGACAAGTGAATTGATTAGTGAGGATAAAGCTATGGCTGACACCCTAAATACGTTCTTTGCTTCAGTATATACAAAGGAGGCAGTAATGACAAGCTATGGGCAAACAGACAAAATCACGGAATTTCCTCCAACATCTACATGGCTTACTGAGGACAAGGTCCAAATGAGACTGGAAAGGGTTATAGTGAATAAAGCGCCTGGACCGGATAGTATACACCAAGGGTACTTAAGGAACTTAGTTTAGTAATAGCAAAACCATTATACTTAATATTTATTGATTCACTTTCATCAGGCATAGTGCCCTGTGATTGAAGGAAAGCTGATGTAGTTCCTTTGTTTAAAAAGGGAGCAAGATCCAAACCAGGAAATTATAGACCTGTGAGTTTGACTTCCATAGTGGGTAAGATACTAGAAGGGTTACTAACTGACAGTATTCCTATCATTAGTAGGAATCAGAATGGTTTCATGAAGAACAGATCATGTCAGACTAATTTACTTGCATTGTATGAAAGGGTGAGTAGTAATTTGGACAGGGGAATTGCTGTTGATGTAGTATTCTTGGATTTTGAAAAAGCCTTTGATACTGTGCCTCACAACAGGTTACTGCATAAACTAAAAGGCTTCGGTTTGGGCGGTGTTATCTGTACATGGATTGAGAACTGGTTAAATGATAGATGGCAGAGAGTTGTTGTAAATGGAACTTTTTCAAAGTGGTCTAAGGTTATTAGTGGGGTGCCACAGGGTTCAGTCCTGGGACCAATGCTTTTTAATGTGTTTATTAATGATCTAGAAGTGGGAATTGAAAGTAGCATCTCAATCTTTGCTGATGACACTAAGCTGTGTAAGGAAATACATACAGAGCTGGATGTTTTTTCCCTACAGCAGGATTTAGATAAACTAAGTGAATGGGCAGAAAAGTGGCAGATGTCATTTAATGTAGATAAATGTAAGGTTATGCATTTGGGCTGTAGAAACAAACTTGCTACATATACTCTAAATGGGAAACAACTTGGGAAATCCTCATTAGAGAAAGATTTAGGAGAACTGATAGACAATAGACTTCACAGCAGTGTGCAGAGTCACTCAGCTGCTGCAAGAGCAAATAGAGTACTAGCCTGCATAAAAAGAGGTGTAGAAGCAAGGGATGCTAATATTATCCTACCTTTGTATAAATCCTTGGTTAGGACTCATCTAGAATTTGGAGTACAATTTTGGGCTCCTGTTCTAAAAAAGACATTAATGAACTGGAAAAGGTGCAGAGACGTGCAACAAAACTGATAAAGAGATTGGAGGATCTGAGTTATAAAGAGAGACTAGCCAAACTGGGTTTGTTTACATTAGAGAAGAGACGTCTAAGGGGTGATATGATTACCATTTACAAATACATTCAAGGTCAATACAAAGAACTATCCAATGAATTATTTATGCAAAGAGCTGAGCTAATAACAAGAGGTCATCCATTAAGATTAGAGGAAAGGCGCTTTCGACTAAAACAAAAGCAGGGATTCTTTACAGTAAGGGCGGTAAGGCTATGGAATTCTTTGCTTCGGGATGTTGTGCTTGCAGATAACGCAACTGCATTCAAAAAAGCAATGGATGCCTATCTATCACAGAACAATATTGACAATTATGACAGATGGCTTCAAAGCAAATAGGATATTGATCCGGGGAACTATTTGACTACCAGTTGGAGTCAGGAAGGAATAATCCCCCCCTACACACACACACTTGGGACTAGATTGGAAATGGCTCCAGAGGGCTTTTTTTGCATTCCTCTGGATCAACAGGGGTGTTTTGGGCATGGGCTGGACTTAATGGACGCATGTCTTTTTTTCAGCCTTATCTACTATGTTACTATGTTACACACACACATATATATACATATAAAAATAAAGTACTAGAAGAAGTGGACAAGTATGTTTACTTTGGACAGGAAACAGAAACACCATTTTGGAAATGGAGTAATACGAAATCTGGATGTCCTATCAGATCTTCTGCTGCCAGCCTTTTCATAAGAACGCACCATGCTCTTGTTGACCAGTATTGGACTTTGAAAATGATTGTAGCCCTGTCCTGGATGACTTTACTCAGGAAAATCGAGATCCACCACTGGATCAACCAGTGCTCTGCTATCCAGGAGTAAGGTGGGCCTTGTGGTTTCCTTACTCACTGACAGGGCCTTGGCATGCGCTAATCCCCTCTGGGAGACGCAGAAACCTATTGTGTACAATTAATCTGAGTTTGTGACATCCTTTAAAAGGGTATTTGATGTACCAGGCCACTCCATCTTGGCTGACAAGTAACTAATGTCCATCCAGCAGGGTACAAGGAAAGTTTCGGATTATGCCATAGAGTTTCGTACCCTGGCAGATGAGGTTGGTTGGAATAATGATCTCCCCAGAGATTTACAGGAACTGGTCTCATATTGCATCCCGTATTCATGAGAGGCCTTCCTTCCGGGAGCACCTGCGGAGGCATCCCATCCATTTAGCCCCGATCTTTTCGTCCCCACCCGTGCCTCCCTCTCCTCCTAGTCCTCCTAGGCTCGAGACCTCTGGTGATGTGGAGCTCATGCGGCTTTGGTTCACTTGCCTTTCGGTTGCTGAAATGCCCTTTAGAAGGAGGGAGGACCTGTGCCTTTATTGCGGTAAGGCAGGGCATATACTGCGTACTTGCCCCACGCCTGCACCTAAAATCCTATAGGGGACAGATCTTAGGTGGCGTCTCAGCGTTCCTGGCTATCCAGAATGATAAACCTCTAGTCTCCATTGGGCTCTCTTGGGGTGAGTGTTCCATTATTACAAAGGCACTTATTGACTACAGTGCAGCCGCCCTCTTTATCGACAGTGCCTTCACCCAGAGGCACTTCATTACATTGCAGCTCCGTACTATCCCACTTGCCATTGAGGCAATTTATGGCAGTCCCCTACATCCGCCGCAGGTCACTCACGAAACTGCTCATTTGTCTATGGCTGTAGGGGCTCTCCATCAGGAGACTTTACAATTCCAGTTGATCCACTCTCCTCACTATCCTGTGGTCCTGGGTTATCCATGGTTGCAGAGACACAATCCCACGTTCGATTTGGTAAGGGCCAAAGTCATGGCATGGTCACCTAACTGTTCTAAGACATGTCTAGCTAAAGTGGTGAAGGTGCTAACCACATCCCCGATCTCTTCTCTGCCTGAAGAGTACCAAAAGTTCCGGGATATATTTGATAAGGGCCGGGATGGTGAGCGCCTGCCTCACAGCCCATACAATTGTACCATTGAGTTGCAACCGCATGCCATACCTCCTTGTGGAGGAGTATGTTGCAGATGCGCTGGCCAGAGGGTTCATACGTAAATCCTCCTCTCCCGGTGGGGCCGGATTCTTCTTCATGAAGAAAAAGAACTGAGACCTGTATCAATTACAGGGGCTCAACCGTGTCACGGTCAAAAACGCCTACCCTATTCCACTTACTACTGAGCTGTTTGATTGATTAAAAGGGTCCAAGGTGTTCATCAAACTTGACCTGCTAGGGTTTACAATTTGGTACAGATGTAGGAGGGCCACGAATGGAACACAGTGTTTAACACCAGGAGCAGGCATTACAAAAACCTCGTAATGCCCTTCGTCTCTGCAATGCTCCCGCGGTTTTCCAGGAATTCTTAAATGACGTCCTCCGGGACATGCTCCAACAATGCGTGGTGGTATATTTAGATGACATTCTGATCCATTCCTCCTCCATGGAAAGCCACCATGCAGATGTAGCCCGAGTTCTGAAAAGATTAAAAGATAATAATCTATTTTGCAAATTAGAAAAGTGTGAGTTCCACCGCAAACAGGTCAGCTTTTTGGGGTACGTAATATCAGAAGTCGGTTTCACTATGGACCCTGAGAAACTCTCAGCTGTTCTCGAGTGTCCGCGACCTGTAGGTCTCCGCTCCCTTCAACGCTTCGTCAGGTTCGCTAATTACTACAGGAAATGTATCCGCAATTTTTCCTCGATTGTAAAACCCCTTACTGACATGACCAAAAAAGACAGTAACTCCACATACTGGTCTCCGGAGGCCATCAAAGCATTTGAGGCATTGAAAGTCTCCTTTGCCATAGAACACATTTTCGCAGACCCGAAACCCGAGCTTCCATTCATACTTGTGGTCGATGCATCTGAGACAGGAGTAGGTGCCCTACTGTCTCAGCGTCCTACTCCTGAGAGCCAGTTGCACCGGTGTGGGTATTTCTCGAAGAAGCCAAGTCCTGTGGAGTAAAACTACGAAACTGGTGACCGTGAGTTGCTGGCTATAATATTCGCTCTTAAAGAATGGAGTCATTTGCTCGAAGGAACTTCAGTGCCAGTCCTAATCCTCACTGATCATGAAAACTTTACAGATCTATATGAAGCTAAGCGCTTGACCCCAAGACAGGCCCGATGGGCCTTATTTCTGTCCCATTTTATTTATGTGGTCTCATACCTGCTGGGCACAAAAAATGTCCAGGTTGATGCCCTATCCAGACAGTACTCGGGCGCTAAGGTGGACAGCCCTCCTAGTCCTATTATGCCTCCGGACCGTGTACAGGCCACCATACATACAAGCATTACATCAACCCTCGGGGCGAGAATAAGGTCCACCCAAATAGATGCACCTGCTGAGACTCCTTCTGGGCGCTGTTTCGTACCTAGTAACCTTGGTACTTTTCATGCATGCTTTCCCCATAAACCTGGTCCTGCCCCGGGGGGGGGGTCGTTGGGGGGTTACTGTCAAGGTTTGGCTAAGCTGCTCTAACTCTGCTGCTTGATTCCACTGTCTGAGCTTATCCAGTGCACTGCTATCTGTTACTGAGGCCTTCCCTTTGCTGAATCAGTCTGAGTCAGCTGACCTCTCTGTGTTGCCCACCTGACTGCTATCAGCCAACCCTCCCAGGGTATTTAAAGCAGCTTGACTCACTGTATCTACTGAACAGCTGGTAAATTGCAATGCAGAAATAAGATATTCAAATATACCCACAGAGGAAATTAAACTGGCACCCCACAATGGACACCGGTATTATAAGCCAGCGGGGGATGTTGATGCTGGTCCCCCCCCTCAAGATTTTAAATTGTTTTAATACATCTTTGATATTTTTTCAACAGTTTTGGTCTGCTGTGAGAAGGTTTGCTTTACATACTGCTTTACATACTGAAGATTTGCTTGTTCCATTGGTGGATGCTAAATCGTGAGGTTCTGTTGCAGGTGGGGGGGCAGCATCAATATCCTCCACTGGCTTATAGTACTGGTGTCCACTGTAATTTCCTATGTGAGTATATTTGAACATCTTATTTCTGCATTGCAATTTACCAACTGTTCAGTAGCGGTCCAGCTCAAGCTACTTCTTTCTGCGTGATCTCTCTTTTCAAGCTCGTTGATGTTTGGGGATCGAGCCTGTTGGGTCCGTCAGCTGTGTGGAGGCAGAGTTAATATCCTCCACAGGCGCAATTAGTCATTTGGGCAATCGGTGACATTTTCCCAATGTAAGTGTAAATATATTCTCTTTTATGAAACTTACCAATTTACCTTGATATACTACACTATCAGTCTCTCCTCTCTCTTTTTTTATTTTTTTTGTATCTGGCTCACTATCTGATTGCCCTTGTGTTTGCTTCTGGCTGCAAGAGTGTTCTACTGCTTTACTGATTTCCTGTGCATGACCTGGCTTCCTCTGACGTCCCTTCTGGTTCCTGACTCCTGGTTTGTTCCTGACATCGCTGATCTCTGTATTCCTGAGCCCGGCTTGGCTGAATACCGCCTTGGTTCCTGACCCCGGCTTGTCTTTTTTTTATGCCTCTGGATTACGATTTGTTTGCATTTGTTATTGTAATAAAGGTCTTTTGCACTTCATATTTTTGTGTCTGTCTGGTTCCCGGTTCCTAAAACCACAGAGGAGGAAAGGGATAGGCCAAACGAAAATGCTACTTCGGTATCAAAGCATCCACAGCCAGAGAATGAATCTGGGGAACCGAGAGAAACATAGGAGGTGTCTTGATTACATACATGCACATGCTTGTGAAAATGCATGTCAAAAACAAGTAAAGAGAGATCTTTAAAATAGCCATGACAGAAAAAAAGTCCCAAAGAAAAAAACAATTCTTACCCAGTTAGACAGAGGAAACTTTGGCCCCGGCCTGGCCTGTAATAACATGTTTTCCTCTAGGAGACTGGGAAGGAAAAGAGCTAGTAGAAAAAGGCAGAAGATGAAGGTAAGTCCACCCCTTCTCAATGTTCCATCACTGCCCCAGCTGGAACCCATCCTGCAGGAGGGAAGGCCAAAGAACTGTCCCTTACCTCAATCCCCTGGACTGACCTGGATGACTCTTGCCAGGGATCCTGAGAGATACTCAACCGAGCCCCTACAATAAAATGTGTGATGAACCTCAGTAGCAGACAGGTACCAAACACTGGGGATGGTCAGGAAGGGGGTCCTATATATAGGATTACGTTTCTATTAGGGCTGGTACATGTCTAGTAGGAGACGAGGCTCTCTTTCTTTCTTTTGGTGAGCTACCAAGGAGACTTCGAAGACATTCAAGATTCCTATTAAAGTCGGGCTAAAAAATAACCTGTTATCTTGATTTTATTTAATAGGTAAGTTTATATATATATAATACATTGGACAGAGGGCTACCTGGATCTTATGCACCAGAGTGTCCTGCTTAATAGGCCATCAAAGAAGGAGGTAATACATCATTACACTCTCCCTGCAGCACTGAATGCTCTGTGTGATGTAATACATCATTACACTATCCCTGCAGCACTGAATGCTCTGTGTGATGTAATACAATGTTACACTCTCCCTGCAGCACTGAGTGCTCTGTGTGATGTAATACAATGTTACACTATTCCTACAGCACTGAATGTTCTGTGTGATGTAATACAATGTTACACTATTCCTACAGTACTGAATGTTCTGTGTGATGTAATACAATGTTACACTATCCCTGCAGCACTGAATGATCTGTGTGATGTAATACAATGTTGCACTATCCCTGCAGCACTGAATGATCTGTGTGATGTAATACAATGTTGCACTATCCCTGCAGCACTGAATGTTCTGTGTGATGTAATACAATGTTACACTATCCCTGCAGTACTGAATGTTCTGTGTGATGTAATACAATGTTACACTATCCCTGCAGCACTGAATGCTCTGTGTGATGTAATACAATGTTACACTGTCCCTGTAGCACTGAATGATCTGTGTGATGTAATACAATGTTACACTATCCCTGCAGCACTGAATGATCTGTGTGATGTTATACAATGTTACACTATCCCTGCAGCACTGAATGCTCTGTGTGATGTAATACAATGTTACACTCTCCCTGTGGCACTGAATGCTCTGTGTGATGTGATACAATGTTACACTTTCCCTGCAACACTGAATGCTCTGTGTGATGTAATACAATGTTACACTCATTCTGCAGCACTGAATGCTCTGTATGATGTAATACAATGTTATACTATACCTGCAGCACTGAATGCTCTGTGTGATGTAATACAATGTTACACTATCCCTGTAGCACTGAATGATCTGTGTGATGTTATACAATGTTACACTATACCTGCAGCACTGAATGCTCTGTGTGATGTGATACAAAGTTACACTCTCCCTGTGGCACTGAATGCTCTGTGTGATGTGATACAATGTTACACTTTCCCTGCAGCACTGAATGATCTGTGTGATGTGATACAATGTTACACTTTCCCTGCAGTACTGAATGATCTGTGTGATGCAATACAATGTTACACTCTCCCTGCAGCACTGGATGCTCTGTGTGATGTAATACAATGTTACACTCTCTCTGCAGCACTGAATGATCTGTGTGATGCAATACAATGCTACACTATCCCTGTAGAACTGAATGCACTGTGTGATGTAATACAATGTTACACTATCCCTGCAGCACTGAATGTTCTGTGTGATGTAATACAATGTTACACTATCCCTGCAGCACTGAATGCTCTGTGTGATGTAATACAATGTTACACTATCCCTACAGTACTGAATGCTCTGTGTGATATAATACAGTGTTACACTATCCCTGCAGCACTGAATGCTCTGTATGATGTAATACAATGTTACACTATCCCTGCAGCACTGAATGCTCTATGTGATGTAATACAATGTTACACTTTCCCTGCAGCACTGAATGATCTGTGATGTGATACAATGTTACACTATCCCTGCAGCACTGAATGCTCTGTGTGATGTGTTACAATGTTACACTTTCCCTGCAGCACTGAATGATCTGTGTGATGTAATACAATGTTACACTCTCCCTGCAGCACTGAATGCTCTGTGTGATGTAATACAATGTTACACTATCCCTGTAGTACTGAATGCTCTGTGTGATGTAATACAATGTTACACTATCCCTGCAGTACTGAATGCTCTTTGTGATATAATACAATGTTACACTATCCCTGCAGCACTGAATGCTCTGTGTGATGTAATACAATGTTACACTCTCCCTGCAGCACTGAATGATCTGTGTGATGTAATACAATGTTACACTATCCCTGCAGCACTGAATGCTCTGTGTGATGTAATACAATGTTACACTATCCCTGCATCACTGAATGGTCTGTGTGATGTAATACAATGTTACACTCTCCCTGTAGTACTGAATGCTCTGTGTGATGTAATACAATGTTACACTGTCCCTGCAGCACTGAATGTTCTGTGTGATATAATACAATGTTACACTCTCCCTGTAGTACTGAATGCTCTGTGTGATATAATACAATGTTACACTATCCCTGCAGCACTGAATGCTCTGTGTGATGTAATACAATGTTACACTATCCCTGCAGTACTGAATGCTCTGTGTGATGTAATACAATGTTACACTATCCCTGCAGCACTGAATACACTGTGTGACGTAATACAATGTTACACTATCCCTGCAGCACTGAATACACTGTGTGATGTAATACAATGTTACACTATCCCTGCAGCACTGAATACACTATGTGATGTAATACAATGTTACACTATCCCTGCAGCACTGAATGCTCTGTGTGATGTAATACAATGTTACACTATCCCTGCAGCACTGAATACAGTGTGATGTAATACTATCTCTGCTTTCATGTTTCATGAATCTCGTTGTCAAGGAGACAAGTATAAACAAGAAAATATTCATGAAATTAAAATAAAAAGTCTAGGCAATGTGACTGTAAATGTTATGTATTTGCAAATAAGTAGCTTCAACATAAAGGGGTCACCATTCATTTAACTCCTTGGATACTAGGGTGATCCCCAATGCATTGCTTTACAAGGTGTTGGAGACCTTCCTAGCATCCAAGTCATTAACACTTTGAATGACCGAGGTGTACGCAACGCATTGCAGAGCAATGTGATGCGTACATGGCACTAAAAGGGTTAATTTCCCATTTTCATTCTTTATCCCATCGTGCGTTAGAGTAAGGCATGTAAAAGATGGGATATATCAGACACTGTTACATTGTCTTCTCTCAATACATTTCACCCAGAAATTAGTAAACTATGATTGATTGCGTCTCGTACATGAACCGATGGGGTGTGTCTTATTAACATATTTACATGTTACGTAATGACCGGTCTGTAAGGTCTGTGTTAGGTCGATCAGGCAACTGCCGTACTTGATTGATCTTCAAAGATTTAAACACATAGCGATTGGACATTGAAAATAATAAAACACCAATTTAATTCAAGCAGAATGTGGAGCATGTTTTGTCCCCTGTATTGAAGCTGAGTGCTTCAGAATGTCACCACTTATTCACTCTGCTTAGGAGAGAAATGTGTCACAGACCCTAAACCAGTGAACTGACACTTCTCTCCTTCGTGTCAAACAATTGTCCTGTTGGCCGCACACTGATCACCTGTCTCCCACATTTCCATTCTTGCACGTTGTTTTCTGAACTTCCTTCCACACTTGCACCAGTTCTTCGGGACCCAGTCCATGAACCACCAGGGATTGACGATATTTACATGCGTCAAACTTCAATCCATATACTTGGAACCGGTCATCGTGTCTGTAGGTCAGATTTCCTGCCAAGGCAAGGAACCCAAAATATACATCATCCAATGGGAAAACAGGAATCCTCTGGGAAACCTCAAAGAGGATCTTCACAGAAGGTCCCGGGTAAATGAATCCACCCCCAGAGAGGAAATGAGGGTATATGTTGTAGGGGATGAGGTCCTCAGAGATTCCGTATTTTGTAGTGCGCATTACACCTGAGTGAGGCCTCAGGTAGCCATGTAATGTGCGCAGGGAGCTGCCATGTTCTTTTACGTACTGCACCACAGCGTCTGGATTGACATACTCATCATCATCTCCTGAAATGGATTAGAAAGGGCAGTTAAGTTATCTAATTAATACATAAGACATGAGATATATTAAGTGGGCTATTGAAAACATTAGGAAATTATTCTTGTATTATTCATGCAAGGCCCAAACCATGTTTTGCAAAACAAGTATTTCATAAACCAGATTGTTTTAACCAATGAGAGAGCAGGTTCGTACATATTCCCAATGTGTCCGTGTTTTCCTAACCATATTATAGAATAAATGATACATGAAGGAGACTAGGGGTTTCATGGGGAGTCAGACTGTGTCAGTATATAGAATTAATTTGGTCAGAAAAATCATTCTCTCACTATCTGGCAGTAATCGACAAACCAAATTTTGCATGTTCAGTTCATTTCTATATACAATAAACAAGAGGAGAGGAGTAAGAAAAATGTAGGTACTTACAGAAGAGGAACATAAAAAATTCAAAGGAAAAATATACTGTTAAGGGTACTGTGCTGTCAGAGACAACAGAGTAAAGGGATTTGGGAGCAATTATCTCTAATGACTTGAAGGTAGGCAGGCAATGTAATAAAGCTGTGGGGAATGTAAGCAGGGTACTGGGTTGTATAGCTAGGGGCATTAGTAGCAGAAAAAGGGAAGTGGTCATGTCACTCTACAGATCTCTAGTTAGACCTCACCTAGAGTATTGTGTACAGTACTGGAGACCTAGAGTATTGTGTACAGTACTGGAGACCTAGAGTATTGTGTACAGTACTGGAGACCTAGAGTATTGTGTACAGTACTGGAGACCCCATCTCCAGAAGGATATAGATACTATAGAGTATTGTGCACATTACAGGAGACTCCATCTCCAGAAGGATATAGATACTATAGAGTATTGTGTACAGTACAGGAGACCCCATCTCCAGAAGGATATAGATACTATAGAGTATTGTGCACATTACAGGAGACCCCATCTCCAGAAGGATATAGATACTATAGAGTATTGTGTACAGTACAGGAGACCCCATCTCCAGAAGGATATAGATACTCTAGAGTATTGTGTACAGTACAGGAGACCTCATCTCCAGAAGGATATAGATACTATAGAGTATTGTGTACAGTACAGGAGACCCCATCGCCAGAAGGATATAGATACTATAGAGTATTGTGTACAGTACAGGAGACCTCATCTCCAGAAGGATATAGATACTATAGAGTATTGCGCACATTACAGGAGACTCCATCTCCAGAAGGATATAGATACTATAGAGTATTCTGTACAGTACAGGAGACCCCATCTCCAGAAGGATATAGATACTATAGAGTATTGTGTACAGTACAGGATACCCCATCTCCAGAAGGATATAGATACTATAGAGTATTGTGTACAGTACTGGAGACCCCATCTCCAGAAGGATATAGATACAGGATATTGATACTCTAGAGTATTGTGTACAGTACCAGAGACCCCATCTCCAGAAGGATATTGATACTCTAGAGTATTGTGTACAGTACCAGAGACCCCATCTCCAGAAGGATATTGATACTCTAGAGAATTGTGTACAGTACCGGAGACCCCATCTCCAGAAGGTAGATACTCTAGAGTATTGTGTACAGTACCGGAGACCCCATCTCCAGAAGGATATAGATACTATAGAGTATTGTGTACAGTACCGGAGACCCCATCTCCAGAAGGATATAGATACTATAGAGAGGATTCAGAGAAGGGCTACTAAAATGGTGACTGGTTTATAGGAAAAGAAATATCAGGATAGACTAAAGGATCTGAACATGTATAGCTTGGAGGAGAGAAGAGAGAGAGGGATATGATAGACACATTCACACACATGAAGGGATTCAACAAAGTGCCAGAGGGAAGTACATTTCACAGGAGTAAAAATGTTAGGACAAGAGGCCATAGTCTAAAACTAGAGGGACACAGGTTTAGACGTAATGTAAGAATGTTTTACTTCACTGAGAGGATAGTAGATAAGTGGAATAGTCTACCAGCAGAAGTGGTAGAAGTTAATACAGTGAAGGAATGTAAGCATGCATGCATGGGATAGGCATAAGGCTGTCCTTAACTTAAGAAAAGACCAAGGACCAAAAAAGGTTTGAGGTTTTTACTGTAGGAAAATGGGTGACTAGATGGGCTGAATGGTTCTTATCTGCCGTCAAATTCTATGTTTCCATGTTTCTATGGTATATTTATCAGAACTGGTTTATATACTAGGTACCTAGATCTTGCTCTAACATTGGTTTTCAAACTGTGTTTCGTGGTACCCTAGTGTGTCCTGATGAAGTACACAGAGTTCCAGGTAACAAACGTATGTAAATCTTGAAGAGAAGAACATGGCTGGGATGAATATTATTTTATATAAGAGCTCGGTTACTACCACTAGGGCAGTGGGAGAATAAACCATTTCTTTATATTCCATATATTATGTAGTATATTTATATTCCAAATAGTATATGTGTCTTTTCTGTAATTGCTACATGACATTGTTTAGCCTAGGCAGATTGCAAAAAAAAGTGTACAATCGCTATTTACGGTGTACTTTTGATGGCAAAATGATAAGCACCAAAATTTTCAACTCATTGCTTTGTGTACCGCTCTGGCACTCAAAGGGTTAAAGGGATAGTAATGTTTCACAATAAAAGTAGCTCCAATTTATGTTCATAGTATTTGGACCTTAGAGAGTGTTATGTCAATACTGTCAGACTTGTAGTACAAGAGTAATTGAATGATAAAGTATCCCCCTCCCGCCCCTTTTATTGATAAATATGACAATTAGTTTGCGTTACAGCAGACAGGATGTTAATCCAGGGAAGTGGCTGATTGCCATTTGGAAACGGGAAGGAATTTTTTATGGGTTTGGAAGACTTTCCTCCATTTGGTGCCGAGACTTCATTGACTTTCTCTTGTGATCTTTGTAAGGATGAAAATAAGATTTGTCAAATGATACATTTATTTCGAGGATGAGATTTATTTTAATCAT
This sequence comes from Rhinophrynus dorsalis, assembly GCA_037306005.1. Taxonomy (NCBI): domain Eukaryota; kingdom Metazoa; phylum Chordata; class Amphibia; order Anura; family Rhinophrynidae; genus Rhinophrynus; species Rhinophrynus dorsalis. The sequence continues at coordinate 460,843 of JBBDGT010000007.1, read as the reverse complement.
CTAGGTTTACCAACTACAATACAAATCTCTTGGTCAAAAAAGGATCTTCAAAGTGTATTGAACATAGCCTGTTTTTTGCGGCCACACATTATCGGTCATAATGCTCTGCCGCTTGCTATGGAGTGGCAGAGAACCTAGTCGCAATTCTTATGCATACAATAGAGGCATCACAAATGAAGTCGACTGCTAATCTTATAGTAGCAATTGAAACAACATAGCATCTCTTGAAATGTTGTTCAGTTTACAACTGAGCCCACTAAAGTCTGATAGATATTGCAGACCAGGCAGGGGCTACGCTACGGCAAAAACAAGTGGTTGAAGTGTCAAAGGCCCTATGCATGGGGTCTATAAACCCAGAACCATTTTCCACTTAGAAAGATTAATCACATGTACATCTACTCTAGGCAGATGGCCCAATGAACAGTATACTTAGGATCAAAGGAAGAGAGAGCTTAAAGTTATTTTTTGTTTTGTTCTTTGTTAGTTTATTGGGGGAGAGAGGCATACGTTTTTCAGAAACATCCCATTATTTTTTGATGAGATCAGACACCACTTCATAGCCAAGGAAAACAATGAGATTGTTTGTAACCTAAATTTTCTTCTTCAGTATATTTTGGTTTATCATTGTCTTTAAAATGAATAAATAAAATGGACAGCTATAACAGGGGTGAATATTTTCAGCTGGAATTGCTTCTAAATCTTATTTATAACCTTTATTTGAATACCCAATTTAATCTGAATCAGAAGTATAGGGTTGACTACGACCTTAGAAAGAAGTAGGCACCTGAGAGGTGATTATTAGTGATTTTAATGCCTTCTGTCTTGAAACTAAAACATTACATGTTAAATGCCTTTGGGAGAAGGATAGTGATATTTATTAGTGATGAGCGAGCACCCCAATGCTCGGGTGTTCGGGTGCTCTGACCGAGCACCCCCTGAGGCTCGAGTGCTCGGCCGAGCACCCGAGCCCCATTGAAGTCAATGGGAGGACTCGAGCATTACACCAGGCACCCCCTGCTCTGATGAGGGGAGGGTGCCTGGTCCATAGGAAAAGGGCAGAAAAAGATGGAAACACTACAGAAATGGTTCAGGGACAGCATAGGGAGGATGTCTGGATGCATCTTGGACTCCAACGTCGCTGCTGGGAACGATCTTTCGCCCGTAGTACGCCATTTTTACAGACTGACCGTAAAACACACAAAAAGGCAGATAAAAACGACTTTAGGCGAAAAATTGTTACCAAACAGTATTTGCTGTATATTTACTTGTATATCATCTGCAAATTCTCCCAAAAATTTCCTCGATTTTTCTGAACTGAGGCCATGATTAAGAGGGAAACGTGCGCAGAGGCAAATTCTCCCAAAAATTTCCTTGATTTTCAGAACTGAGGCCATGATTAAGAGGGAAACGTGCGCAGAGGCAAATTCTCCCAAAAATTTCCTTGATTTTCAGAATTGAGGCCATGATTAAGAGGGAAACGTGCGCAGAGGCAAATTCTCCCAAAAATTTCCTTGATTTTCAGAACTGAGGCCATGATTAAGAGGGAAACGTGCGCAGAGGCAAATTCTCCCAAAAATTTCCTTGATTTTCAGAACTGAGGCCATGATTAAGAGGGAAACGTGCACAGAGGCAAATTCTCCCAAAAATTTCCTTGATTTTCAGAACTGAGGCCATGATTAAGAGGGAAACGTGCACAGAGGCAAATTCTCCCAAAAATTTCCTTGATTTTATTGAACTGAGGCCATGATTAAGAGGGAAACGTGCGCTGAGCTGACCATCTAAAACATTATGGGTGAGGGTCTGCTGCAGAGCTGACCATCCTAAACATTATATGCGAAGGCCCGCTAGTGAGCTGACGCTATAAAACATTATATGAGAGGGCCCGCTAGAGAGCTGACCCAAAAAAACATTATATGAGAAGGCCCGCTGGTGAGCTGACCTATATAAAAATTGTCAAACAGGGCCCGCTGGTGAGCTGGCCCTATATAAAAATTATATCACAGGGCCCGCTGGTGAGCTGGCCCTATATAAAAATGATAGCACAGGGCATATGGAAGAGGAGGAGGAGGATGAGAAGATTAAGAGTCAACCATATACCCGTTTTTTGGGTGGAAGGGGTGAATGGGAATACAGAGTATTCACATCATTGTAAATAACATATATAAAGTGAGTTTATGTTCCCCCGGGGCTTTCCTCCAGTGGAGTGGAGAAGTCAGGGGAAATCCAGGCCTTGTTCATTTTTATAAGTGTCAACCTATCAGCATTGTCGGTGGAAAGGCGGATACGCTTATCTGTTATGATGCCACCAGCAGCACTAAATACCCGCTCAGACAGAACGCTGGCGGCAGGGCAGGCCAGCACCTCCAAGGCGTAGAGTGCCAGTTCATACCACGTGTCCAGCTTGGACACCCAGTAGTTGTAAGGCACAGAGGGATCATTGAGGACGCTGACACGGTCTGCTACGTACTCCTTCACCATCTTCCAAAACTTTTCCCTCCTTGTGACACTAGGCTGCGCATCAGGGTGAGGGTGCTGGCGGGGTGTCATGAAGGTGTCCCACGCCTTGGAGAGTGTTGCCCTGCCTTTGTCGGAACTGCTGTGTGCTCCCCTTTTCTCCCCTTCTCGGTTGGCCAAGGTAGCACGTACTCTGCCGCCAGCGTTGTCAGATGGAAAATTTTGGAGCAATTTTTCGACAAGAACCTTCTGGTATTGCAACATTTTGCTTGTCCTCTCCACCGGAGGAATGAGAGATGAGAAATTCTCTTTGTAGTGGGGGTCCAGAAGGGTGAACACCCAGTAATCCGTGTTGTTTAAAATGCGTATAACGCGTGGGTCACGGGAAAGGCAGCCTAACATAAAGTCAGCCATGTGTGCCAGAGTACCAACAGTCAAGATTTCGCTGTCCTCACCAGGAGGATGACTCTCAATCTCCTCATCCTCTTCCTCCTCTTCTGCCCACCCACGCTGAAGAGATGGAACTAAAGTTCCATGGCTACCCTCTGTAGCGGAGGCAACCGTGTCTTCCTCCTCCTCCTCCTCCTCCTCCTCCGCCTCCTCCAATTGTCGCTGAGAAGACGAAGTGAGGGTGCTCTGGCTATCACCTTGTGTAAGCTCTTCCTCCCCCATTTCCACCTCTTCCACATGCAAAGCGTCGGTTTTAATTGTGAGCAGCGAGCGTTTCAGTAGACACAGAAGTGGGATGGTTACACTGATAATAGCGTTATCGCCGCTCACCATCTGTGTCGATTCCTCAAAATTGCGTAAAACCTCGCAGAGGTCTGACATCCATTCCCACTCCTCACTTCTGATTACAGGAAGTTGAACGGAGAGGCGACGACCGTGTAACAGCTGGTACTCCACTACTGCCCTCTGCTGCTCACAAAGCCGGGCCAACATGTGGAAGGTGGAGTTCCAGCGCGTGCTCACGTCACACAGCAGCCGGTGAGCTGGCAATTGTAAGCGCTGCTGCAGCTTCAACAGGCCGGCTGAAGCTGTTGATGACTTACGGAAATGTGCACACACGCGGCGCACCTTGGTCAAGAGATCATGCACATTGGGGTAGGTTTTTAGAAATCGCTGCACCACTAAATTAAATACATGCGCTAGGCATGGTACGTGTGTGAGCTTGCCGAGCTCCAAAGCCGCCACCAAGTTACGCCCATTATCACACACAACCATGCCTGGTTGCAGGTTGAGTGGCGAGAGCCACTGCTCGGTCTGGTGACTAATCCCCTGCAACAGCTCTGAGGCCGTGTGCTGTTTGTCCCCAAGGCAGATCAGCTTCAGCACGGCCTGTTGACGCTTCCCCACTGCAGTGCTACACTGCTTCCAGCTACTGGCTGATGGGGGAGTGGCGCTGTGTGTAGAGAATTCGGAGGTGGAAACGGAGGAGGAGGAGCCAATAACGTAGGTGCTGGTGGAAACCCTGATGGAGGTAGGGCCCGCAATCCTCGGCGTGGGTAGCACCCGTGCCATCCCAGGGTCCGAGTCGCTCCCAGCCTCCACGACATTCACCCAGTGTGCCGTCAGGGAAATGTAGCGTCCCTGGCCACAAGCACTTGTCCATGTGTCAGTCGTTAAGTGGACCTTCCCAGTAACTGCGTTGGTCAGGGCACGGGTGATGTTACGGGACACATGGTGGTGTAATGCGGGGATGGCACACCGGGAAAAGTAGTGGCGGCTGGGGACCGCGTACCGAGGGACAGCTGCTGCCATCAGGCTGCGGAAGGACTCAGTGTCCACAAGCCTAAATGGCAGCATTTCGATGGCCAGTAATTTGGAAAGGTGTGAGGTTAGTGCTATGGCCTGTGGGTGGGTGGCTGGGTACTTTCTCTTGCGCTCAAATGCCTGGGGTAACGACATTTGGACGCTGTGCTGGGACAGGGAAGTGGATGTGGTCTCTGATGGTGCTTCAGATGGTACAGGTGCAGGGCGGGAGGTATGCGGGCCTGCGCCTTCGACAGGCGATTGGCCGGCACCGAAAACAGGGGAAGAGGAGGCAGTGGTGTGGCCTGCAGACACAGATGGGCGATCCAGGCGTTCCTCCCACTTACTACGGTGCTTGGATGCCATGTGTCGGATCATGCTGGTGGTGGTGAGGTTTCTAGTGTTCATGCCTCGGCTCATTCTGGTGTGGCACAGGTTGCAAACTACAATTCTTTTGTCGTCCGCACTTTCCTTAAAAAAACGCCATACCGCGGAACACCTACCCCTTGGCAAGGTAGATTTACGCAAGGGGGTGCTCCGTGGAACATTTGCGGGCCGGTTTGGTGCGGTCCGCCTTCTTTCTGTAGCCACACCACTGCCTCTTCCAGCCTGTTGCGGTGCTGCAGATGGCTCACCCTCAGGACTGCTGACATCGCTCGGCTCTACACCTTCCCAGGTGGGGTCAGTCACCTCATCGTCCACCAAGTCCTCCTCCACTTCCTCACTCTGATCATCCTCCTCAAGTCTTGATCCCACCACTTACTCAGTCATTGACAACTGTATAACATTCTCCTCAACAAGGTCTTGAGACGGAAATAGTGGTTGATTTAATGGCAACTGTGTCTCATCATCATCATCATCATCCACTACTTCCTTTGACCTTAAATGCCGTTCACATCTGTCATCTTCTTGTGATTGGGTAGCCTCTAGAGGTTGTGAATCAGGGCACAAGATGTCATGTTCCTCTGCAAGCGTGCTTGGAGAGAGGGTCAAATGAAGGATTGGTGATGAGACGAGCTCCTCACTATATCCCAGTGTGGGATCACTTCTTTGACCAGACCGTGTATGGTGGGAGGAAGGATGATCAGAGTGAGGATTATTTTGACCAGACTCTTGGCTACTGAGAGTGGAGTTGGTGGAAGACAGGGTGGTGCTTAACCGACTGGAAGCAGTATCAGCTGTCATCCAACCGACCACCTGTTCGCAGTGGTCGGACCTCGAGAGTGATGTCCTGCGACGCCCTGTAAAATTACACATGAAGCTAGGTATGGTGGATGTCTTTCTTTCTTGTGCTCTGGCACCAGGCACAGTTTCTCCACGTCCTGACCCGTGCCCTGAACTTTCAGGATCACGTCCACTTCCCCGTCCCTTTTTACCCGCCTTCTTCATCTTACACAGAATATGTGACTTTAATATTTGAGTTTGAAAACTTAACAGTATTTCTTATTATTCTGCAACTGTACAGAGTACACAGAATAGGCTGCTAAACGGCGGTGAAACACACTGAATGGAATATGTGACTTTGATATTTGAGTTTGAAAACTTAACAGTATTTCTTACTATTCTGCAACTCTGCAGAGTACACAGAATAGGCTGCTAAACGGCGGTGATACACACTGAATGGAATATGTGACTTTAATATTTGAGTTTGAAAACTTAACAGTATTTCTTATTATTCTGCAACTGTACAGAGTACACAGAATAGGCTGCTAAACGGCGGTGAAACACACTGAATGGAATATGTGACTTTGATATTTGAGTTTGAAAACTTAACAGTATTTCTTACTATTCTGCAACTCTGCAGAGTACACAGAATAGGCTGCTAAACGGCGGTGAAACACACTGAATGGAATATGTGACTTTAATATTTGAGTTTGAAAACTTAACAGTATTTCTTATTATTCTGCAACTGTACAGAGTACACAGAATAGGCTGCTAAACGGCGGTGAAACACACTGAATGGAATATGTGACTTTGATATTTGAGTTTGAAAACTTAACAGTATTTCTTACTATTCTGCAACTCTGCAGAGTACACAGAATAGGCTGCTAAACGGCGGTGAAACACACTGAATGGAATATGTGACTTTAATATTTGAGTTTGAAAACTTAACAGTATTTCTTATTATTCTGCAACTGTACAGAGTACACAGAATAGGCTGCTAAACGGCGGTGAAACACACTGAATGGAATATGTGACTTTGATATTTGAGTTTGAAAACTTAACAGTATTTCTTACTATTCTGCAACTCTGCAGAGTACACAGAATAGGCTGCTAAACGGCGGTGATACACACTGAATGGAATATGTGACTTTAATATTTGAGTTTGAAAACTTAACAGTATTTCTTATTATTCTGCAACTGTACAGAGTACACAGAATAGGCTGCTAAACGGCGGTGAAACACACTGAATGGAATATGTGACTTTGATATTTGAGTTTGAAAACTTAACAGTATTTCTTACTATTCTGCAACTCTGCAGAGTACACAGAATAGGCTGCTAAACGGCGGTGAAACACACTGAATGGAATATGTGACTTTAATATTTGAGTTTGAAAACTTAACAGTATTTCTTATTATTCTGCAACTGTACAGAGTACACAGAATAGGCTGCTAAACGGCGGTGAAACACACTGAATGGAATATGTGACTTTGATATTTGAGTTTGAAAACTTAACAGTATTTCTTACTATTCTGCAACTCTGCAGAGTACACAGAATAGGCTGCTAAACGGCGGTGAAACACACTGAATGGAATATGTGACTTTAATATTTGAGTTTGAAAACTTAACAGTATTTCTTATTATTCTGCAACTGTACAGAGTACACAGAATAGGCTGCTAAACGGCGGTGAAACACACTGAATGGAATATGTGACTTTAATATTTGAGTTTGAAAACTTAACAGTATTTCTTATTATTCTGCAACTGTACAGAGTACACAGAATAGGCTGCTAAACGGCGGTGAAACACACTGAATGGAATATGTGACTTTAATATTTGAGTTTGAAAACTTAACAGTATTTCTTATTATTCTGCAACTGTACAGAGTACACAGAATAGGCTGCTAAACGGCGGTGAAACACACTGAATGGAATATGTGACTTTAATATTTGAGTTTGAAAACTTAACAGTATTTCTTATTATTCTGCAACTGTACAGAGTACACAGAATAGGCTGCTAAACGGCGGTGAAACACACTGAATGGAATATGTGACTTTAATATTTGAGTTTGAAAACTTAACAGTATTTCTTACTATTCTGCAACTGTTCAGAGTACACAGAATAGGCTGCTAAACGGCGGTGATACACACTGAATGGAATATGTGACTTTAATATTTGAGTTTGAAAACTTAACAGTATTTCTTACTATTCTGCAACTGTTCAGAGTACACAGAATAGGCTGCTAAACGGCGGTGATACACACTGAATGGAATATGTGACTTTAATATTTGAGTTTGAAAACTTAACAGTATTTCTTATTATTCTGCAACTGTACAGAGTACACAGAATAGGCTGCTAAACGGCGGTGAAACACACTGAATGGAATATGTGACTTTGATATTTGAGTTTGAAAACTTAACAGTATTTCTTACTATTCTGCAACTCTGCAGAGTACACAGAATAGGCTGCTAAACGGCGGTGATACACACTGAATGGAATATGTGACTTTAATATTTGAGTTTGAAAACTTAACAGTATTTCTTATTATTCTGCAACTGTACAGAGTACACAGAATGTGCTGCTAAACTGCGGCGACGCACACTGAATGGAATATGTGACTTTGATATTTTAGTTTGAAGACTTAACAGAATGTGCTCTAATCTGCAACTTTGCACACTAAACAGAATGTGCTCTAATCTGCAACTTTGCACACTAAACAGAATGTGCTCTAATCTGCAACTTTGCACACTAAACAGAATGTGCTCTAATCTGCAACTGTGCACACTAAACAGAATGTGCTCTAATCTGCAACTTTTCACACTAAACAGAATATTTTTTTTTTTGTTTTTTTTGTTTTTTTCCCCCCACACAAAATAACCTGCTGCCCCCACACACAGTAGTCCTAAAAAGGACTTTTGGTTCTTTTTTTTCACAATTTTTTTTTTTTCCTCCCTACACTGCCTTTCCCTTCCTATCCTCAGCTCTCCCTGGCTCAGACTGAGCCGAACTCGATGGTCAGGTGCTATACAGCACCCGACCACGGGTTCTGGCCAGCCAATCAGTGTAATGCCAGCAGCCAACATGGCTGCTGGCATTACACCGATGTCAGAGCCTCCCTGCACGTTTATTGGCTGCGCAGCAGCCGCAAAACGTGCGGGGAGGAGACCCGAACATGGCGGGCGAGCACATGCGGTACTCGTACGAGTACCGCCATGTGCCGAGCAGAGCGATGCTCGAGCCGATCCGAGCATCGGCCGAGCATGCTCGCTCAACACTAATATTTATCTTTAATTCAAGCCGGACATCATTATTTTGGCATCAGATAAAGCCCCAATGCACATTTCACAAACATGCTGTCTGGATTTATGGTGCATGTTTGACAAATTTAAACCATTTGAGGACCCAGAAATCTGAAAAACATATTAACAAAACACTAGATCAGAATCCTGAAAAAAATCTCAGATAAAAAACAATCACTAGACAAAAGTGTAAAACATGGTTACAATTCAGGGTCAGTAAAGATGCTTAGGACACGATGCTTGTCTCTATGGGACAAATAGGATGGTCACTAGTGATGATCGAGCACCCCGATGCTCGGGTGTTCGGGTGCTCTGGCCGAGCGCCCCCGGAGGCTCGAGTGCTCGGCCGAGCACCCGAGCCCCATTGAAGTCAATGGGAGGACTCGAGCATTACACCAGGCACCCCCTGCTCTGATGAGGGGAGGGTGCCTGGTTCATAGGAAAAGGTCAGAAAATGATGGAAACACCACAGAAATGGTTCAGGGACAGCATAGGGAGGATGTCTGGATGCATCTTGGACTCCAACGTCGCTGCTGGGAATGATGTTTCGCCCGTAGTACGCCATTTTTACAGACTGACCGTAAAACACACAAAAAGGAAGATAAAAACGATTGTAGGCGAAAAATTGTTACCAAACAGTATTTGCTGTATATTTACTTGTATATCATCTGCAAATTCTGCAAAAAATTTCATCGATTTTTCGGAACTGGGGCCATGATTAAGAGGGAAACGTGCGCAGCGTAAAGCAGGTGTTCAACGTGGTTATGGCCCGGGTAAGGTACAGCATTCAGGAACGGAGGCCGCAGCTACCACAGGTTTTACAACATGTCCGTTTGCCCTTGTTAAGTCCAAAATTTATAGTCGGAACAGTGGGGTCTGATCCATTCAGTAAAAGTGACAAAGTGACTTAGTGGATGAAGCCAAGAACTACCTTCTGCTCTGTCGAACACCCCAGCCCTATTTAATTCAATGGGAGGACCTGAGGCACTCCGATACAACCTGTATATCACAAAATGGAGGGCCTCATTCACATTGTGGTACAATAGTTCAGGTAGTGGTCCAACACTCATAAAGCCTATGGACTAAGTGAAAGGGCTGCCAAAAATTAGACTGAAATGTCACTCCAATACACCCTTTATTACACATAAAGGAGGGCATCATACACACCCTTGAAAAATTAGGATTAATGGCCTGCTGGTGACCCTCTAAAACATTAGGGGCGAGGGCATGCTGCTAAGCTGACCATCTAAAACATTAGGAATGAGGGTCTGCTGCTGAGCCGACCATCTAAAACATTATGGGTGAGGGTCTGCTGCAGAGCTGACCATCCTAAACATTATATGCGAAGGCCCGCTAGTGAGCTGACGCTATAAAACATTATATGAGAGGGCCCGCTAGAGAGCTGACCCAATAAAACATTATATGAGAAGGCCCGCTGGTGAGCTGACCTATACAAAAATTGTCAAACAGGGCCCGCTGGTGAGCTGGCCCTATATAAAAATTATATCACAGGGCCCGCTGGTGAGCTGGCCCTATATAAAAATTATATCCCAGGGCATATGGAAGAGGAGGAGGAGGATGAGAAGATTAAGAGTCAACCATATACCCGTTTTTTGAGTGGAAGGGGTGAATGGGAATACAGAGTATTCCCATCATTGTAAATAACATATCTAAAGTGACTTTATGTTCACCCGGGGCTTTCCTCCAGTGGAGTGGAGAAGTCAGGGGAAATCCAGGCCTTGTTCATTTTTATAAGTGTCAACCTATCAGCATTTTCGGTGGAAAGGCGGATACGCTTATCTGTTATGATGCCACCAGCAGCACTAAATACCCGCTCAGACAGAACGCTGGCGGCAGGGCAGGCCAGCACCTCCAAGGCGTAGAGTGCCAGTTCATACCACGTGTCCAGCTTGGACACCCAGTAGTTGTAAGGCACAGAGGGATCATTGAGGACGCTGACACGGTCTGCTACGTACTCCTTCACCATCTTCCAAAACTTTTCCCTCCTTGTGACACTAGGCCGCGCATCAGGGTGAGGGTGCTGGCGGGGTGTCATGATGGTGTCCCACGCCTTTGAGAGTGTTGCCCTGCCTTTGTCAGAACTGTTGTGTGCTCCCCTTTTCTCCCCTTCTTGGTTGGCCAAGGTAGCACGTACTCTGCCGCCAGCGTTGTCAGATGGAAAATTTTGGAGCAATTTTTCGACAAGAACCTTCTGGTATTGCACCATTTTGCTTGTCCTCTCCACCGGAGGAATGAGAGATGAGAAATTCTCTTTGTAGCGGGGGTCCAGAAGGGTGAACACCCAGTAATCCGTGTTGTCTAAAATACGTATAACGCGTGGGTCACGGGAAAGGCAGCCTAACATAAAGTCAGCCATGTGTGCCAGAGTACCAACAGGCAAGATTTCGCTGTCCTCACCAGGAGGATGACTCTCAATCTCCTCATCCTCTTCCTCCTCTTCTGCCCACCCACGCTGAAGAGATGGAAATAAAGTTCCATGGCTACCCTCTGTAGCGGAGGCAACCGTGTCTTCCTCCTCCTCCTCCGCCTCCTCCAATTGTCGCTGAGAAGACGAAGTGAGGGTGCTCTGGCTATCACCTTGTGTAAGCTCTTCCTCCCCCATTTCCACCTCTTCCACATGCAAAGCGTCGGTTTTAATTGTGAGCAGCGAGCGTTTCAGTAGACACAGAAGTGGGATGGTTACACTGATAATAGCGTTATCGCCGCTCACCATCTGTGTCGATTCCTCAAAATTGCGTAAAACCTCACAGAGGTCTGACATCCATTCCCACTCCTCACTTCTGATTACAGGAAGTTGAACGGAGAGGCGACGACCGTGTAACAGCTGGTACTCCACTACTGCCCTCTGCTGCTCACAAAGCCGGGCCAACATGTGGAAGGTGGAGTTCCAGCGCGTGCTCACGTCACACAGCAGCCGGTGAGCTGGCAATTGTAAGCGCTGCTGCAGCTTCAACAGGCCGGCTGAAGCTGTAGATGACTTACGGAAATGTGCACACACGCGGCGCACCTTCGTCAAGAGATCATGCAAATTGGGGTAGGTTTTTAGAAATCGCTGAACCACTAAATTAAATACATGCGCTAGGCATGGTACGTGTGTGAGCTTGCCGAGCTCCAAAGCCGCCACCAAGTTACGCCCATTATCACACACAACCATGCCTGGTTGCAGGTTGAGTGGCGAGAGCCACTGCTCGGTCTGGTGACTAATCCCCTGCAACAGCTCTGAGGCCGTGTGCTGTTTGTCCCCAAGGCAGATCAGCTTCAGCACGGCCTGTTGACGCTTCCCCACTGCAGTGCTACACTGCTTCCAGCTACCGGCTGATGGGTGAGTGGCGCTGCGCGCAGAGAATTCGGAGGTGGAAACGGAGGAGGAGGAGGAGGAGCCAATAACGTAGGTGCTGGCGGAAACCCTGATGGAGGTAGGGCCCGCAATCCTCGGCGTGGGTAGCACCTGTGCCATCCCAGGGTCCGAGTCGCTCCCAGCCTCCACGACATTCACCCAGTGTGCCGTCAGGGAAATGTAGCGTCCCTGGCCACAAGCACTTGTCCATGTGTCAGTCGTTAAGTGGACCTTCCCAGTAACTGCGTTGGTCAGGGCACGGGTGATGTTAAGGGACACATGGTGGTGTAAGGCGGGGACGGCACACCGGGAAAAGTAGTGGCGGCTGGGGACTGCGTACCGAGGGACAGCTGCTGCCATCAGGCTGCGGAAGGACTCAGTGTCCACAAGCCTAAATGGCAGCATTTCGATGGCCAGTAATTTGGAAAGGTGTGAGGTTAGTGCTATGGCCTGTGGGTGGGTGGCTGGGTATTTTCGCTTGCGCTCAAATGCCTGGGGTAACGACATTTGGACGCTGCGCTGGGACAGGGAAGTGGATGTGGTCGCTGATGGTGCTTCAGATGGTACAGGTGCAGGGCGGGAGGTATGCGGGCCTGCTCCTTCGACAGGCGATTGGCCGGCACCGAAAACCGGGGAAGAGGAGGCAGTGGTGTGGCCTGCAGACACAGATTGGCGATCTGGGCGTTCCTCCCACTTATTACGGTGCTTGGATGCCATGTGTCGGATCATGCTGGTGGTGGTGAGGTTTCTAGTGTTCATGCCTCGGCTCATTCTGGTGTGGAACACCTAGCCCTTGGCAAGGGAGAGGTTTGGTGCGGTCCGCCTTCTTTCTTTAGCCACACCACTGCCTCTTCCAACCTGTTGCGGTGCTGCAGATGGCTCACCCTCAGGACTGCTGTCATCGCTCGGCTCTCCACCTTCCCAGGTGGGGTCAGTGACCTCATCGTCCACCAAGTCCTCCTCCACTTCCTCACTCTGATCATCCTCCTCATTTCTTGATCCCACCACATCCTCAGTCATTGACAACTGTGTATCATCCTCCTCATCAAGGTCTTGAGACAGTAATTGTGGTTGATTTGATGGCAACTGTGTCTCATCATCATCATCCACTTCCTTTGACCTTAAATGCCGTTCCCCTCTGTCATCTTCTTGTGATTGGGTACCCTCTAGAGGTTGTGAATCAGGGCACAAGATCTCATGTTCCTCTGCAAGCGTGCTTGGAGAGAGGTTCAAATCAAGGATTGGTGATGAGACGAGCTCCTCACTATATCCCAGTGTGGGATCACTTCTTTGGCCAGACCCTCTATGGTGGGAGGAAGGATGATCAGGGTGAGGATTATGTTGACCAGACTCTTGGCTAGTGAGAGTGGACTTGGTGGAAGACAGGGTGGTGCTTAACCGACTGGAAGCAGTATCAGCTGAAATCCAACCGACCACCTGTTCGCAGTGGTCTGACCTCGAGAGTGATGTCCTGCGATGCCCTGTAAACTGAGACATGAAGCTAGGTATGGTGGATGTCTTTCTGTCTTGTGCTCTGGCACCAGGCACAGTTTCTACGCATCCTGACCCGCGCCCTGAACTATCAGGATCACGTCCATTTCCCCGTCCCTTTTTACCCGCCTTCTTCATATTAAACGGAATATATGCCGGTAATCTGCGGCTAGGCACACGAAACAGAATGTGACGCTAATCTGCGGCTAGGCACAGTGAACGGAATATGTGACGTTAATTTGTGAATTTGCACACTAAACAATATGTGACGCTAATCTGCGGCTAGGCACACTAAACAATATGTGACGCTAATCTGCGGCTAGGCACACTAAACAATATGTGACGCTAATCTGCGGCTAGGCACACGAAACAGAATGTGACGCTAATCTGCGGCTAGGCACACGAAACAGAATGTGACGCTAATCTGCGGCTAGGCACAGTGAACGGAATATGTGACGTTAATTTGTGAATTTGCACACTAAACAATATGTGACGTTAATTTGTGAATTTGCACACTAAACAATATGTGACGCTAATCTGCGGCTAGGCACACGAAACAGAATGTGACGCTAATCTGCGGCTAGGCACACGAAACAGAATGTGACGCTAATCTGCGGCTAGGCACAGTGAACGGAATATGTGACGTTAACTTGTGAATTTGCACACTAAACAATATGTGACGTTAATTTGTGAATTTGCACACTAAACAATATGTGACGCTAATCTGCGGCTAGGCACACTAAACAATATGTGACGCTAATCTGCGGCTAGGCACACTAAACAATATGTGACGCTAATCTGCGGCTAGGCACACGAAACAGAATGTGACGCTAATCTGCGGCTAGGCACAGTGAACGGAATATGTGACGTTAATTTGTGAATTTGCACACTAAACAATATGTGACGTTAATTTGTGAATTTGCACACTAAACAATATGTGACGCTAATCTGCGGCTAGGCACACGAAACAGAATGTGACGCTAATCTGCGGCTAGGCACACGAAACAGAATGTGACGCTAATCTGCGGCTAGACACAGAGAACGGAATATGTGACGTTAATTTGTGAATTTGCACACTAAACAATATGTGACGTTAATTTGTGAATTTGCACACTAAACAATATGTGACGCTAATCTGCGGCTAGGCACACTAAACAATATGTGACGCTAATCTGCGGCTAGGCACACTAAACAATATGTGACGCTAATCTGCGGCTAGGCACACGAAACAGAATGTGACGCTAATCTGCGGCTAGGCACACGAAACAGAATGTGACGCTAATCTGCGGCTAGGCACAGTGAACGGAATATGTGACGTTAATTTGTGAATTTGCACACTAAACAATATGTGACGCTAATCTGCAGCTAGGCACACGAAACAGAATGTGACGCTAATCTGCGGCTAGGCACAGTGAACGGAATATGCAACGTTAATTTGTGAATTTGCACACTAAACAGAATGTGACAATAATCTATGGCTAGGCACACGTTTAAAATGGCCCTTTTTGTCGCTGCGTTGTAAAATATTTGTCCATGTGCACCTAGTACAATGTCACCTTACTAATATCCCCCCCACAAAAAAAAATGAAATTGTGCCCCCCCAAACAAAATATAAATGCTGCCCCCACACACAACAGTCCTAAAAAGGACTTTTGGGTCTTGAAAGAGTACCAACACTTTTATTCTCCCTACACTGACTTTCCCTGCCTGATCGCATCTCTCCCTGGCTGAGAATGAGCAGAACTCGCGAGTCGGGTGCTATACAGCACCCGATCACGGGTTCTGGCCAGCCAATCAGTGTAATGCCAGCAGCCAACATGGCTGCTGGCATTACACTGATGTCAGAGCCTCCCCGCACGTTTATTGGCTGCGCAGCAGCCGCGAAACGTGCGGGGAGGAGACCCGAACATGGCGGGCGAGCACATGCGGTACTCGTACGAGTACGGCCATGTGCCAAGCAGAGCGATGCTCGAGCCGAACCGAGCTTCGGCCGAGCATGCTCGCTCATCACTAATGGTCACACAAATTTCTTGAAGTCAAGCAGACTGTATCATAAATAGTAGGGCCCACTACCTACCATCTAAAGAGTGGAACAAATACAGGAGGTATGCCACCATTGAGTGATGCTTCCAAAGTGCTTGGGAGAAGCTGGAAGTAAAAGAACTTTCAGCCCAAAATATAGAAGGCATGGAAGTTCATAGGGAGTACCATGCTGGGCATCAATAACCTTATAAGGCATGTCATCAGACAAGGATTCCATCTAGCAGTATTGATGACGTGATACACCACTGGCCACCAGGGAAGAAAGGAACAGATAGCTGGACTTAACCATGTATTCTACCTGAAGGACAGGACACAACACTAGGCATTATTCTGGTTGGAGGTCTTTTAAGCTGTTTCCTGACCAATCCAAGGAGGTGGGGATCTCTCAGGTGTGTGCTGCAGTGCAGACCCAGAAAGAAAATGTAATTTTGTTTAAGGGTGGGCATGTAATAAACCTGTGATCTCTTGCCATGAAGGCTTAGATTACCTATAGCTGGGGACCTCTCTGAAGATCAAATAATCAGGGTTCAATAAATATGCCACAAAGTATGACTGAGAAAAGAGGGAGTCAAACATCAAGTGTCATTTACAGTCAATGACACATCCATCTGATGTCTAAAAAGATGTCTATTGCTCCCACACAATACAACATTCCTATAAGATATAGGGTCAGCGATAACTGTCTGATGGGATAAGGGGATTTTTCACACACCCAGGATATCTATAAATTATAGGGTCTGTGACACATACCTCTGATGGGATAAGTGAACATCTCACACACAGAAGATCAATGACACTTTGTCTCAGATAGATTAAGGGGAGATGCAGGTTTTAAAACTGACCTTTCAATATAAAGGCCACATGTGGAAGGTGGTGATGCAGCCATTCCAGGAAACAGCGTTCTTTTAATGACAAGTTGTGATGTCCTTCATTGAAGTCCCACTGTAGAATGTCCCCAAAATATTTGCTCTCCACATTTACCAAATTCATCTGTCCTGGTACTTCCGTCTGACCCAAAAGAAATATTGGTTTAACCCTGTACCCATTAATTTCCCCCTTCTGGGCCCATGTTTGTCTCAAAGCCTGCCTTCTTGCACCTGCTCCTGGATGAGATTTGATAGCGAAGACCAGCAATGGTTTGTTGGCTTCAGTCTCCGGTTCGACCAATGGAGTGAGACTAATTGAACAGTGATAGCTTTGTAGATAGGGAAAATGATACAGAAATTTTGAAAAGTTCAGATGGTAAGTGTAGACTCCATCATTGAGAGTCACAGAGTCCCTCCTAACAAGAGAAGGAGTCTCTATATGCAAGTCCGTGGGCTGAATAGTTGATGAAGGTCTGTCAATACGATCCCAAAACCCCATCTTGGTAGAAAACAAGGCTGCCAAAACTAGGGAGAGACAGAACATGGAGATAGGCAGTCTTCTCATGATACCCTAGGGAAAGACAATACGTATGTTACTTATCACCATGTGCTATCATATCCTATACACCAGTACGAGAGGGAAAATCATCCTGTTATGAGTTTTACAGTACAAGGTGAAAGATCAATTAGATAGAACATGAAGAACAACTGTAGATACCACCTCTACCCTATTCTAAATCATCTTCCTCGTCCTTTTCCCCTTCTCATCCAGACCCCCCACCCAGATCCCCTTCCTCAGCCTTTTCCCTTCTCACCCAGAACCCCCCACTCGTCCTTTTCCCCTTCTCATCCAGACCCCCCCACACTCATCTTTTTCCCCTTCTCATCCAGATCCCCCCCCTCGGCCTTTTCCCTTCTCACCCAGACCCCCCCACTCGTCCTTTTCCCCTTCTCATCCAGATCCCCCCACTCATTCTTTTCCCCTTCACAACCAGATCCCCCCTCACTTCCTTTGCCCCTTCTTAAAGTTTAAATAACCAGGAAGTGACTTTACTGTGTAATTACTTCCTGATAGTTCTAACTGACAGGAAGTGAATTTACTGTGTTTACTTCCTGATAGTTCTAACTGACAGGAAGTGAATTAGTAACATAGTAGCATAGTAAATTAGGTTGAAAAAAGACACAAGTCCATCAAGTTCAACCTTCTCCTCATACCTCAGTAACTGAGAATTTTATAGCTTTCCTGCTACCAATTAAATTAGTCTTTATCAGACCTTCCTGATCAGCCTACTGATAAACAGTATAACTCTGTATGTTCCCTTTTCAAAGAAATGTATCTAATCTTCTCTTAAATGTATCCATTGTATCTGCCATAACTACCTCTCTGGGCAATGAATTCCACAATTTGACAGACCTTACCGTAAAAAAACCCTTCCTCTGCTGAAGTTTAAACCTCCTTTCCTCTAATCTCAAGGGATGTCCCCTGGTCACCTGACAGGCCTTGGAATAAATAGCTCACCGCAGAGATCCTTGTATTGACCTCTCATATACTTGTACAATGTGATAAGGTCTCCTCTTAGTCGTCTTTTCTCTAGAGTAAATAAACCAAGTTTGTTTAGTCGTTCCTCATATGTCAAGTCCTCCATCCCCTTAATTAATTTTGTTGCTCTCCGCTGTACCCTCTCTAGTTCTAGTATATCCTTTTTCAGAACCGGTGCCCAAAATTGCACTGCATACTCAAGGTGAGGTCTTACCAATGATTTGTATAATGGCAAAATAATGTTATCCACTCTTGCTTCGATACCTCTTTTTATGCAAGACAGGACTTTGTTTGCCTTTGCTACTGCTGTATGACACTGGTCACTGTTTCCAAGTTTGTAGTTGACAAGGATACCCAGGTCTTTTTCTAGCAACGAGTCACCTAAAATTATTCCATTAAGTTTATAAGTAGCCTTGGGATTGTTTCCTCCCAAATGCATGACTTTACACTTCCCCACATTAAACTTCATATTCCACATGTTTGCCCAATCTGACGTATGTAAGTCCCTCTGTAGAGAGAAAATATCCTGTTCTGAATTAATGACTTCGTATAATTTAGTATCATCTGCAAATATTGATATTTTGCTTTCTATATCTATTTCCAGGTCATTTATAAACATGCTAAAAAGCAGCGGACCCAATACTGAACCCTGTGGTACTCCACTCTCCACTTTTACTGTGATTACTTCCTGATAGCTCTAACTGACAGGAAGTGAATTTACTGTGTTTACTTTCTGATAGTTCTAACTGACAAGAAGTGAATTTACTGTGTTTACTTCCTGATAGTTCTAACTAACAGGAAGTGAATTTACTGTGTTTACTTCCAGATAGTTCTAACTGACAGGAAGTGACTTTACTGTGTTTACTTCCTGATAGTTCTAACTGACAGGAAGTGAATTTACTGTGTTTACTTCCTGATAGTTCTAACTAACAGGAAGTGAATTTACTGTGTTTACTTCCAGATAGTTCTAACTGACAGGAAGTGAAGTTACTGTGTTTACTTCCTGATAGTTCTAACTGACAGGAAGTGACAGGCAGTTTCTATCACATTCTATGGAGAACTGTATGTCTCTGACTTTTCTGACTTTCCTCTCCATTAGAATCTAACAAAAAAACTAACTAAAATTTGACCATCAGAGGGCGCTGCTAATGTAAAAAAACATGGGTTTAATATCTCTGGAAATATAAATCTCTCGGCAGTGGGAGTACCCTTATTTTACTCAGTAGGAAAATCCCTACAATATATATATTTTTTTATAAAAAAGTTTACTGCTCCTTTAATAACTGCTGGTTTTGTACTCTAGCCATCTGGCCCATACAATGTAAAACTGAGGCATGGGGTTTTTAGATAAAGCATGACTTCATCTTTCTAAAGAGATGGCGGGGGGGGGAAGGTTCTGGCTCTGTTACTATCTCTATAACCAGTTCTCTATCTATGCATAGAAATCTCCTTCACCTCCTTTTTAATTTATGCAGTAACCTGCTATGAGGCACTGTATCAAAGACTTTTGCAAAATCCAAGTATACTACATCAACATCCCTTACGCCAACAGCAATTCCCTTGTTCAAATTACTGCTCGCTGTTTCTAAAATGCAAGTATTAATGGATGTAGGGTGACCACGGGTCCCGGAATGTCCGGGACTGTCCCTTATTTCAGGGCTATGTCCCGCGTCCCGGGTCATCTCCAACCGGGACAATGAAGTGTCCTGGAATGAAGCCAAGCCGCCCTGGATGTCAGCCTGCAAGCGGTGTGTCACATCATGGACGCCGCGAGGGAGCGCTTGGTAGCATAAACCAGCGCTCCCTCGCGGCGTCCATGATGTGACACACCGCTTGCAGGCTGACATCCAGGGCGGCAATCCAGCTGAGCCTGATCTGGAGGCAAGCGCTCTAGTAATACAGAGCGCTGGGAGATGACATCATCTCCCAGCGCTCTGCATTACTGAGCACAGCGCGCGGGAGCTTCAGCACTGTGCCGGAGGAGGCACAGAGCACTTTCCACGCCGCTAGACCACCAGGGACTCAAGGTAGGGCGATGAAGAGGCTTTTGTAGGGTGACCACGTCCCGGAATGGCAGGACGGAAATGTGGTCACCCTAAATGGATGACCTCTTGTTCTGCGCTCAGCTCTTTGAGTAAATAGTTCCTTGGAGAGTTTTTTTTGTACTGCCCTTGAATATAAGTGTAAATGATAAATCATATCACCCCTTAGACGTCTCTTCTCTAATGTAAACAAACCCAGTAGGATTAATCTCTTTCTAACTCAGACTATCCAATCCCTTTTTCCGTCTTGTTGCACGTCTCTGCAATTAGTCATTATCGAACTGGAATGAGAATTGGTGCCCAAAATTGTACTCCATATTCTAAATGAGGCCTAACCAAGGATTTTTATACAGGTAGGATTACATCTACACCTCTTTTTATGCAGGCTAGTACTCTATTTGCTCTTGCAGCAGCTGAGTGACTCTGCACACTGCTGTGAAGTCTATTGTCTATCAGTACTCCTAAATCTTTCTCTAATGAGTATTCCCCAAGTTGTTTCCCATCTATATATATAAAAGAAGACTTTGTGCCTGCCAAAACACACCCAGGGGAGGCATAAAGCAGGAGTTACTACTCCTATTGGGTGATTCAGTCATGCAGGGAGTTGGCCCGCCCCCACTATGCAGCCCGCCCACCACTATCAAAGTCAGAAAAAAACAATATGGCCACCACTTGCTCCTACACCACAGACAAACACACACATGCCTCACTCCCACAGCACCACACAAACACACACACATGCCCCACTCACACAGCACCAGACACACACACCCCACTCACACACACACACATGCCCCACTCATACAGCACCAAACTCACACACATGCCCCACTCACACAGCACCAGACACACACACCCCACTCACACACACACATGCCCCACTCACACACACACATGCCCCACTCACACAGCACCACATACACACACAAAGCCAGAAATAAATATGGCTGACACACACACACACACACACACACACAGTCACTCACCCTGACTCCCAGTGGTCTCAGCAGGACCTGTACTGCAGCACCAGGGGAACAAAATGGCACTCAAACGGTTAAGGTAGGTCCTCATTGCTGAATTACTTCTTCACTGTCATCACTTGCCATGCAAGACACAGGACAGACAGCCATCAGGTACACACTTAACTCACTGACTGCCACAGGGTTGTGTATCAAGTTTTACCCCTCAGGGAGTGTGTTCAAACCCCTCACACTGTAAACTTGCATTTCCCTCCCACTTCTCCTTCTTCCCCAGCCTATTACTAACACTTTTCCACATTTCTCTTAAGCCCCGCCCACTTTTACCCCAAATTTCCCCATTGCTCTCTCCACATCAGCACCACATGAGGGACTCCACAAGTAAAAGTTCCCAGGTATTACACACACATGCCCCACTCACACAGCACCACACACACACACACACACACACACACAAAGCAGAAAGAAATATGGCTGACACACAGTCACTCACCCTGACTCCCAGTGGCCTCAGCAGGACCTGTACTACAGCCACTGAGGAACAAAATGGCACTCAAAGGGTTAAGGTAGGTCCTCATTGCTCAATTACTTCTTCACTGTCATCATTTGCCATGCAAGACACAGGACAGACAGCCATCAGATTCACACTTAACCCACTGACTGCCACAGGGTTGTGTATCAAGCTTTACCCCTCAGGGAGTGTGTTCAAACCCCTCCCACTGTAAACTTGCATTTCCCTCCCACTTCTCCTCCTTCCCCAGCCTATTACTAACACTTTTCCCACATGTATGTTAAGCCCCGCCCACTTTTAACCCAGATTGCCCCATTTGTCTCTCCACATCAGCACCACATCAGTCCCCTCTAGGGACTCCACAAGTCAGTGTTCCCAGGTATGAACACACTTCCCACTGCTATTTAACTCTCACATGCCTCTCTATACCTTAACCCTTTGAGTGCCAGAGGGGTACACAACTCATGCACGCATGTGTTTCTGCTCATATATGTTGCGTGTGTACATCTCTGTTACATATGTGTGTCCATCTCCAGTATGTCTGTGTGTGCGTGTCTTTTGCATGTCTCTGCCGCTCACTGTGTGTATGTGCATACCTCCCAACATTTCACATGGCCAAAGAGGGACACTGTAGTTTTAGGTGATATTTTTGGGGGCGTGGCTGGTGGGTGGGGCATTAGTAAGAATTTTTAGGTTATTTCATGACCTATTACTGACTATTTATGTAACTGAATAAATGATTTAGTGCAAGACCAAAGTATTTTATTTGCACAGACTAATGTATAAACACATATACTGAAGTTTATTGCTTTATTGCTGTAGAGCAAAGTAATACACACCACACAGTCAGGGCTGGTGCAAGGATTTTTGCCACCCTAGGCAAAACCTAATTTTGCCGGCCATTTCGCTCCGCCCCTTGTGTCCCACCCCTTTATACCCCACCTACTTATACCCCACCTCTTTTCATGATTGTCCTCTCTCTGCCCCCTGGGCCAGTCTGCCCCTGGTCTGGAGATGCCTGTAAGAGATGCCCCCCACCAGCTCCAACTTGCCCCTTATCAGCTCCACTTTGCCCCCATCAGCTCCACTTTGCCCCCATCAGCTCCAACTTATCCCCATCAGCTCCACTTTGCCCCCCACCAGCTCCACTTTGCCCCCCACCAGCTCCACTTTTTCCCCACCAGCTCCACTATGCCCCCCATCCACTCCACTATGCCCCCAGCAGCTCCAACTTGCCACCATCAGCTCCACTTTGCCCACCATCTGCTCCAACTTGCCCCCATCAGCTCCACTTTGCTCCCCATCCGCTCTAACTTGCCCTCACCAGCTCCACTTTTGCCCCCCCTTCAGTTCCACTATGCCCCTATCAGCTCCAACTTGCCCCTATCAGCTCCAACTTACCCCCATCGGCTCCAACTTGCCACCAACAGCTCCACTTTGCCCCCCATCAGCTCCACTTTGCCCCCCCCACCAGCTCCACTTTGCCCCCCCTTCAGCTCCACTTTGACCCCCCTTCAGCTCCACTTTGCTCCACTTTGACCCCCCTTCAGCTCCACTTTGACCCCCATCCGCTCCAACTTGCCCCCACCAGCTCCACTTTGACCTCCATCCGCTCCAACTTATTCCCATCAGCTCCAACTTGCCTTGTGGAGCTGGCCCTGCACACAGTCTGACCTCCTAAAAAGAGGGACAGAGGGATCCGGCCCTGCACACAGTCTGACCTCCTAAAAAGAGGGACAACAGGGTGGGAAAGAGGGACAGAGGGATTTGGCCCTCAAAGAGGGACTGTCCCTCCTAAAGAGGGACACTTGGGATGTATGGTATGTGTCTGCCTGTGTGTTGCATATGTCTGTGTTTTTCAGTGTGTCTGCATTTCACACATGTGCGCCCAACGGTCATGACATGACGGGCAACGCCGTCCCACATTGCTAGTTTAGAGTATATGTAGCAAGTTTGTTTCTACAGCCCAAATGCATAACCTTACATTTATCTACATTAAATGTCATCTGCCACTTTTCTCTAAATCTTTCTGCATACATAAAAAATCTAACTCTGTATGTATTTCCTTACATAAAGCAAGAATGAAAACTCACAGCACCAACTCACCATAACACATCCATATAGTAATATAATTTTAATGTAAAGAGCAAGTACATAGACAGCAGCAGAGAATGAGAGGGTTCTCCAGTCCCCCAAATCTCATGCACAGACCCAAAGTGAAAACAGACAGACAAAAAAGACAAACCTGCGCTCGTCTGTATAAACTTAAATATGTGCCCTGTAATATGCACATATAATATTCCTTATGTGCCCTGTAATATGCACATATAATATTCCTTATGTGCCCTGTAATATGCACATATAATATTCCTTATGTGCCCTGTAATATGCACATATAATATTCCTTATGTGCCCTGTAATATATCTTAGTAAATATGTGCTCTGTAATGTGCATATATAATATTTCTAAGAAATATTATGTGTCAACCTTAACCTTTTTTGTTATTATTATACTTGTAAAATTATTTAGGGTTTTTCTTGCTCTCATTTGCAATACTTTTCTCATTTCCAATTTTAGTTAGCTTAATTGCTTGTTTGCAGATTTTATTACATTCTTTATATCTTTAAATGATGCATCTGACTCGTCTGACTTTAACCCTTTGAGTGCCAGAGAGGTATCCAACGCATTGCAACGCTATGCGTTAGATACCTCGCTGGCACTCAAAGGGTTAAAAGCCTGTTTCTTATTTCTCATTTCCCTGCAGACCTTTTTGTTACATTACATTGGATTTGCTCATCTTGTACTTATTTCCCAGTGGGATAAATTGATGTGTATATTTATCTAAGTGCATTTTAAACAAAATTTATGTTTCTTGTATATTTTTGTCCTTTAATTAATGTCCTTTAACACTGCTTTTAGCACTGTGAAATTAGCCTTTTTAAAATTGAATGTTTTAGTTAAATCCTTGGTATTGGGTTTCTCATAACAAATTTCAAAGGATACCATATTATGGTCACTGGTGCCTCAATGTTCCCTTACCTGTGTACGGTTTATCATCTCAGAATTGTTTGAGAGCACTAGGTCCAGCAAGACCTCTTTCTATTTGGCTCCTCTACTAATTGGGATATGAAATAGTCATTACTCATACATATAAAAAATAATTTATCTTTGTTGTGTTGGAAGTCATAACGCGCCAGTCAATTGCAGGATAGTAGGGATTCCATTTCTTAACCTAAAAGCCTAACTCAAGTTTTGCTATACAATACAAACCCCATGGAGATACTTAGGACGGATGAACGATCTTCAGAGAGATGCCAAGGACAACTCACCCAAGCAGGGATGGGTAACGTACCACTGCATGCTTTGTTTGTTGATCTCAACAATAATTAAATGTGAGCTTGTATTTTACATACTTATTAGCTGGTTTATTTATTATCAGTTAACCCTTTGAGTGCCAGAGGGGTACGCAAAGCATGTGTTGTGTACCCCTCTGGCACTTAAAGGGTTAAGGCAATATTGGCACCCACTTTCTTTTTCTTGTTTTCTCTGAGGGGTTTGCAATGCATTTCACACACCTCTGTCAATTACAAGAATAAATATGTCACTTAGGCTGACGTACATAGAAACTGAGACTTCTAACCCTTGGAATGCTTGAGATGTGTAAAAGGCATTGCTTTAGCATTCCAAGGTTTAAAATGACAATTTAAAATCAATGAAGATATGGAGTATATTTTCCTTATCATCCAATATGTTCACGTCTCTTGCCTTGCTAAACAAAACCGTCTGTTCCTACATGTGACTAAACGTTTAACCCTTGAAACATGTCTATGGCTACTTAATCCCTATTGAAAAGTAATTATCTGCCACTTACCTAAGGAATTGTTTTGTGGATCTGATTGTCACCAGATGTGTCAGGGAAATGAATCAGTCAGCAGGATCACTTAATGTATAAGGGAAGTGAATCCTTCAGCAGGATCACGGGGAGTGGCAACAACACTTGGATGTGTGATATCAAAGCAATTCATATACTGTGTTTGCTGCTTCTGTGTATAATAGACTGTCAGCTCTACAGGTTTCCTTCTCCATAAACACACACATTATCGTTCTAACGTGGAGTACTAGCTAAGCACTTACTATACATATTCATACAGTTCTCGTCCTCCCCTCTAACCATACCTGGGAACTTTTGAGACAGGGCTACCCGGAGGGTAACCCTGTCAGTGCCGACCTGTGAAGAAAATGACGTGATTCGCGTCATAAAAGGGACGTGGCTTAGTCGCGGGGGGGGGCGGGACAAAAAAAAAAAAAACCTACAAAATGTATCTAAGAGGGCGGGGAGTGGGAGGAACCAGATGGGATGGAGCACAAGTGGGCAGAGTTTCTATTTAAACTCTGCCCACCCGGTGATCCACACATTGCCCCGGAGACCCGGTAATTCAGTCTAAAATCCGGAGTCTCCGGGGCAAAACCGGAGAGTTCCCAGGTATGCCTCTAACCTCTTAAAGGGATAGTAATACTTCGTTTTAACTTTATTTTATTTTGTAGGCATTAAAAAAACATGAATAATGATATAAGTCTTATCTCCCAAACCTTTATGGTTTAAGAGATATTCACAAGCAAAGTGTCCCCCTCCCGCCCCTTTTACTGATGTAACACTTTTCAGCCAGGGCAGAAGGGAGCTGCCCAGGTAGACTGCAGAGAGGGACAATCTTCAATTAAGATAACAGAAAAACCTGAAAAGCTTGTCAAGGGGGGCAGGGATTTCATTGTTTTCAAAGGAATAAGAGTGTCCCCTTCTGTTATCTGTCCAGTCTATGGACTGCATTCCACATCTGAGAAGAGATTGTTTACAGTAGGTAAAAGGGGCAGGAGGGGGAAACTTTGCTTGTGAATATCTCATAAACCATAAAGGTTTGAGATATAAGACTTATATCATTCTTCATGTTTTTTTAATGCCTACAAAATAAAATAAAGTTAAAACGAAGTATTACTATCCCTTTAATGACTGGGGACATGCTAGGACTGCTTGGTAAATTTTCATAACGGATTGACGATGGTTCTAGCAAGTCACGCATTATTTGCTCACAGAGCACCTGACCACTAGTGGGATCTGAAACTGACCGCTCCAAGACCGCGGCGTGTTTCATTTGTGTGATGATAGTGGTTGTGCCAGGGTGCGTTCTCTCCCTTTTCACCGATATGTCACTAATTGTGCACTGTGACTGTCCCAAGAGAAAATTAGTCCCACACCCATGACCTCGGGGTCCATCCCAGCTTCTCCAAAACCATCTTCACCACCACAACCACTCCCTCCTTGCTGCTGCTCTATTACAGACATCTCACTAGCTGGAGGTGATGACAAGTATGACAGAGGGTCCTCTCCTGTCACACTTGCCATCTTTTGAGTTGAAGAAGGCAGACTGGCAGCACTAGCATCAGGTACAGGCAGCTGATCTGTGCTCCTTGTTGTGGTATTATTGCTGGTAGCCACCAGATCTGCTTTCTTCCATATCATGTTCCACAGGGACAATGCCGTGTGTGTGGGGGGGAGAGGACTAGCAGGGTCAGGGGAATCTTGTGGGCTCCCTTTGACCACTGGTCTGGCCTCTCTACATCACTTCCCTACCACCTCAGCATCTGCAGGAGAATCTACTGTGGTACCGCTAGTCCCACCAGTTAGTTCACTATCATTAACTGCATTCACACCAATTTCAGTCTCTGAGTCTTCCTTACTACTAGTATCATCCCCTTCCTCACTCCTAACACTGCCTGTAGCTGATGTATCTTAGTACAAGTAGTAGTGGTGGGACTGCTTGGGGATTTAAAAGGATAGTAATACTTTGTTTTATCTTTATTTTATTTTGTAGGCATTAAAAAAAACATGAAGAACGATATAAGTCTTATCTCTCAAACCTTTATGGTTTGAGAGATATTCACAAGCAAAGTTTCCCCTCCCGCCCCTTTTACCTAGTGTAAGCCATCTCTTCTCAGATGTGGAATCCAGTCCATAGACCAGACAGATAACAGCAGGGGACAATCTTCTTCCTATGAGAACAATGAAAGCCCTGCCCCCCTTTTACCTAGTGTAAGCCATCTCTTCTCAGATGTGGAATCCAGTCCATAGACCAGACAGATAACAGAAGGGGACAATCTTCTTCCTATGAGAACAATGAAATCCCTGCCCCCCTTGACAAGTTTTTCAGGTTTTTCCCTTATCTTAACTGAAGATTGTCCCTCTCTGTAGTCTACCTGGGCACCTCCCTTCTGATCTGGCTGAGCAGTGTTACATCAGTAAAAGGGGTGGGAGGGGGATACTTTGTCATTGAATTACTCTTGTGCTACAACTCTGACAGAATTGATATAACACTCTCCAAAGTCCAAATACTATGATGATTAATTAGAGCTGCTTTTATTATGAAACATTACTATCCCTTTAAAGAGTGACTTAGGGTCCCCTGCTGTCAATTTTGCCATCATCTCCTCCCTCCTTCCAGGGAATCACCAGAGACACTGGCAGAAGGCACAGCACTGGCAGAAGGCACAGCACTGGCAGAAGGCACAGCACTGGTAGAAGGCACAGCACTGGTAGAAGGCACACCACTGGCAGAAGGCACAGGTAGCTGACCTGTCCTGCTCACACTACTACCCCCTTCTTTTACTGCCTGTGACACAAATTTTCCCCAAGTTCCCTAGGGTGATACAGGGGGACCGGGGAATCAGGGCATGCAGACCCTTCGATGCTGGTAGTGGTCACTTCCTTCTCCTCAGACTCACTGGACACATAACTGTCCTTCCAGCTCCTCCTTTTATTTATATTCCAGGTGCTCATAGTGATAACACACCCTATGACCCTTCCCTGTCTCATTTTAACTATATAAACCACAGAACAGCAGCCTAACACCCTCTCTTTCACTCTAGCTGCTTGTATTGTGTTTCACTTCCTGGAAACACTTTATCTGCTGTACGATTCCTCTGCTGCTCAGCTGCCTTCTCATAAGTTTCTCAGTCCCGTCACGGATCTCCTCTTGTAAGAAGCTAACATAGGGATGCTCAGTGCCTACTCCTCTGCCTTTGAAAGTGTTCATTAAAGAACTGAGAAAAATTCTCAACCTCCACCCCCTGAAGTTCAACAGCCACAATCCTTATGCTGCTATTGTATGCCACACCAGCAGTAGTATCAACCCCTTACTCACTCGCTGGACATCATACACGTAAAGGAGGAACAAGATCTGTATCTCCATTACACACATGCCCAGTTGCATTACTGGCCCCCCTCCCACTTACATACCACAAGAACATGACTCACAACTGTTGCCACCACTGCCACCCCGCTTCTGCCCTCAACTGGGAGAACTGTGTCCTCTGATTCTGCTTAGTTGGTGTGCCTTCACCTGATGATTACAGCCCTTGTGCCACAAACTAAGTGACTGAAGTAACGCCAACAGCTCCCAAGCCTCCGCTATTATTTCAAACCGCAAACCGTCACCCTACCAACTGCTATCAGCACCACTAGCACCGGAATCTAACTAAAACAGTTACTAAACAAAGGGACACTATCGCGGTGCCCGTGATTGGTGCTGTTCAGTGTCATTCACATGCATAGTATCATGATTGGCTGTCTGTGATTAGCCCTCCTCACACAGCCTTTTTAAACCCAGGCTGAGCACTTCCAGGTTGCTTGTCAGGCTTCTGGGCCTGTTCCTGCTGTACTTGCTGTTCCTGTGTTCCTGTGTTCCTGTGTTCCTCTGTTCCCGTGTTCCTGTGTTCCAGTGTTCCAGTGTTCCTGTGTTCCAGCACCTCGCGGGTTAATCTTACTGAGTTCCAGTGTTCCTGTGTTCCAGCAACTCGCGGGTTAATCTTACTGAGATCCTGAATCTCTTGCTCCAGCCGTCGCTCTGGCGAGATTGTTCTTCTCGCTGCTGATCATGCTTTGTTGGTTCCAGCGTGCGGACGCTGGTTTACTCCACTAAACCTGGTTGCAATATAGATTGTTGATCCCAGCGTGCGGACGCTGGTTTACTCCACTAAGCCTGGTTGCGATATACATTGTTGGTCTCAGCGTGCAGACGCTGGTTTACTCCACTAAACCTGGTTGCGATATACATTGTTGATCCCAGCGTGCGGACGCTGGTTTACTCCACTAAGCCTGGTTGCGATATACATTGTTGGTCCCAGCTTGCGGACGCTGGTTTACTCCACTAAACCTGGTTGCGATATGCATTGTTGGTCCCAGTGTGCGGACGCTGGTTTACTCCACTAAGCCTGGTTGCGATATACATTGTTGATCCCAGCGTGCGGACGCTGGTTTACTCCACTAAACCTGGTTGCGATATACATTGTTGGTCCCAGCGTGAGGACGCTGGTTTACTCCACTAAACCTGGTTGCGATATACATTGTTGGTTCCAGCGTGCGGACGCTGGTTTACTCCACTAAACCTGGTTGCGATATACATTGTTGGTCCCAGCGTGCGGACGCTGGTTTACTCCACTAAACCTGGTTGCGATATACATTGTTGGTCCCAGCGTGCGGACGCTGGTTTACTCCACTAAACCTGGTTGCGATATACATTGTTGGTCCCAGCGTGCGGACGCTGGTTTACTCCACTAAACCTGGTTGCGATATACATTGTTGGTCCCAGCGTGCGGACGCTGGTTTACTCCACTAAACCTGGTTGCGATATACATTGTTGGTCCCAGCGTGCGGACGCTGGTTTACTCCACTAAACCTGGTTGCGATATACATTGTTGGTCCCAGCGTGCGGACGTTGGTTTACTCCACTAAACCTGGTTGCGATATACATTGTTGGTCCCAGCGTGCGGACGCTGGTTTACTCCACTAAACCTGGTTGCGATATACATTGTTGGTCCCAGCTTGCGGACGCTGGTTTACTCCACTAAACCTGGTTGCGATATGCATTGTTGGTCCCAGCGTGCGGACGCTGGTTTACTCCACTAAACCTGGTTGCGATATACATTGTTGGTTCCAGCGTGCGGACGCTGGTTTGCTCCACTAAACCTGGTTGCGATATACAGTGTTGGTTCCAGCGTGCGGTCGCTGATTTGCTCCATTAAACCTGGTGGCGCTATTACCATTAGTCCCAAAGTGTGGACGTTGGTTTGCTCCTGAACATCCAGTACTGTGGTCAGTCGCTGTCCACTTCCTTGCAGTTGCCTGAGTATCCCTGGCAATAGACTCCTGCTGAGTAAGACCTCTATACTTATGCTCTATGCTGTCTTAGTCACCTGACAGCTGGTCTATTTGCTCAGGCTGCCCTGCCCGGTATTGGTGAGGCCAGTAGAACCTTGACGATACCATCCTGTAGGTTGCCTCACCCGGTATTGGCAGGGCCGGTAGAGCCTACTCCAGTACTCCTTTGGGCTGCCCTGCCCGGTATTGGTAAGGCCGGTAGAACCTTGTAATTCACCATCTTTAAGGTTGCCTTACCCGGTATTGGCAGGGCCGGTAGAGCCTACTACAGTACTCCTTTGGGCTGCTCTGCCCGGTATTGGTAAGGCTGGTAGAACCTTGATGATACCATCCTGTAGGTTGCCTCACCCGGTATTGGCAGGGTCAGTAGAGCCTACTCCAGTACTCCTTTGGGCTGCCCTGCCCGGTATTGGTAAGGCTGGTAGAACCGTGTAATTCACCATCTTTAAGGTTGCCTTACCCGGTATTGGCAGGGCCGGTAGAGCCTACATTCAGCATTCCTTGGGGGCTGCCTTGCCCGGTATTGGTAAGGCCGGTAGAACCGGTATATGTCATCTCACGGTTGCCTTACCCGGTATAGGCAAGGCCGGTAGAGCCTGTCATTAAAACTGTCACTTGGGTTGCCTTGCCCGGTATTTAGGCAAGGCCGTTAGAACCTATTATATGTTATATTACTGTTGTATTGTTATGTATGTTTACCCTACGGGGACTGCCTTTAACTTTTAATAAAGTTAAGTTATTTTACCAAACCTTAAGTCTGAGGGTCTTCAAAAACCGTGACAGACGCTCTATCACCAGCTGCAGATACAAACTCCACATTTATGAATACATCCACCTAAAGAAATAAAATTAAAAAATTCCTGTTTAGTTGTCTGTGTGTATTGTGTGTTTGTAGATGCATTCAAAGACTCATTTTAATTCCGCCAAAATCAAGGATTTTTGGATGAGAGCTGCGCTATGGGGACATCATTGACAACTAGGACAATCCTACTTCTCTTATTGGTTTTCAAATAAGAGACCTTAATAATATTAGCCCTCAAATACAAAGCACAAATGAATATGGGTATTTTTTTTTGAAGAGGAGACATTGGATGTTCTCATTGGTGACTTGGCGCCCCATAGTGGGGAGGGACTGGAGGAGCCGCAGGGAACAGAAGAGGACGTGGAGAGAGTTGGGGGCTGTGATGTGTATGCTACCTCTCACAGGTATTATATTATACATATATATAAAAGCAAATACACACAATATTGGTGCACATCCACATTTTCATCACAATTAACCTTTTACTCTGTGGCATTGTGCCTGCATATCACTATTATATTAAAGATGAGGATTTAGTCAATTCATCCTATATAATAATAATTCGCTAAAACATGTGTAACGCCGCGACATGCGCAGTAGACACTGCTGTGCGTGCTGAAGTCATGCGCAGTAGAGACTGCCCGCGCCGCAGCTGATTAAGAGCTGGACGCTCCGAGGGAGCGTCCAGCTCTGTATCAGCCGCGGCGCGGGCAGTCTCCATTGCGCGTGACTGCCCCGCGACCGGGTGGCAGTGGCACGTGTAACGGGCTGTTCAACTAGTATGGCCATAGAATACTAAGATTGCCACCGCGCCAAGGTACCTCAATATTGGTAAGTTACTAACCATAATATGCTTTGTCCTATGAGCTGAATCTTTCCTACTTTAGGCATTTACTAACCTTAATTTACTTTATCCTGAGAGCTGAATCTATGTCATCTTTACTCATTAATGGAGAGAGACTGTCTGACAGGCATTATATAGTGTCCTAGAGACAATGACCATTGCACCTGGGATGGGAGGGGTGCTTAAACCAATAGAAGCTGGTCAAAACTTCCAAAAGTATAATTCCAGTACAGGTTTTGGTAAGCACACCCGAAGGAAAAAACACATTTAAAATTGCTGGAGTGCAACCAAAATAGCTAAAAGCAAATGCACACAATACTGGTGCACATCCAAATTTTCATCACCATTAACCCTTTACTCTGCGGCATTGTGCCTGCATATCACTACTATATTAAAGATGAGGATTTAGTCACATCATATGGCCATAGAATGCTACGCTTGCCACCAACACCAAGGTACCTCAATATTGGTAAGTTACTAACCTTAATATGCTTTGTCTTATTAGCAAAATCTCACACATTATATACATATATATATATATATATACACACTAGCAAAGTGGGGCGGCACTACCTGTCATTATAATGAGGACTTCAGTATGATGAATATTTTGAGTAAGTGTAATACAAGTGTGACACGTTTTTGTGAGAATGTGTATGTGGAAGTGAGGGGATTGTTGCAATTTTCATTGCATTAACCCTTTGAGTATGAGAGGGGCACGCACCATACTGCAAAGCAGTGCACTGCATACCCCTCTGGCAGTCATAGGGTTAAATGTGAATCCTCTCCAATACAGTGGTTACGTTTCACTTCCGTTGTGCTCCCTGTAATGGAGAAGGCACCATGTTGCTTTTCAATCTGCACAGTGACACTGTACTTGTCTGTGAGTAACTGTACGAACACAAAAATAATGTAAATGTTGAGGGAGACACGATGTGCAAGAGTAAGAGAAACTCCTGGCGCTGCAACAAGATAAACGGACTGACTGCCTACACTTTTACTGACATCCATCAGAGATCAGTGAGGAAGTGAATAGGATCACTGTCACACATAACAATGCACTGTTAAACAGAGGCACAGAAGTGGGTCCTGGAGTCTGTGTAAGAGTGCACAGTTCTAGGTGTATGAGCTCAATGGATACAATAACATAGTGTGGAACCATCACTCTACAGAACATGAAGTAGGAGTAGTGGTGCTGTTGTACAGAACATGAAGTAGGAGTAGTGGTGCTGTTGTACAGAACATGAAGTAGGAGTAGTGGTGCTGTTGTACAGAACATGAAGTAGGAGTACTGGTGTTGTTGTTCAGAACATGAAGTAGGAGTAGTGGTGCTGTTGTACAGAACATGAAGTAGGAGTAGTGGTGCTGTTGTTCAGAACATGAAGTAGGAGTAGTGGTGCTGTTGTACAGAACATGAAGTAGGAGTACTGGTGCTGT
Source organism: Rhinophrynus dorsalis (assembly GCA_037306005.1). NCBI lineage: Eukaryota > Metazoa > Chordata > Amphibia > Anura > Rhinophrynidae > Rhinophrynus > Rhinophrynus dorsalis. The sequence goes on along the minus strand of JBBDGT010000007.1, from coordinate 427,056 downwards.
TGTACAGAACATGAAGTAGTAGTAGTGGTGCTGTTGTACAGAACATGAAGTAGGAGTAGTGGTGCTGTTGTACAGAACATGAAGTAGTAGTAGTGGTGCTGTTGTATAGAACATGAAGTAGTAGTAGTGGTGCTGTTGTATAGAACCTGAAGTAGGAGTACTGGTGCTGTTGTACATGAAGTAGGAGTAGTGGTGTTGTTGTACAGAACATGAAGTAGGAGTAGTGGTGCTGTTGTATAGAACCTGAAGTAGGAGTACTGGTGCTGTTGTACATGAAGTAGGAGTAGTGGTGTTGTTGTACAGAACATGAAGTAGTAGTACTGGTGTTGTTGTACAGAACATGAAGTAGGGGTACTGGTGTTGTTGTACAGAACATGAAGTAGGAGTACTGGTGTTGTTGTACAGAACATGAAGTAGGGGTAGTGGTGCTGTTGTACTGAACATGAAGTAGTAGTAGTGGTGCTGTTGTATAGAACATGAAGTAGGAGTAGTGGTGGTGTTGTACAGAACATGAAGTAGGAGTAGTGGTGGTGTTGTACAGAACATGAAGTAGGAGTAGTGGTGCTGTTGTTCAGAACATGAAGTAGGAGTAGTGGTGCTGTTGTACAGAACATGAAGTAGTAGTAGTGGTGCTGTTGTACAGAACATGAAGTAGGAGTAGTGGTGGTGTTGTACAGAACATGAAGTAGGAGTAGTGGTGCTGTTGTTCAGAACATGAAGTAGGAGTAGTGGTGCTGTTGTACAGAACATGAAGTAGTAGTAGTGGTGCTGTTGTACAGAACATGAAGTAGGAGTAGTGGTGCTGTTGTACAGAACATGAAGTAGTAGTAGTGGTGCTGTTGTATAGAACATGAAGTAGGAGTAGTGGTGGTGTTGTACAGAACATGAAGTAGGAGTAGTGGTGGTGTTGTACAGAATATGAAGTAGGAGTAGTGCTGTTGTACAGAACATGAAGTCGGAGTACTGGTGCTGTTGTACAGAGCATGAAGTAGGAGTACTGGTGATGTTGTAGAGAACATGAAGTAGGAGTAGTGGTGCTGTTGTACGAACATGAAGTAGGAGTAGTGCTGTTGTACAGAGCATGAAATAAGAGAATTAGTGGTGTTGTACAGAACATGAAGTAGGAGTAGTGGTGCTGTTGTACAGAACATGAAGTAGGAGTAGTGGTGCTGTTGTACGAACATGAAGTAGGAGTAGTGGTGCTGTTGTACTGAACATGAAGTAGGAGTAGTGGTGCTGTTGCACAGAACATGAAGTAGTAGTAGTGGTGCTGTTTTACAGAACATGAAGTAGTAGTACTGGTGCTGTTGTACAGAACATGAAGTAGGACTAGCGGTGTTGTTGTACATGAAGTAGGAGTAGTGGTGCTGTTGTACAGACCATGAAGTAGGAGTAGTGGTGCTGTTGTAGAGAGCATGAAGTAGGAGTAGTGGTGCTGTTGTACAGAACATGAAATAGGAGTAGTGGTGCTGTTGTACTGAACATGAAGTAGGAGTAGTGGTGCTGTTGTACAGAACAAGAAGTAGGAGTAGTGGTGCTGTTGTACTGAACATGAAGTAGGAGTAGTGGTGCTGTTGTACTGAACATGAAGAAGGAGTAATGGTGCTGTTGTAGAGAACATGAAGTAGGAGTAGTGGTGCTGTTGTACAGAACATGAAGAAGGAGTAGTGGTGCTGTTGTACAGAACATGAAGTAGGAGTAGTGGTGCTGTTGTACTGAACATGAAGTAGGAGAAGTGGTGCTGTTGTACAGAACATGAAGTAAGAGTAGTGGTGCTGTTGTACAGAACATGAAGTAGGAGTAGTGGTGCTGTTGTACAGAACATGAAGTAAGAGAACTGGTGGTGTTGTACAGAACATGAAGTAGGAGTAGTGGTGCTGTTGTACAGAACATGAAGTAGGAGTAGTGGTGCTGTTGTACTGAACATGAAGAACGAGTAGTGGTGCTGTTGCACAGAACATGAAGTAGGAGTAGTGGTGTTGTACAGAACATGAAGTAGTAGTACTGGTGGTGTTGAACAGAACATGAAGTAGAACTAGTGGTGCTGTTGTACAGAACATGAAGTAGTAGTACTGGTGCTGTTGTACAGAACATGAAGTAGGAGTAGCGGTGTTGTTGTACATGAAGTAGGAGTAGTGCTGCTGTTGTACAGAACATGATGTAGGAGTAGTGGTGCTATTGTAGAGAGCATGAAGTAGGAGTAGTGGTGCTGTTGTACAGAACATGAAATAGAGTAGTGGTGCTGTTGTACTGAACATGAAGTAGGAGTAGTGGTGCTGTTGTACAGAACAAGAAGTAGGAATAGTGGTGCTGTTGTACTGAACATGAAGAAGGAGAAGTGGTGCTGTTGTAGAGAACATGAAGTAGGAGTAGTAGTGCTGTTGTACAGAACATGAAGAAGGAGAAGTGGTGCTGTTGTACAGAACATGAAGTAGGAGTAGTGGTGCTGTTGTACTGAACATGAAGTAGGAGTAGTGGTGGTGTTTTATAGAACATGAAGTAGGAGTAGTGGTGCTGTTGTAGAGAGCATGAAGTAGGAGTAGTGGTGCTGTTGTAGAGAACATGTGGTAGGAGTAGTGGTGCTGTTGTACAGAACATGAAGTAGGAGTAGTGGTTCTGTTGTATAGAACATGAAGTAGTAGTAGTGGTGCTTTTGTACAGAACATGAAGTAGGAGTACTGGTGCTGTTGTACAGAACATGAAGTAGGAGTACTGGTGCTGTTGTACAGAACATGAAGTAGGAGTAGTGGTTCTGCTGTATAGAACATGAAGTAGTAGTAGTGGTGCTGTTGTACAGAACATGAATTGGAGTACTGCCGCTGTTGTACAGAACATGAAGTAGGAGTAGTGGTGCTGTTGTACTGAACATGAAGTAGGAGTAGTGGTGTTGTTGCACAGAACATGAAGTAGGAGTAGTGGTGCTGTTGTACAGAACATGAAGTAGAACTAGTGATGCTGTTGTACTGAACATGAAGTAGGAGTAGTGGTGCTGTTGCACAGAACATGTAGTAGTAGTACTGGTGCTGTTGTACAGAACATGAAGTAGGAGTAGTGGTGTTGTTGTACATGAAGTAGGAGTAGTGCTGCTGTTGTACAGAACATGAAGTAGGAGTAGTGGTGCTGTTGTAGAGAACATGAAGTAGGAGTACTGGTGCTGTGTCACGGTTTTCAAGACACTCAGACCAGTGGGTAAAAATAAAATGCAATTTATTTAAGAACAAAATAATGACAGATATCGCCCCTAGGGGAAGCACTGTGAAACAGCGGAATAGCAGTAGTATGCACTGTATACAATAATACAGAAATGAACAGGCACTGAGTACTGATATACAAATGGTTAATAGAATAATCAGTCCGTCTCAGTTGTGTAGTTTGGCACGCCCAAGGTGTTAAAGGTGGAGAATACTCAACACCCACAGTCTGTAAAACTGAAGAAAAATGTCCAGCAAAGAGAAACCTGCCTCCCACCTGCTGTACGGCAATGGTAGCCCCCACGGGCGTATGAACTGAGCGAGTAGACTGCCAGAGCCTTGAGCGAATAGCCCCCATGGGCGTAACGGAGATGACTGAGTACTGGAGCTGAAACCACTAGCCCCTACGGGCGTTGTGGATTGAAACTGGATTGCAAAAGCTTAGGCCAAAAGCCCTACGGCCTATGGAGATGACCTGTTACCAGAGCTTGAGCTTATAACCCAGACGTGCGTGATGGATTTGCAAGAGCTTAAGCCAATAACCCCACGGGCGAGATATTGAGACTGGATTGCAAGAGCTTGGATCAATAGCCCTACGGGCGTAACCACAGGGATGTGCACAGAAATAGCCAGAGCCGTGCGCCACCGGGCGCGGTAATGAGCTACACCGGACTGCAAGGAGAGAACTGGCTCAGCACAAGGCAACTCACTGGAACACAGCTCTGCACGGGAGACAGCACGATAGTAGGAACACAGCACTGTACGGGTTAATAGCTCAGAAGTAGGAACGCAAATCTGCATGGACTGACAGCTCGGTAGTAAGACACAGCTCTGCACGGGTTAACAGCTCGGTAGAGTAACACAGCTCAGCAGTAATCAGCTCAGTGGCAGGAATCAGCTAGGCAGTGGGCCGAAATGAGCAGTGAGAGCACAGTCACTATGTCGCCGTGGCGACAAGGCAGGACAGGAACGGAGACCGGCCGCAGAGACCGGAACAGGAACGTCAGCAAGCCGGATTGAATCACGGAGCAGGTATTCAGGCAGGCCGGATCAGGAAAACAAGCAGGAACGTCAGCCAGGCCGGGTCGAATCACGGAGCAGTTTCTCAGACAAGCCGGATCAGGAAAACGAGCAGGAACGTCTGCCAGGCCGGGTCAGATCACGGAGCAGGTACACAGGATCGTAGTCAGGGATAGCCAAGTCGGTAACCGGAGATCAGGAACACAGCACAGCAAAACTGGCTCAGGAACACCACGAAAGGGCAAATGACAGGTGCCACTAGCCCAGAATAAAAAGGTCACCAGGGGCGGGCCAAACAGGCTCAACCAATCGGAGCGCAGCACAAGTGAGAGTGACAGCATGAGAAGCTGCACCGTGATATGCTGTTGTACAGAACATGAAGTAGGAGTAGTGGTGCTGTTGTACAGAACATGAAGTAGGAGTACTTGTGCTGTTGTACAGAACATGAAGTAGGAGTACTGGTGCTGTTGTTGTACAGAACATGAAGTAGGAGTAGTGGTGTTGTTGTACAGAACATGAAGTAGGAGTAGTGGTGCTGTTGTTGTACAGAACATGAAGTAGGAGTAGTGGTGTTGTTGTACAGAACATGAAGTAGTAGTAGTGGTGCTGTTGTACAGAACATGAAGTAGGAGTAGTGGTGCTGTTGTACAGAACATGAAGTAGGAGTAGTCGTGCTGTTGTACAGAACATGAAGTAGGAGTAGTGGTGCTGTTGTACAGAACATGAAGTAGGAGTACTTGTGCTGTTGTACAGAACATGAAGTAGGATTGTGGTACTGTTGTACAGAACATGAAGAAGGAGTAATGGTACTGTTGTACAGAACATGAAGTAGGAGTACTGGTGATGTTGTACAGAACATGAAGTAGGGGTAGTGGTGTTGTTGTACAGAACATGAAGTAGGAGTAGTGGTGCTGTTGTACAGAACATGAAATAGGAGTAGTGGTACTGTTGAACAGAACATGAAGTAGGAGTACTGGTGCTGTTGTACAGAACATGAAGTAGGAGTAGTGGTGTTGTTGTACAGAACATGAAGTAGGAGTAGTGGTGCTGTTGTACAGAACATGAAGTAGGAGTAGTGGTACTGTTGAACAGAACATGAAGTAGGAGTACTGGTGCTGTTGTACAGAACATGAAGTAGGAGTAGTGGTGTTGTACAGAACATGAAGTAGGAGTACGGGTGCTGTTGTACAGAACATGAAGTAGGAGTAGTGGTGTTGTACAGAACATAAAGTAGGAGTACTGGTGCTGTTGTACAGAACATGAAGTAGGAGTAGTGGTGCTGTTGTACAGAACATGAAGTAGGAGTAGTGGTGATGTTGTACAGAACATGAAGTAGGAGTAGTGGTGTTGTACAGAACATGAAGTAGGAGTAGTGGTGCTGTTGTACAGAACATGAAGTAGGAGTAGTGGTGCTATTGTACAGAACATGAAGTAGGAGTAGTGGTACTGTTGAACAGAACATGAAGTAGGAGTACTGGTGCTGTTGTACAGAACATGAAGTAGGAGTAGTGCTGCTGTTGTACAGAACATGAAGTAGTAGTACTGGTGGTGTTGTACAGAACATGAAGTAGGAGTAGTGGTGGTGTTGTACAGAACATGAAGTAGGAGTAGTGGTGCTATTGTACAGAACATGAAGTAGTAGTACTGGTGCTGTTGTACAGAACATGAAGTAGTAGTACTGGTGCTGTTGTACAGAACATGAAGTAGTAGTACTAGTGCTGTTGTAGAGAACATGAAGTAGGAGTAGTGGTGCTGTTGTACAGAACATGAAGTAGTAGTACTAGTGCTGTTGTAGAGAACATGAAGTAGGAGTACTGGTGCTGTTGTACACAACATGACGTAGGAGTAGTGGTGATGTTGTACAGAACATGAAGTAGTAGTACTGGTGCTGTTGTACAGAACATGAAGTAGGAGTAGTGGTGCTGCTGTAGAGAGCATGAAGTAGGAGTAGTGGTGCTGTTGTTCATGAAGTAGGAGTAGTGGTGCTGTTCTGCAGAACATGTAGGAGTAGTGGTGCTGTTGTACAGAACATGAAGTGGCAGTACTGGTGCTGTTGTACTGAACATGAAGTAGGAGTAGTGGTGCTTTTGTACAGAACATGAAGTAGGAGTAGTGGTGTTGCTGTACAGAACATGAAGTAGGAGTAGTGGTGCTGTTGTTGTACAGAACATGAAGTAGGAGTACTGGTGCTGTTGTACAGAACATGAAGTAGGAGTACTGGTGCTGTTGTTGTACAGAACATGAAGTAGGAGTAGTGGTGTTGTTGTACAGAACATGAAGTAGGAGTAGTGGTGCTGTTGTTGTACAGAACATGAAGTAGGAGTAGTGGTGTTGTTGTACAGAACATGAAGTAGTAGTAGTGGTGCTGTTGTACAGAACATGAAGTAGGAGTAGTGGTGCTGTTGTACAGAACATGAAGTAGGAGTAGTGGTGGTGTTGTACAGAACATGAAGTAGTAGTACTGGTGCTGTTGTACAGAACATGAAGTAGGAGTAGTGGTGCTGTTGTTGTACAGAACATGAAGTAGGAGTACTGGTGCTGTTGTACAGAACATGAAGTAGGAGTAGTGGTGCTGTTGTATAGAACCTGAAGTAGGAGTACTGGTGCTGTTGTACATGAAGTAGGAGTAGTGGTGTTGTTGTACAGAACATGAAGTAGGAGTACTGGTGTTGTTGTACAGAACATGAAGTAGGGGTAGTGGTGCTGTTGTACTGAACATGAAGTAAGAGTAGTGGTGCTGTTGTACAGAACATGTTGTACAGAACATGTTGTACAGAACATGATCAGTGCCCTGTGCCCTGAAAGACTGAGATTGGATACTTGCTGGAATAATAGCATAAGAATATTGTGTGGTGTGGTAAGGGAGAGGTTAAAAACAAATCTCTCTGAGTTTTGTTTTCCCTCTTTGCTGTGATAAATAATTGAAGTCTGGTGTGGTGTGAGTAACTAATTGCTGTGTTTGTAATTGGTGGATTCCTGGCTTAAATAGCAGATACATAGTGAATACTTGAACGTGTGAATCTTGCCTCAGTGTGTAAGTGCAGAAGTGTGGTAAGTGTGGGAATTTAAAACAGGGGAATTCAAGTGCAGAAGTGTGGTAAGTGTGGGAATTTAAAACAGGGGAATTCAAGTGCAGAAGTGTAGTAAGTGTGGAAATTTAAAACAGGGGAATTCAAAGACAGGGGGTTACACAGGGGAACACATTTATCAAAGTTATTGTGCAGCTATTTTTGCCTGCCTTTTTATCTTGTGGTAACTGACACATATGAGTGGTAGCATGATTGTCCATTTAACTCAGTGCACAAACTGCCATATGTTTGCACACCTGGAACAACCGTTTCAGGGTGCATACCTCTGTGGCAGATGTGAGCAAGTGGTCTCTCTCTGGAAGCTCGTATTAGAGATCTGGAGGGGCAGGTTGCAACATTGAGAAAGACGGACAATCTTGAGAGGGTTCTGCTGACTGAGCAGCAGGAAGCGGTGGTAGGTAGTTCTGGGGGTGGAGACTGCACAAAGAGAGAGCAGGTAGCCAGATGGGTTACAGTTAGACATAGCAAGGGGGGTGGACAGAGAAATAGGGAGGACACTCCTGTGTTTACTAATCCTAACAGATTTGCTACATTAAGTAATGATGTTGGGGATGCTGACACAGGAATGTCTTTGCTGGAGAGGACTGTTCTCTCTAACAGCCGAGTGAACAGCCCCTCTAGCACGGATGGGATCCAGGACTCAGGCAGACCTAGACAGATGGTGGTGGTAGGGGATTCTATTATTAGGAAGACAGACAGGGTAATCTGTTGCCAAGATCGCCACAATCGTACAGTTTGCTGTCTCCCGGGAGCTCGGGTTCGACATGTGCTGATCGGGTTGATAGATTGTTGGGAGGGGCTGGGCATGACCCGGCTGTCATGGTACATGTTGGTACTAATGACAAAGTCAGTGGAAAATGGAGGTCCGTTAAGAAGGATTTCAGGGACCTAGGATATAAGCTTAAGCAGAGGACCTCTAAGGTAGTATTTTCTGACCACTTTAGAAAGGCAAAGGGAGATTAGGGAGTTAAATGCGTGGATAAAGACTTGGTGTAAGCAGGAGGGGTTTGGGTTCCTAGAGCACTGGTCAGTCTTTTCCCTTGGGAGCAATCTTTATAGTAGTGATGGATTGCACCTTAGTGGAAGGGGGTCCACTGTGCTGGGCGATAGGATGGTTAGAGGGCTGGAGGAGACTTTAAACTAGAAAGGGGGGGGGAGGGAGCTGCAACACAGGCTGGGGAAGGTAGTATAATTGAGGGAATGGGATTAGAGAAGGGCCATGGGGGTGGAGAGGGGAAATGGGCTAGTTCATCTAATAGGGAGTTGCCATTGTTACAGCCTGATAAAAGACAAATACATCTGAAAAAGAACGAAATCTTTAAGAATGGCAAAAAGATCAAATGTATGCATGCAAATGCTCGCAGTCTGGCTGGTAAGATGGGGGAACTAGAAATGATTGCAGTACATGAGCAGTATGATCTGATTGGAGTGTCTGAAATCTGGTTAGATGATACGTATGACTTGGCAGTCAATCTAGAGGGTTATTCACTTTTTAGGAGGGACAGGGTTAATAAAAGAGGAGGAGGGGTATGGCTATATGTAAAGCGGGCCTTAAAACCTACTTTAAGGGAAGATATAAATGAAGGGTCCAATGAAAAGGTAAAGGCCTTGTGGGTTGAAATACACACTGGGGGCACGCATAATAAAAAGAAATTGGTGGGGGTTTGCTACAAGCCACCTAATATTGGGGAGTTGGAGGAAGCCCAACTTTTACTGCAAATGGAAAAGGCTGCTAGGTCAGCAAAGGTAATTATAATGGGAGATTACAATTACCCTGAAATTGACTGGAGCAATATGACTTCAGGTACAACAAAGGGAAATATTTTTCTAAGTATGATAAATGATAATTTTATGTCCCAACTAGTAGAGGAGCCAACTAGAAAAGAGGCCTTGCTTGACCAAGTGCTCTCAAACGATTCTGACATTGTAAACAATGTGCAGGTAAGGGAACATTTGGGCAGCAGTGACCACAATATTGTATCCTTTGAAGTTTGTTATGAGAAACCCAATAGCAAGAGTTTAACCAAAACATTCAATTTCAAAAAGGCTAATTTTACAAAGTTAAAAGAAGCTTTAAAGGATATCCAGTGGGATGTAATTTTCAAAGGTAAAAATGCACAAGAATCATGGAATGTATTTAAAATGCTCTTGGGCAAATATACACGTCAATATATACCATTGGGTAATAAGCACAAGAGAAGTAATTCAAAACCATTGTGGATTAATAATGTGGTTAGCAGGGAAATGAGAAATAAAAAGCAGGCAAACTGGTCAGATGCATCATTTAAAAAATATAAAGAATGTCATAAAATCTGCAAACAAGCAATTAAGCTAGCTAAAATAGAAAATGAGTGAAACATTGCAAATGAGAGCAAGAAAAACCCTAAACAATTCTACAAGTATATTAACAACAAAAAAGTTAAGGTTGATATTGGTCCTCTTTGGACTGAAACAGGTGAATTGATTAGTGAGGATAAAGCTATGGATGACACCCTAAATACGTTCTTTGCTTCAGTATATACAAAGGAAGCAGAAATGACAAGTTGTGGGCAAACAGACAGTACCACAGAATTTCCTCCAACATCTACATGGCTTACTGAGGACAAGGTCCAAAAGAGACTGGAAAGGATTATACTGAATAAAGCACCTGGACCGGACGGTATACACCCAAGGGTACTTAAGGAACTTAGTTCAGTAATAGCAAAACCATTATACTTAATATTTATTGATTCGCTTTCATCAGGCATAGTGCCCTGTGATTGGAGGAAAGCTGATGTAGTTCCATTGTTTAAAAAGGGAGCAAGATCCAAACCAGGAAATTATAGACCTGTGAGCTTGACTTCCATAGTGGGTAAGATACTAGAAGGGTTATTAACTGACAGTATTCAGAACTATGTGAAGACAAACAGTATCATTAGTAGGAATCAGCATGGTTTCATGAAGAACAGATCATCTCAGACTAATTTACTTGCATTTTATGAAAGAGTGAGTAGTAATTTGGAAAGGGGAATTGCTGTTGATGTAGTATACTTGGATTTTGCAAAAGCCTTTGACACAGTGCCTCACAACAGGTTACTGCATAAACTAAAAGGCTTCGTTTTGGGTGGTGTTATCTGTACATGGATTGAGAACTGGTTAAATGATAGATGGCAGAGAGTTGTTGTAAATGGAACTTTTTCAAATTGGTCTAGGGTTATAAGTGGGGTGCCGCAGGGTTCAGTCCTGGGCCCAATGCTTTTTAATTTGTTTATTAATGATCTAGAAGTGGGAATTGAAAGTAGCATCTCAATCTTTGCTGATGACACTAAGCTATGTAAGGAAATACATACAGAGCTCGATGTTTTTTCTCTACAGAAGGATTTAGATAAACTAAGTGAATGGGCAGAAAAGTGGCAGATGTCATTTAATGTAGATAAATGTAAGGTTATGCATTTGGGTTGTAGAAACAAACTTGCTACATCTATATATATAAAAGAGAAAGGCTCATTGCATAAGATATGTCTCCTCAGGAGACACACACACACCCAGGGGTGGCAATAAGGAGGGGTTACTGTTCCCATTGGGTGATTCAATGGGGGTGTGATTTTCACACCAATTGCAGTGGCCGAAGGGAGTTGGCCCAACCCCACTATGCAGGTCGCCCACCACTATCAAAGTCAGAAAAAAACAATATGGCCGCCACTTGCTCCTACACCACAGACAAACACACACATGCCCCACTCACACAGCACCAAACTCAAACATACACATGCCCCACTCACACAGCACCAAACACACACTCATGCCCCACTCACACACACAAATGCCCCACTCACACACACAAAAGCCAGAAAGAAATATGGCTGACACACAGTCACTCACCCTGACTCCCAGTGGCCTCAGCAGGACCTGTACTACAGCCACTGAGGAACAAAAGGGCACTCAAAGGGTTAAGGTAGGTCCTCATTGCTCACTTATTTCTTCACTGTCATCATTTGCCATGCAACACAGAGGACAGGCAGGCATTAGGTACACACTTAACACACTGACTGCCACAGGGTTGTGTATCAAGTTTTACCCCTCAGGGAGTGTGTTCAAACCCCTCACACTGTAAACTTGCATTTCCCTCCCACTTCTCCTCCTTCCCCAGCCTATTACTAACACTTCTCCACATTTCTCTTAAGCCCCGCCCCTACTCATGATTAAGCCCCACCCACTTTAACCCAAATTGCCCCATTTGTGTCTCCATATCAGCACCACATGAGGGACTCCACAAGTAAAAGTTCCCAGGTATTACACACTCATGCCCCTCTGACACAGCACCAAACACCCATTCACACACACACAAAGCCAGAAAGAAATATGGCTGACACACAGTCACTCACCCTGACTCCCAGTGGCCTCAGCAGGACCCGTAGTACAGCCACTGAAGGGTGCTGCATCACCAGGGGAACAAAATGTCACTCAGAGGGTTAAGGTAGGCCCTCATTGCTGAATTATTTCTTCACTGTCATCATTTGCCATGCAAGACACAGGACAGACAGCCATCAGGTACACACTTAACCCACTGACTGCCACAGGGTTGTGTATCAAGTTTTACCCCTCAGGGAGTATGTTCAAACCCCTCACACTGTAAACTTGCATTTCCCTCCCACTTCTCCTCCTTCCCCAGCCTATTACTAGCACTTTTTCCCACATTTATGTTAAGCCCCGCCCCCTACTCGCGATTAAGCCCCGCCCACTTTTAACCCAAATTGCCCCATTTGTCTCTCCACATCAGCACCATATAACTCCCCTCCAGAGACAACACAAATCAAAGTTCCCAGGTATGAAAACACTTCCCACTGCTATTTAACTCTGACATGCCTCTCTATAACTTAACCATTTGAGTGCCAGAGGGGTGCACAACTCATGCGTGCATGTGTTTCTGCGCATATATGTTGCGTGTGTGTGTACATCTCTGCTACATATTTGTGTGCATGTGTGCATCTCCGGTGTGTGTGTGCATGTCTTTTGCATGTCTCTGCCTCTCACTGTGTGTATGTGTCTGCCTGTGTGTTGCATATATCTGTGTTTATCAGTGGGTCTACATTTCACACACACACACACATGCGCCCAATGGTTATACCATGACGGCCAACGCCGTCCCACATAGTGCATAAGTTCCCAACACGTGTCACTTAACCCTTTCACTGCCAGAGGACTATACAACTCATTACACAGCAATGTGTTGCGTACCTCTCTCACACTCAGAGTTAAAGTGCTTAACTCCAACCAACTGCTACACTAGGTGTGTATAATGCAGTAACCCTACAGCCCTGTATTTCATGTCTACTTCACTGTCTATGTATAGTCATTTCTCCCCCTCATCTATTACTTTAACACTTTACTGTCCCTCCTCTCCTCGATCTCTCATCTCCTCCTCCCTTGTCACCCCCACTCACCTATCCCCTAGCCATTCATCCATAGTCCCAATCTTGCCATTTTACTCCCACATCACTATTACATTATCTATCACTGCATCTGTCACTTAACCCTCTGTCTGCCAACCTATTTCTTCAAATGTACTGCAGTATCCACTGCTGTAATCTAAATTATTCCTTTACTCAGAAACATCTTCTCACTGTGACCTTCACCAAGTACATAGCACACTCACTTCAACTGTAAGGATACAAGACCTTATTCATCAAGTAACACAGCACACTCACTTCAACTGTAAGGATACAGGGCCTTATTCATTAAGTAACACAGCACACTCACTTCAACTGTAAGGATACAGGGCCTTATTCATGAAGTAATACAGCACACTCACTTCAACTGTAAGGATACAGGGCCTTATTCATCAAGTAACACAGCACACTCACTTCAACTGTAAGGATACAGGGCCTTATTCATGAAGTAATACAGCACACTCACTTCAACTGTAAGGATACAGGGTCTTATTCATCAAGTAACACAGCAACTGTAAGGATACAGGGCCTTATTCATGAAGTAATACAGCACACTCACTTCAACTGTAAGGATGCAGGGCCTTATTATCAAGTAACACAGCACACTCACTTCACCTGTAAGTATACAGGGCCTTATTCATTAAGTAACACAGCACACTCACTTCACCTGTAAGTATACAGGGCCTTATTCATTAAGTAACACAGCACACTCACTTCAACTGTAAGGATACAGGGCCTTATTCATGAAGTAATACAGCACACTCACTTCAACTGTAAGGATACAGGGCCTTATTTATGAAGTAATACAACACACTCACTTCAACTGTAAGGATGCAGAGCCTTATTCACCAAGTAACACAGCACACTCACTACAACTGTAAGGATACAGGGCCTTATTCACCAAGTAACACAGCAACTGTAAGGATACAGGGCCTTATTCATGAAGTAATACAGCACACTCACTTCAACTGTAAGGATGCAGGGCCTTATTATCAAGTGTCACAGCACACTCACTTCACCTGTAAGTATACAGGGCCTTATTCATTAAGTAACACAGCACACTCACGTCAACTGTAAGGATACAGGGCCTTATTCATGAAGTAATACAGCACACTCACTTCAACTGTAAGGATACAGGGCCTTATTCATAAAGTAATACAGCACACTCACTTCAACTGTAAGGACACAGGGCCTTATTCATCAAGTAACACAGCACACTCACTTCACCTGTAAGTATACAGAGTCTTATTCATCATGTAACACAGCACACTCACTTCAACTGTAAGGATACAGGGCCTTATTCACCAAGTAACATAGCACACTCACTACAACTGTAAGGATACAGGGCCTTATTCATGAAGTAATACAGCACACTCACTTCAACTGTAAGGATACAGGACCTTATTATCAAGTAACACAGCACACTCACTTCAACTGTAAGGATACAGGGTCTTATTCACCAAGTAACACAGCACACTCACTTCAACTGTAAGGATACAGGGCCTTATTCACCAAGTAACACAGCACACTCACTACAACTGTAAGGATACAGGGCCTTATTCACCAAGTAACACAGCAACCGTAAGGATACAGGGCCTTATTCATGAAGTAATACAGCACACTCACCTATCCCCTAGCCATTCATCCATAGTCCCAATCTAGCCATTTTACTCCCACATCACTATTACATTATCTATCACTGCATCTGTCACTTAACCCTCTGTCTGCCAACCTATTTCTTCAAATGTACTGCAGTATCCACTGCTGTAATCTAAATTATTCCTTTACTCAGAAACATCTTCTCACTGTGACCTTCACCAAGTACATAGCACACTCACTTCAACTGTAAGGATACAAGACCTTATTCATGAAGTAACACAGCACACTCACTTCAACTGTAAGGATACAGGGCCTTATTCATTAAGTAACACAGCACACTCACTTCAACTGTAAGGATACAGGGCCTTATTCATGAAGTAACACAGCACACTCACTTCAACTGTAAGGATACAGGGCCTTATTCATCAAGTAACACAGCACACTCACTTCAACTGTAAGGATACAGGGCCTTATTCATGAAGTAATACAGCACACTCACTTCAACTGTAAGGATACAGGGTCTTATTCATCAAGTAACACAGCAACTGTAAGGATACACGGGCTTATTCATGAAGTAATACAGCACACTCACTTCAACTGTAAGGATGCAGGGCCTTATTATCAAGAAACACAGCACACTCACTTCACCTGTAAGTATACAGGGCCTTATTCATTAAGTAACACAGCACACTCACTTCAACTGTAAGGATACAGGGCCTTATTCACCAAGTAACACAGCAACTGTAAGGATACAGGGCCTTATTCATGAAGTAATACAGCACACTCACTTCAACTGTAAGGATGCAGGGCCTTATTATCAAGTAACACAGCACACTCACTTCACCTGTAAGTATACAGGGCCTTATTCATTAAGTAACACAGCACACTCACTTCACCTGTAAGTATACAGGGCCTTATTCATTAAGTAACACAGCACACTCACTTCAACTGTAAGGATACAGGGCCTTATTCATGAATTAATACAGCACACTCACTTCAACTGTAAGGATACAGGGCCTTATTTATGAAGTAATACAACACACTCACTTCAACTGTAAGGATGCAGAGCCTTATTCACCAAGTAACACAGCACACTCACTACAACTGTAAGGATACAGGGCCTTATTCACCAAGTAACACAGCAACTGTAAGGATACAGGGCCTTATTCATGAAGTAATACAGCACACTCACTTCAACTGTAAGTATGCAGGGCCTTATTATCAAGTAACACAACACACTCACTTCACCTGTAAGGATACAGGGCCTTATTCATTAAGTAACACAGCACACTCACGTCAACTGTAAGGATACAGGGCCTTATTCATGAAGTAATACAGCACACTCACTTCAACTGTAAGGATACAGGGCCTTATTCATAAAGTAATACAGCACACTCACTTCAACTGTAAGGACACAGGGCCTTATTCATCAAGTAACACAGCACACTCACTTCACCTGTAAGTATACAGAGTCTTATTCATCATGTAACACAGCACACTCACTTCAACTGTAAGGATACAGGGCCTTATTCACCAAGTAACATAGCACACTCACTACAACTGTAAGGATACAGGGCCTTATTCATGAAGTAATACAGCACACTCACTTCAACTGTAAGGATACAGGACCTTATTATCAAGTAACACAGCACACTCACTTCAACTGTAAGGATACAGGGTCTTATTCACCAAGTAACACAGCACACTCACTTCAACTGTAAGGATACAGGGCCTTATTCACCAAGTAACACAGCACACTCACTACAACTGTAAGGATACAGGGCCTTATTCACCAAGTAACACAGCAACCGTAAGGATACAGGGCCTTATTCATGAAGTAATACAGCACACTCACCTATCCCCTAGCCATTCATCCATAGTCCCAATCTCGCCATTTTACTCCCACATCACTATTACATTATCTATCACTGCATCTGTCACTTAACCCTCTGTCTGCCAACCTATTTCTTCAAATGTACTGCAGTATCCACTGCTGTAATCTAAATTATTCCTTTACTCAGAAACATCTTCTCACTGTGACCTTCACCAAGTACATAGCACACTCACTTCAACTGTAAGGATACAAGACCTTATTCATGAAGTAACACAGCACACTCACTTCAACTGTAAGGATACAGGGCCTTATTCATTAAGTAACACAGCACACTCACTTCAACTGTAAGGATACAGGGCCTTATTCATGAAGTAACACAGCACACTCACTTCAACTGTAAGGATACAGGGCCTTATTCATCAAGTAACACAGCACACTCACTTCAACTGTAAGGATACAGGGCCTTATTCATGAAGTAATACAGCACACTCACTTCAACTGTAAGGATACAGGGTCTTATTCATCAAGTAACACAGCAACTGTAAGGATACAGGGCCTTATTCATGAAGTAATACAGCACACTCACTTCAACTGTAAGGATGCAGGGCCTTATTATCAAGAAACACAGCACACTCACTTCACCTGTAAGTATACAGGGCCTTATTCATTAAGTAACACAGCACACTCACTTCAACTGTAAGGATACAGGACCTTATTATCAAGTAACACAGCACACTCACTTCAACTGTATGGATACAGGGTCTTATTCACCAAGTAACACAGCACACTCACTTCAACTGTAAGGATACAGGGCCTTATTCACCAAGTAACACAGCACACTCACTACAACTGTAAGGATACAGGGCCTGATTCACCAAGTAACACAGCAACCGTAAGGATACAGGGCCTTATTCATGAAGTAATACAGCACACTCACTTCAACTGTAAGGATGCAGGGCCTTATTATCAAGTAACACAGCACACTCACTTCACCTGTAAGTATACAGGGCCTTATTCATTAAGTAACACAGCACTCTCACTTCAACTGTAAGGATACAGGGCGTTATTCATGAAGTAATACAGCACACTCACTTCAACTGTAAGGATACAGGGCCTTATTCATCAAGTAACACAGCACACTCACTTCACCTGTAAGTATACAGGGTCTTATTCATCAAGTAACACAGCACACTCACTTCAACTGTAAGAATACAGGGCCTTATTCACCAAGTAACATAGCACACTCACTTCAACTGTAAGGATACAGGACCTTATTATCAAGTAAGACAGCACACTCACTTCAACTGTAAGGATACAGGGTCTTATTCACCAAGTAACACAGCACACTCACTTCAACTGTAAGGATACAGGGCCTTATTCATGAAGTAATACAGCACACTCACTTCAACTGTAAGGATACAGGGCCTTATTCACCAAGTACACAGCACACTCACTACAACTGTAAGGATACAGGGCCTTATTCACCAAGTAACACAACACACTCACTTCAACTGTAAGGATACAGGGCCTTATTCATCATGTAACACAGCACACTCACTTCAACTGTAAGGATGCAGGGCCTTATTCACCAAGTAACACAGCGCACTCACTTCAACTGTAAGGATACAGGGCCTTATTGATCAAACTGAAGAGCTGCAATTAAAACATTTTTTACAAATCTTATCAACATATCTACATCACTACTGCGTCTGTCACACACTTTCTACAAATCTGACATACGTCATGTATGTGTGTGTCTCTCTGTATGTATGCGTTTCACAGTGTGTGGCACGCTCTGTCTCTTTAAGAGCATGTCTGTAACACTGCATATTTCTGTTTCACACAGTGTCTCTCTGTGTAAATAATATGACGGGCAACGCCGTCCCACATTGCTAGTATACTCTAAATGGGAAACAACTTGGGAAATCCTCATTAGAGAAAGATTTAGGTGTACTGATAGACAATAGTCTTCACAGCAGTGTGCAGAGTCACTCAGCTGCTGCAAGAGCAAATAGAGTACTAGCCTGCATAAAAAGAGGTGTAGAAGCAAGGGATGCTAATATTATCCTACCTCTGTATAAATCCTTGGTTAGGCCTCATCTAGAATATAGAGTACAATTGTGGACGCCTGTTCTAAAAAAAGACATTACTGAACTGGAAAAGGTGCAGAGACGTGCAACAAAACTGATAAAGGGATTGGAGGATCTGAGTTATAAAGAGAGACTAGCCAAACTGGGTTTGTTTACATTAGAAAAGAGACGTCTAAGGGGTGATATGATTACCATTTACAAATACATTCAAGGTCAATACAAAGAACTATCCAATGAATTATTTATGCAAAGAGCTGAGCTAAGAACAAGAGGTCATCCATTAAGACTTGAGGAAAGGCCCTTTCGACTAAAACACAGGCAGGGATTCTTTACAGTAAGGGCGGTAAGGCTATGTAATTCTTTGCCTCGGGATGTTGTGCTTACAGATAATGTAACTGCATTCAAAAAAGCAATGGATGCCTATCTAGCACAGAACAATATTGACAATTATGACAGATGGCTTCAAAGCAAATAGGATATTGATCTGGGGAACTATTTGACACACACACACACACCTGCACACCTACATTAGAAATTGCTCCAGAGGGCTTTTTTGTTGCCTTCCTCTGGATCAACAGGGGTGTTTTTGGCATGGGCTGGACTTGATTGGACGCATGTCTTTTTTCAGCCTTATCTACTATGTTACTATGTTACTATGAAGTAGTAGTAATGGTGCTGTTGTTCAGAACATGAAGTAGGAGTAGTGGTGCTGTTGTATAGAACATGAAGTAGGAGTAGTGGTGCTGTTGTTCAGAACATGAAGTAAGAGTACTGGTGCTGTTGTATAGAACATGAAGTAGGAGAAGTGGTGCTGTTGTACAGAACATGAAGTAGTAGTAGTGGTGCTGTTGTACAGAACATGAAGTAGGAGTAGTGGTGCTGTTGTACAGAACATGAAGTAGGAGTAGCGGTGCTGTTGTATAGAACATGAAGTAGGAGTAGTGGTGCTGTTGTACAGAATATGAAGTAGGAGTAGTGGTGATGTTGTAGAGAACATGAAGTAGGAGTAGTGGTGCTGTTGTACAGAACATGAAGTAGGAGTAGTGGTGCTGTTGTATAGAACATGAAGTAGGAGTAGTGGTGGTGTTGTACAGAACATGAAGAAGGAGTAGTGGTGATGTTGTATAGAACATGAAGTAGGAGTAGTGGTGGTGTTGTACAGAACATGAAGTAGGAGTAGTGGCGCTGTTGTATAGAACATGAAGTAGGAGTAGTGGTGGTGTTGTACAGAACATGAAGTAGGAGTAGTGGTGATGTTGTAGAGAACATGAAGTAGGAGTAGTGGTGCTGTTGTACTGAACATGAAGTCGGAATAGTGGTGCTGTTGTATAGAACATGAAGTAGGAGTAGTGGTGCTGTTGTCCTGAACATGACGTAGGAGTAGTGGTGCTGTTGTACAGAACATGAAGTAGGAGTACTGGTGCTGTTGTACAGAACATGAAGTCGGAATAGTGGTGCTGTTGTATAGAACATGAAGTAGGAGTAGTGGTGGTGTTGTACAGAACATGAAGTAGGAGTAGTGGTGCTGTTTTACAGAACATAAAGAAGGAGTAGTGGTGATGTTGTTGAGAACATGAAGTAGGAGTACTGGTGCTGTTGTACAGAACATGAAGTCGGAATAGTGGTGCTGTTGTATAGAACATGAAGTAGGAGTAGTGGTGGTGTTGTACAGAACATGAAGATGGAGTAGTGGTGCTGTTTTACAGAACATGAAGAAGGAGTAGTGGTGATGTTGTAGAGAACATGAAGTAGGAGTAGTGGTGGTGTTGTACAGAACATGAAGTAGGAGTAGTGGTGCTGTTGTACAGAACATGAAGTAGGAGTAATGGTACTGTTGTACAGAACATGAAGTAGGAGTAGTGGTGATGTTGTACAGAACATGAAGTAGGAGTAGTGGTGCTGTTGTACAGAACATGAAGTAGGAGTACTGGTGTTGTTGTACAGAACATGAAGTAGGAGTAGTGGTGCTGTTGTACAGAACATGAAGTAGGAGTAGTGGTGCTGTTGTATAGAACATGAAGTAGGAGTAGTGGTGCTATTGTACAGAACATGAAGTAGGAGTAGTGGTGGTGTTGTACAGAACATGCAGTAGGAGTAGTGGTGGTGTTGTACAGAACATGAAGTAGGAGTAATGGTGTTGTTGTACAGAACATGAAGTAGTAGTAGTGGTGCTGTTGTACAGAACATGAAGTAGGAGTAATGGTGTTGTTGTACAGAACATTAAGTAGTAGTAATGGTGCTGTTGTACAGAACATGAAGTAGGAGTACTGGTGGTGTTGTACAGAACATGAAGTAGGAGTTGTGGTACTGTTGTGATATGTGGTATTAGAGATCTGGAGGGGCAGGTTGCAACATTGAGAAAGACGGACAATCTTGAGAGGGTTCTGCTGACTGAGCAGCAGGAAGCGGTGGTAGGTAGTTCTGGGGGTGGAGACTGCACAAAGAGAGAGCAGGTAGCCAGATGGGTTACAGTTAGACATAGCAAGGGGGGTGGACAGAGAAATAGGGAGGACACTCTTGTGTTTACTAATCCTAACAGATTTGCTACATTAAGTAATGATGTTGGGGATGCTGACACAGGAATGTCTTTGCTGGAGAGGACTGTTCTCTCTAACAGCCGAGTGAACAGCCCCTCTAGCACGGATGGGATCCAGGACTCAGGCAGACCTAGACAGATGGTGGTGGTAGGGGATTCTATTATTAGGAAGACAGACAGGGTAATCTGTTGCCAAGATCGCCACAATCGTACAGTTTGCTGTCTCCCGGGAGCTCGGGTTTCGACATGTGGCTGATCGTGTTGATAGATTGTTGGGAGGGGCTGGGCATGACCCGGCTGTCATGGTACATGTTGGTACTAATGACAAAGTCAGTGGAAAATGGAGGTCCGTTAAGAAGGATTTCAGGGACCTAGGATATAAGCTTAAGCAGAGGACCTCTAAGGTAGTATTTTCTGAAATTCTACCTGTGCCACGCGCCACATTAGAAAGGCAACGGGAGATTAGGGAGTTAAATGCGTGGATAAAGACTTGGTGTAAGCAGGAGGGGTTTGGGTTACTAGAGCACTGGTCAGTCTTTTCCCTTGGGAGCAATCTTTATAGTAGTGATGGATTGCACCTTAGTGGAAGGGGGGCCACGGTGCTGGGCGATAGGATGGTTAGAGGGCTGGAGGAGACTTTAAACTAGAAGGGGGGGGGAGCTGCAACACAGGCTGGGGAAGATAGTATAATTGAGGGAATG
Source organism: Rhinophrynus dorsalis (assembly GCA_037306005.1). Classification (NCBI taxonomy): domain Eukaryota; kingdom Metazoa; phylum Chordata; class Amphibia; order Anura; family Rhinophrynidae; genus Rhinophrynus; species Rhinophrynus dorsalis. The sequence continues at coordinate 405,567 of JBBDGT010000007.1, read as the reverse complement.
GGATTAGAGAAGGTTCATGGGGGTGGAGAGGGGGAATGGGCTAGTTCATCTAATAGGGAGTTGCCATTGTTACAGCATGATAAAAGACAAATACATCTGAAAAAGAACGAAATCTTTAAGAATGGCAAAAAGATCAAATGTATGCATGCAAATGCTCGCAGTCTGGCTGGTAAGATGGGGGAACTAGAAATGATCGCAGTACATGAGCAGTATGATCTGATTGGAGTGTCTGAAACCTGGTTAGATGATACGTATGACTTGGCAGTCAATCTAGAGGGTTATTCACTTTTTAGGAGGGACAGGGTTAATAAAAGAGGAGGAGGGGTATGCCTATATGTAAAGCGGTCCTTAAACTGGCGCTCTAGTAATGACATCATCTCTCAGCGCTCTGCATTAATGAGAACCGTGTGGGAGCTCCAGCTCTATAGAGGTCTGTGCTGAAGGAGGAACAGACCTCTAACAGCTGATCTTCCTCACTGGCACTCTAGTAATGACATCATCTCTCAGCGCTCTGCATTAATGAGAACCACGTGGGAGCTCTAGCTCTATAGAGGTCTGTGCTGAAGGAGGAACAGACCTCTAACAGCTGATCTCCCTCTCTGTCGCTCTAGTAATGACATCATCTCACAGTGCTCTGCATTACTGAGAACCGTGTGGGAGCTCTAGCTCTATAGAGGTCTGTGCTGAAGGAGGAACTGACCTCTAACAGCTGATCTTCCTCTCTGGCACTCTAGTAATGACATCATCTCACAGCGCTCTGCATTACTGAGAACCGTGTGGGAGCTCCAGCTCTATAGAGGTCTGTGCCGAAGGAGACACAGACCTCTCATGCAATGCTACTAGACTTCCAGGGAGGTAGGAGATGGACACGTGGAGTGAGTCAGTAGGGGAAGGTGGAGATTGGGGGGCAATGTGGCGGCAGTGTGGGGATTGGGGGGTAATGAGGAGATGTGGTGAAAATGTGGAGATTGGGGGGGGCAATGTGGAGTTGTGGGCAATGGGGGTAAATGTGGAGACAGGGAGCAATGTGGTTGGGGGGGGGGCATGTCTATTTCTACACCAGGGCCCGGTGGCTTCTAGTTATGCCTCTGCTTACAATAACAAAAATACAGCTATGAACCATCTGGAGAATTACATGTTAGCATGTTTCTACAAGGATCTTCACATAGTACCCATGGAAAAGCAACAAGGAGTACATTCTTACTACATTCTTGGACTCCCATTTTAAAGGAATAGTAATACTTAAAATGTAAAAAAAAAATATGTTGTAGGGTTTATCCCCCTGAGTAAAACAAGAGTACTCCCACTGCTGAAAGGTGTTTCATTCAAAAGTTATTAATTTTAAAAGTTTAATTTTTTAGGTGCAATATCACAGTGGCCTGAAATTGTACAGTGGCGCTGTTGTTACACCATCCTATGGAGATTTATGGTCAATTGACCAGAGCTGTCCATAGGATCGTGTAGCAACAGCGCCACTGTACAATTTCAGGCCACTGTGATATTGCACCTAAAAAATTCAACTTTGAAAACTAATAACTTTTGAATGAAACACCTTTCAGCAGTGGGAGTACTCTTGTTTTACTCAGGGGAATAAACCCTACAACATATTTTTTTTTACATTTTAAGTATTACTATTCCTTTAAATATAAAATATATGAAGACATGAGCAGCAGCTCTTTTAAGTACTGGATACTGTGAAAGCATATAATGAAATCCATATAGATATATTGGAGAGAAACCACGTTATAAAACTACTAGAAAGCATAGTTCAGTTGGTTAATGTACCAGCAATAGAATCTGTTCAAGCCTCAGGGTCGCAGGTTCTAGTCCCAACAAAGTCAACTCAGCCTTTCATCCTTCAGAGGCAGATAAAAAGGGCCCAGGACATACTTGAAAATGTGAGACAATCTAAATGTATTCTTCCTGGTAAAAATAATTTCACAAAACAAAGAAAAACTAATAATAAGAAGGAATTAGGAAAACTGATTCTATCCACATCAGCATCATGTTATCATTATCGCAGAAAGAAGTTAATTAATCTCATTTGTGGTGGTGGACAGTGACGAATAGGGTTGAGCAACTCACCACCACTACTTAAGGTGCACCTGGTTGGAGTGTTAAAGGGATAGTAATGTTTCATAATAAAACAGCTCTAGTTAATCATCATGCTATTTGGACTTTGGAGAGTGTTATTTCAATTCTGTCAGAGTTGTAGTACAAGAGTAATTCAATGATAAAGTATCCCCCTCCCGTCCCTTTTACTGATGTAACACTGCTCAGCCAGAGCAGAAGGGAGGTGCCCAGGTAGACTGCAGAGAGGGACAATCTTCAATTAAGATAAGGGAAAAACCTGAAAAACTTGTCAAGGGGGGCAGGGCTTTCATTGTTCTCATAGGAAGAAGATTGTCCCCTTCTGTTATCTGTCTGGTCTATGGACTGGATTCCACATCTGAGAAGAGATGGCTTACACTAGGTAAAAGGGGGGCAGGGCTTTCATTGTTCTCATAGGAAGAAGATTGTCCCCTTCTGTTATCTGTCTGGTCTATGGACTGGATTCCACATCTGAGAAGAGATGGCTTACACTAGGTAAAAGGGGGGCAGGGCTTTCATTGTTCTCATAGGAAGAAGATTGTCCCCTTCTGTTATCTGTCTGGTCTATGGACTGGATTCCACATCTGAGAAGAGATGGCTTACACTAGGTAAAAGGGGGGCAGGGCTTTCATTGTTCTCATAGGAAGAAGATTGTCCCCTTCTGTTATCTGTCTGGTCTATGGGCTGGATTCCATATCTGAGAAGAGATGGCTTATACTAGGTAAAAGGGGGGCAGAGCTTTCATTGTTCTCATAGGAAGAAGATTGTCCCCTTCTGTTATCTGTCTGGTCTATGGACTGGATTCCACATCTGAGAAGAGATGGATTACACTAGGTAAAAGGGGGGCAGGGCTTTCATTGTTCTCATAGGAAGAAGATTGTCCCCTGCTGTTATCTGTCTGGTCTATGGACTGGATTCCACATCTGAGAAGAGATGGCTTACACTAGGTAAAAGGGGGGCAGGGCTTTCATTGTTCTCATAGGAAGACGATTGTCCCCTTCTGTTATCTGTCTGGTCTATGGGCTGGATTCCATATCTGAGAAGAGATGGCTTACACTAGGTAAAAGGGGCGGGAGGGGAAACTTTGCTTGTGAATATCTCATAAACCATAAAGGTCTGAAAGATAAGACTTATATCGTTCTTCATGTTTTTTTTAATGCCTACAAAATAAAATAAAGATAAAATAAAGTATTACTATCCCTTTAAGCAAGCAGTCAACATAATATTTCTCCTCCTGCACCTCCTCTAAAATGATGGGTGTTTGGAATGTTTGTTCTTGGGAACAGGGAGGGACTGTGCAGTTATAAACAATTGCAATGTCATTAAACATAGCTAACAAAACATGAAGGTTTACGCTGACAATGTTAAACCATCCTAGAGAAACCAGGTAAGAGCTCTAAGTGACTGTGATCTTTGTCTGTTCCACAAAGTAACAGTCAGTCATTCAGTTATGAACTTGGCATGTTCTGTAGGATGGAAAGTCTGAAGCCACTCCCTTAACCCTTTGAGTGCCAGAGTGGTAAGGAATTCATTGCAAAGCAATGCATTCCGTACCACTCTGGCACTCAAAGGGTTAATATCTGCATTCTTCTGGTTTCCACAATACTGCCATAACAGGAGCAGTGCCAAGGAGGGCTCTGGGCGAGACAAAAGGCATGTTTTCCCAAGCCCAGGGCTCTAGAACAAGGGGAACCAATTAAAGGAACAGTAATGTCCCATAAAAAAATTACACTTGTTTTGTAGAGGTTTAACAAATAAGTTATTTGGCACAAATCATATCTCTCAAACCTATGCGGTTTGAGAGATATTTCTATGTATAGTTCCTCCCTCACTTTACAGCTGACAGCAGGAGATTCGAGTCGTGTGACTCGAGGAGGCTCTTCAGCAGAGCCAAAATCACGTTACTTAAAGGGATAGTAATGTTTCATAACAAAAGCAGCTCTAATTAATCATCATAGTATTTGGACTTAGGAGAGTGTTATTTCAATTCTGTCAGAGTTGTAGTACAAGAGTAATTCAATGACAGTGTCCCCCTCCCGCCCCTTTTACTGATGTAACACTGCTCAGCCAGATCAGAAGGGAGGTGCCCAGGTAGACTGCAGAGAGGGACAATCTTCAATTAAGATAAGGGAAAAACCTGAAAAACTTGTCAAGGGGGGCAGGGCTTTCATTGTTCTCATAGGAAGAAGATTGTCCCCTTCTGTTGTCTGCCTGGTCTATGGACCGGATTCCATATCTGATTAGAGGTGACTTACACTAGGTAAAAGGGGCAGGGCTTTCATTGTTCTCATAGGAAGAAGATTGTCCCCTTCTGTTATCTGTCTGGTCTATGGACTGGATTCCACATCTGAGGGGAGGTGGCTTACACTAGGTAAAAGGGGCGGGAGGGGAAACTTTATCATTCAATTACTCTTGTACTACAACTCTGACAGTATTGATATAACACTCTCCATGGCCCAAATACTATAAAGATTAATTGAGGCTGCTGTTTTTGTGAAACATTACTATCCCTTTAAAAAGATTTACTTCAATGGAAAGGTCTACAAAGTGTGCCTGGTTTTCAAGTACACTTTGTAGACCCTTCTCATGAAGTAGTGCTTTTTAAATAATGTGATTTCGGCTCTGCTGATGAGCCTCCTCGAATCGCACGACTCAAATCTCCCGCTGTCAGCTGTAAAGTGAGTGAGGGAGGAACTTTGCATACGAATATCTCTCAAACCGTAAAGGTTTGAGAGATGGGATTTGTGCCAAATAACTTATTTTTTTAAACCTCTACAAAACAAGCATGATTTTTTATGAGACATTTACTGTCCCTTTAAGATGCTATTGTTGTGGCCATTGACATTCCTGGCTGGTGTGGTGGGAATCCATTTGCACGTGCCTCAAGAACTTTTATGTAGAAGTTTGTCCCATTTTGTTTTTGTCAATGACGACAGACAAAGGGGCGCAGTGACATCAGCACTACCTGTTCCAAATCACCATCACCGATACTCCCACCACTAATGTGAGGAGTCAGTCTCCAGTGCATACAATGAGTTAAACTGAACATTTAAATGGAAGGGGATTGGTGGGAATTTTGTTTTCTACGTTGGTGAAACTGGTTTTCTGAATACAACCTTTTGCACCTACCTGGGATGGGCCATTTAATCATTTAACCATCTGAGTTCCAGAGGGTGTGCAACGCACAGAAATGCAATGCTTTGCACAATCCACTGGCACTCAAATGGTTAACCCCTTAAGGACCTGTTACACGTACTGGCGCGCCGCTACGGTCCGGTCTTGGAGTGATCAATTTTAGGCCCCGTTTTTACTTACAGAGCTCCCGGTAGATAGGTGTAAGTAAAAAGTATGTGACTTGCTATGACCATCACTGGTCCTTAAAGGGATAGTAATACTTCGTTTTAACTTTATTTTATTTTGTAGGCATTAAAAAAACATGAAGAACGATATAAATCTTATCTCTCAAACCTTTATGGTTTATGAGATATTCACAAGCAAAGTTTCCCGCCCCTTTTACCTAGTGTAAGCCATCTCTTCTCAGATGTGGAATCCAGTCCATAGACCAGACAGATAACAGAAGGGGACAATCTTCTTCCTGTGAGAACAATGAAAGCCCTTCCCCTCCTTGACAAGTTTTTCAGGTTTTTCCCTTATCTTAATTGAAGATTGTCCCTCTCTGCAGTCTACCTGGACACCTCCCTTCTGATCTGGCTGAACGGGGGGGGATACTTTGTTTGTGAATATCTCTTAAACCATAAAGGTTTGAGAGATAAGACTTATATCGTTCTTCATGTTTTTTTAATGCCTACAAAATAAAATAAAGATAAAACAAAGTATTACTATCCCTTTAAGGGCCATAGAACGTCACGTAGTCCATAAGGGGTTAAAATGATGGAGGTTGACGTACTAAGGGAAAACAGTTAACCCTTTGAGTGACTGACAGTTACCCAACGACACTGCTCCGGCACTCAAAGGGTTAGATTCCAGTGTAAACCAACTGGCACACTGAATACAAAAGGACAATTCTGCTTATTTATCTGGGACTTTTAATCCTTAGATTATTTATTTATTCATTCATTTATTTATTTATTTAGCAGGAAGAAAACATTGAGATTTCTCTCGTTTTCAAGTATTTCAAGTTTTCAAGTCCTGGAGTTTTTACAACAAAGAGTTGCATATTTGCACAAATACAGAGACATAATACACACACACACATACTAAAAATGTTATATACAGATGCAGTTTGCTTTTTAGATATAAAGAAGCAGTTATTTTTAAAGTGTTAGTAATGTCCAAAAAAACATTGATTTGTAGAGCTTAACCCCTTAACGACCCACCGTGCAGGCACACGGAGGTCACTAAAGGACCACAGAGCTTTTTATTTTTCCAATTCTGGACTCCCCAAACGGTGTGCAGCCATGGGAGGAGCCAGGAAATTCATGACGGTCATAGTACGTCATGGGTCGTTAACTCAGATCGACCCATGATGTACTATGACCATCAAGGGTCGTTAAGGGGTTAAAAAAAAGCTAAATGTCACAAATCTGATCTCTCAAACTGCTATGGTTCGAAAGATATCATCCGCTAAAGTTCCCCTTCTCCTGATGTCAGCTGTAAAAGCCGACACGAGGAGGCTCTTCAGCAGAGCCGAAATAGCTTTATTTAAAAAGAATAACTTATTTGGAATGGTCTAAAAAGTGTGCTTGCAAACGAGGCCAACTTTGTAGAACGTTCCAAAGAAGTAATTCCTTTTAATTTGCACTATTGAGGCTCTGCTTACAGCTGACATCAGGAGAAGAGGAGGGAGAGGTGAACTATAGCGGATGATATCTCTCACACCATAGCGGTTTGAGAGATAGGATCGGTGGCATTTAGCTTATTTTTTAAGCTCTACAAATCTATTCAACATTTTTTTTTGGATATTACTATCACTTTAAGGATTTTCAACTGGGAGAAGTTCTTATTTTCTCAGGTAGGTTATTCCAGACTTTTGGAGCTCTGAAATAAAAGGCAGATCGACCGGCTTTTTTTCTTGAAATGTGGGATACTCAGTGAGTTGTTAGTAGTGGAGGTTATAGTTAGTATGGAGATCTGGAGTGATCATACTGCTCAGGTAGTGTGGAATAGTCAGTGAGTTGTTAGTAGTGGAGGTTATAGTAAGTATGGAGATCTGGAGTGATCATACTGATCAGGTAGTGTGGAATAGTCAGTGAGTTGTTAGCAGTGGAGGTTATAGTTAGTATAGAGATCTGGAGTGATCATACTGCTCAGGTAGTGTGGAATAGTCAGTGAGTTGTTAGTAGTGGAGGTTATAGTTAGTATAGAGATCTGGAGTGATCACACTGCTCAGGTCGTGTGGAATAGTCAGTGAGTTGTTAGCAGTGGAGGTTATAGTTAGTATAGAGATCTGGAGTGATCATACTGCTCAGGTCGTGTGGAATAGTCAGTGAGTTGTTAGCAGTGGAGGTTACAGTTAGTATAGAGATCTGGAGTGATCACACTGCTCAGGTAGTGTGGAATAGTCAGTGAGTTGTTAGTAGTGGAGGTTATAGTTAGTATAGAGATCTGGAGTGATCATACTGCTCAGGTAGTGTGGAATAGTCAGTGAGTTGTTAGTAGTGGAGGTTATAGTTAGTATAGAGATCTGGAGTGATCACACTGCTCAGGTAGTGTGGAATAGTCAGTGAGTTGTTAGTAGTGGAGGTTATAGTTAGTATGGAGATCTGGAGTGATCATACTGCTCAGGTATTGTGGAATAGTCAGTGAGTTGTTAGCAGTGGAGGTTATAGTTAGTATGGAGAGCTGGATTGATCATACTGCTCAGGTAGTGTGGAATAGTCAGTGAGTTGTTAGCAGTGGAGGTTATAGTTAGTATGGAGATCTGGAGTGATCATACTGCTCAGGTAGTGTGGAATAGTCAATGAGTTGTTAGTAGTGGAGGTTATAGTTAGTATGGAGATCTGGAGTGATCATACTGCTCAGGTATTGTGGAATAGTCACTGAGTTGTTAGCAGTGAAGGTTCTAGTTAGTATGGAGAGCTGGATTGATCATACTGCTCAGGTAGTGTGGAATAGTCAGTGAGTTGTTAGCAGTGGAGGTTATAGTTAGTATGGAGATCTGGAGTGATCATACTTCTCAGGTAGTGTGGAATAGTCAGTGAGTTGTTAGTAGTGGAGGTTATAGTTAGTATGGAGATCTGGAGTGATCATACTGCTCAGGTATTGTGGAATAGTCAGTGAGTTGTTAGCAGTGGAGGTTATAGTTAGTATGGAGAGCTGGATTGATCATACTGCTCAGGTAGTGTGGAATAGTCAGTGAGTTGTTAGTAGTGGAGGTTATAGTTAGTATGGAGATCTGGAGTGATCATACTGCTCAGGTATTGTGGAATAGTCAGTGAGTTGTTAGCAGTGGAGGTTATAGTTAGTATGGAGATCTGGAGTGATCATACTGCTCAGGTAGTGTGGAATAATCAGTGAGTTGTTAGTAGTGTAGTGGAGGTTATAGTTAGTATGGAGATCTGGAGTGATCATACTGCTCAGGTAGTGTGGAATAGTCAGTGAGTTGTTAGCAGTGGAGGTTATAGTTAGTATGGAGATCTGGAGTGATCATACTGCACAGGTAGTGTGGAATAATCAGTGAGTTGTTAGTAGTGTAGTGGAGGTTATAGTTAGTATGGAGATCTGGAGTGATCATACTGCTCAGGTAGTGTGGAATAGTCAGTGAGTTGTTAGTAGTGGAGGTTATAGTTAGTATTGAGATATGGAGTGATCATACTGCTCAGGTAGTGTGGAATAGTCAGTGATTTGTTAGTAGTGGAGGTTATAGTTACTATAGAGATCTGGAGTGATCATACTGCTCAGGTAGTGTGGAATTGTTAGTGATTTGTTAGTAGTGGAGGTTATAGTTAGTATAGAGATCTGGAGTGATCATACTGCTCAGGTCGTGTGGAATAGTCAGTGAGTTGTTAGTAGTGGAGGTTATAGTTAGTATGGAGATCTGGAGTGATCATACTGCTCAGGTAGTGTGGAATAGTCAGTGAGTTGTTAGCAGTGCAGGTTATAGTTAGTATAGAGATCTGGAGTGATCATACTGCTCAGGTCGTGTGGAATAGTCAGTGAGTTGTTAGTAGTGGAGGTTATAGTTAGTATGGAGATCTGGAGTGATCATACTGCTCAGGTAGTGTGGAATAGTCAGTGAGTTGTTAGCAGTGGAGGTTATAGTTAGTATGGAGATCTGGAGTGATCATACTGCTCAGGTAGTGTGGAATAGTCAGTAAGTTGTTAGTAGTGGAGGTTATAGTTAGTATGGAGATCTGGAGTGATCATACTGGTCAGGTAATGTGGAATAGTCAGTGACTTGTTAGCAGTGGAGGTTATAGTTATTATGGAGATCTGGAGTGATCATACTGCTCAGGTAGTGTGGAATAGTCAGTGAGTTGTTAGCAGTGGAGTGGAGGTTAAAGTTAGTACACAGATCTGGAGTGATCATACTGCTCAGGTAGTGTGGAATAGTCAGTGAGTTGTTAGCAGTGGAGGTTATAGTTAGTATGGAGATCTGGAGTGATCATACTTCTCAGGTAGTGTGGAATAGTCAGTGAGTTGTTAGTAGTGGAGGTTATAGTTAGTATGGAGATCTGGAGTGATCATACTGCTCAGGTATTGTGGAATAGTCAGTGAGTTGTTAGCAGTGGAGGTTATAGTTAGTATGGAGAGCAGGATTGATCATACTGCTCAGGTAGTGTGGAATAGTCAGTGAGTTGTTAGTAGTGGAGGTTATAGTTAGTATGGAGATCTGGAGTGATCATACTGCTCAGGTATTGTGGAATAGTCAGTGAGTTGTTAGCAGTGGAGGTTATAGTTAGTATGGAGATCTGGAGTGATCATACTGCTCAGGTAGTGTGGAATAATCAGTGAGTTGTTAGTAGTGTAGTGGAGGTTATAGTTAGTATGGAGATCTGGAGTGATCATACTGCTCAGGTAGTGTGGAATAGTCAGTGAGTTGTTAGCAGTGGAGGTTATAGTTAGTATGGAGATCTGGAGTGATCATACTGCACAGGTAGTGTGGAATAATCAGTGAGTTGTTAGTAGTGTAGTGGAGGTTATAGTTAGTATGGAGATCTGGAGTGATCATACTGCTCAGGTAGTGTGGAATAGTCAGTGAGTTGTTAGTAGTGGAGGTTATAGTTAGTATTGAGATATGGAGTGATCATACTGCTCAGGTAGTGTGGAATAGTCAGTGATTTGTTAGTAGTGGAGGTTATAGTTACTATAGAGATCTGGAGTGATCATACTGCTCAGGTAGTGTGGAATTGTTAGTGATTTGTTAGTAGTGGAGGTTATAGTTAGTATAGAGATCTGGAGTGATCATACTGCTCAGGTCGTGTGGAATAGTCAGTGAGTTGTTAGTAGTGGAGGTTATAGTTAGTATGGAGATCTGGAGTGATCATACTGCTCAGGTAGTGTGGAATAGTCAGTGAGTTGTTAGCAGTGCAGGTTATAGTTAGTATAGAGATCTGGAGTGATCATACTGCTCAGGTCGTGTGGAATAGTCAGTGAGTTGTTAGTAGTGGAGGTTATAGTTAGTATGGAGATCTGGAGTGATCATACTGCTCAGGTAGTGTGGAATAGTCAGTGAGTTGTTAGCAGTGGAGGTTATAGTTAGTATGGAGATCTGGAGTGATCATACTGCTCAGGTAGTGTGGAATAGTCAGTAAGTTGTTAGTAGTGGAGGTTATAGTTAGTATGGAGATCTGGAGTGATCATACTGGTCAGGTAATGTGGAATAGTCAGTGACTTGTTAGCAGTGGAGGTTATAGTTATTATGGAGATCTGGAGTGATCATACTGCTCAGGTAGTGTGGAATAGTCAGTGAGTTGTTAGCAGTGGAGTGGAGGTTAAAGTTAGTACACAGATCTGGAGTGATCATACTGCTCAGGTAGTGTGGAATAGTCAGTGAGTTGTTAGCAGTGGAGGTTATAGTTAGTATGGAGATCTGGAGTGATCATACTGCTCAGGTAGTGTGGAATAGTCAGTAAGTTGTTAGTAGTGGAGGTTATAGTTAGTATGGAGATCTGGAGTGATCATACTGGTCAGGTAATGTGGAATAGTCAGTGACTTGTTAGCAGTGGAGGTTATAGTTATTATGGAGATCTGGAGTGATCATACTGCTCAGGTAGTGTGGAATAGTCAGTGAGTTGTTAGCAGTGGAGTGGAGGTTATAGTTAGTATGGAAAGCTGGAGTGATCATACTGCTCAGGTAGTGTGGAATAGTCAGTGAGTTGTTAGTAGTGGAGGTTATAGTTACTATGGAGATCTGGAGTGATCATACTGCTCAGGTAGTGTGGAATAGTCAGTGAGTTGTTAGTAGTGGAGGTTATAGTTAGTATGGAGATCTGGAGTGATCATACTGCTCAGGTAGTGTGGAATAGTCAGTGAGTTGTTAGCAGTGGAGGTTATAGTTAGTATGGAGATCTGGAGTGATCATACTGCTGAGGTAGTGTGGAATAGTCAGTGATTTGTTAGTAGTGGAGGTTATAGTTAGTATGGAGATCTGGAGTGATCATACTGCTCAGGTAGTGTGGAATATTCAGTGAGTTGTTAGCAGTGGAGGTTATAGATAGTATGGAGATCTGGAGTGATCATACTGCTCAGGTAGTGTGGAATATTCAGTGAGTTGTTAGCAGTGGAGGTTATAGTTAGTATGGAGATCTGGAGTGATCATACTGCTCAGGTAATGTGGAATAGTCAGTGAGTTGTTACCAGTGGAGGTTATAGTTAGTATGGAGATCTGGAGTGATCATACTGCTCTGGTAGTGTGGAATAGTCAGTGAGTTGTTAGTAGTGGAGGTTATAGTTAGAATGGAGATCTGGAATGATCATACTGCTCAGGTAGTGTGGAATAGATAGTGAGTTGTTAGTAGTGGAGGTTATAGTTAGTATGGAGATCTGTAGTGATTATACTGCTCAGGTAGTGTGGAACAGTCAGTGAGTTGTTAGTGGTGGAGGTTATAGTTAGTATGAAGATCTGGAGTGATCATAGTGCTCAGGTAGTGTGGAATAGTCAGTGAGTTGTTAGTAGTGGAGGTTATAGTTAGTATGGAGATCTGGAGTGATCATACTGCTCAGGCAGTGTGGAGTAGTCAGTGAGTTGTTAGTAGTGGAGGTTATAGTTAGTATGGATAACTGGAGTGATCATACTGCTCAGGCAGTGTGGAAAAGTCAGTGAGATGTTAGTAGTGGAGGTTATAGTTAGTATGGAGATCTGGAGTGATCATACTGCTCAGGTAGTGTGGAGTAGTCAGTGAGTTGTTATTAGTGGAGGTTTTAGTTAGTATGGAGATCTGGAGTGATCATACTGCTCAGGTAGTGTGGAATAGTCAGTCAGTTGTTAGTAGTGGAGTGGAGGTTATAGTTAGTATGGAGATCTGGAGTGAGCATACTGTTCAGGAAGTGTGGAATAGTCAGTGGGTTGTTAGTAGTGGAGGTTATAGTTAGTAGGGAGATCTGTAGTGATCATACTGCTCAGGTAGTGTGGAATAGTCAGTGAGTTGTTTGTAGTTTAGGTTATAGTTAGTATGGAGATCTGGAGTGATCATACTGCTCAGGTAGTGTGGAATAGTCAGTGAGTTGTTAGTAGTGGAGTGGATGTTATAGTTAGTATGGAGATCTGGAGTGATCATACTGTTCAGGTAGTGTGGAATAGTCAGTGGGTTGTTAGTAGTGGAGGTTATAGTTAGTAGGGAGATCTGTAGTGATCATACTGCTCAGGTAGTGTGGAATAGTCAGTGAGTTGTTAGTAGTGGAGGTTATAGTTAGTATGGAGATCTGGAGTGATCATACTGCTCAGGTAGTGTGGAATAGTCAGTGAGTTGTTAGCAGTGGAGTTTATAGTTAGTATGGAGATCTGGAGTGATCATACTGCTCAGGTAGTGTGGAATAGTCAGTGAGTTGTTAGCAGTGGAGGTTATAGTTAGTATGGAGATCTGGAGTGATCATACTGCTCAGGTAGTGTGGAATAATCAGTGAGTTGTTAGCAGTGGAGGTTATAGTTAGTATGGAGATCTGGAGTGATCATACTGCTCAGGTAGTGTGGAATAATCAGTGAGTTGTTAGCAGTGGAGGTTATAGTTAGTATGGAGATCTGGAGTGATCATACTGCTCAGGTAGTGTGGAATAGTCAGTGAGTTGTTAGCAGTGCAGTGGAGGTTATAGTTAGTATGGAGATCTGGAGTGATCATACTGCTCAGGTAGTGTGGAATAGTCAGTGAGTTGTAAGTAGTGGAGGTTATAGTTAATATGGAGATCTGAAGTGATCATACTGCTCAGGTAGTGTGGAATAGTCAGTGAGTAGTTAGTAGTGGAGTGGATGTTATAGTTAGTATGGAGATCTGGAGTGATCATACTGCTCAGGTAGTGTGGAATAGTCAGTGAGTTGTTAGCAGTGGAGGTTATAGTTATTATGGAGATCTGGAGTGATCATACTGCTCAGGTAGTGTAGAATAGTCAGTGAGTTGTTAGTAGTGGAGTGGATGTTATAGTTAGTATGGAGATCTGGAGTGATCATACTGCTCAGGTTGTGTGGAATAGTCAGTGAGTTGTTAGTGGTGGAGGTTATAGTTGGTATGGAGATCTGGAGTGATCATACTGCTCAGGTAGTGTGGAATAGTCAGTGAGTTGTTAGCAGTGGAAGTTATAGTTAGTATGGAGATCTGGAGTGATCATACTGCTCAGGTAGTGTGGAATAGTCAGTGAGTTGTTAGCAGTGGAAGTTATAGTTAGTAAGGAGATCTAGAGTGATCATACTGCTCAGGTAGTGTGGAATAGTCAGTGAGTTGTTAGTAGTGGAGTGGAGGTTATAGTTAGTATAGAGATCTGGAGTAATCATACTGCTCAGGTAGTGTTGAATAGTCAGTGAGTTGTTAGCAGTGGAGGTTATAGTTAGTATGGAGATCTGGAGTGATCATACTGCTCAGGTAATGTGGAATAGTCAGTGAGTCAGGTAGTGTGGAATAGTCAGTGAGTTGTTAGCAGTGAAGGTTATGGTTGGTATGGAGATCTGGAGTGATCATACTGCTCAGGTAGTGTGTAGTGATGAGCGAGCATGCTCGGCCGAAGCTCGGTTCGGCTCGAGCATCGCTCTGCTCGGCACATGGCGGTACTCGTACGAGTACCGCATGTGCTCGCCCGCCATGATCGGGTCTCCTCCCCGTACGTTTCGCAGCTGCTGCGCAGCCAATAAACGTGCGGGGAGGCTCTGACATCAGTGTAATGCCAGCAGCCATGTTGGCTGCTGGCATTACACTGATTGGCTGGCCAGAACCCGTGATCGGGTGCTGTATAGCACCCGACGCGCGAGTTCGGCTCATTCTTAGCCAGGGAGAGATGCGCTTAGGCAGGGAAAGTCAGTGTAGGGAGAATAAAATTGTTGAAACTCTTTCAAGACCCAAAAGTCCTTTTTAGGACTGTTGTGTGTGGGGGCAGCATTTATATTTTGTTTGGGGGGGCACAATTTCCTTTTTTTTGTGGGGGGATATTTGTAAGGTGACATATAATACTAGATGCACAGGAAGTCAGTGTAGGGAGAATAAAATTGTTGAAACTCTTTCAAGACCCAAAAGTCCTTTTTAGGACTGTTGTGTGTGGGGGCAGCATTTAATTTTTTTTGGGGGTGGCAGAATTTCATTTTTTTGTGGGGGGGGACATGTTCTAAGGTGACATTGTACTAGGTGCACAGGGACAAATATTTCACAGTTCAGTGACAAGCTGACATATTCTGTTAGGTGCACAGGGCCAATGATTTTACAACGCAGCGACAAAAAGGGCCATTTTAAACGTGTGCCTAGCCATAGATTATTGTCACATTCTGTTTAGTGTGCAAATTCACAAATTAACGTCACATATTCCGTTCACTGTGCCTAGCCGCAGATTAGCGTCACATTCTGTTTCGTGTGCCTAGCCGCAGATTAGCGTCACATTCTGTTTCGTGTGCCTAGCCGCAGATTAGCGGCACATATTGTTTAGTGTGCCTAGCCGCAGATTAACGTCACATATTGTTTAGTGTGCCTAGCCGCAGATTAGCGTCACATTCTGTTTCGTGTGCCTAGCCGCAGATTACCGGCATATATTCCGTTTAATATGAAGAAGGCGGGTAAAAAGGGACGGGGAAGTGGACGTGATCCTGATAGTTCAGGGCGCGGGTCAGGACGCGTAGAAACTGTGCCTGGTGCCAGAGCACAAGAAAGAAAGACATCCACCATACCTAGCTTCATGTCTCAGTTTACAGGGCGTCGCAGGACATCACTCTCGAGGTCAGACCACTGCGAACAGGTGGTCGGTTGGATTTCAGCTGATACTGCTTCCAGTCGGTTAAGCACCACCCTGTCTTCCACCAAGTCCACTCTCACTAACCAAGAGTCTGGTCAACATAATCCTCACCCTGATCATCCTTCCTCCCACCATAGAGGGTCTGGCCAAAGAAGTGATCCCACACTGGGATATAGTGAGGAGCTCTTCTCATCACCAATCCTTGATTTGAACCTCTCTCCAAGCACGCTTGCAGAGGAACATGAGATCTTGTGCCCTGATTCACAACCTCTAGAGGGTACCCAATCACAAGAAGATGACAGAGGGGAACGGCATTTAAAGTCAAAGGAAGTGGATGATGATGATGAGACACAGTTGCCATCAAATCAACCACAATTACTGTCTCAAGACCTTGATGAGGAGGATGATACACAGTTGTCAATGACTGAGGATGTGGTGGGATCAAGAAATGAGGAGGATGATCAGAGTGAGGAAGTGGAGGAGGACTTGGTGGACGATGAGGTCACTGACCCCACCTGGGAAGGTGGAAAGCCGAGCGATGACAGCAGTCCTGAGGGTGAGCCATCTGCAGCACCGCAACAGGCTGGAAGAGGCAGTGGTGTGGCTAAAGAAAAAAGGTGACCGCACCAAACCGGCCCGCAAATGTTCCACGGAGCACCCCCTTGCGTAAATCTCCCTTGCCAAGGGCTAGGTGTTCCGCGGTATGGCGTTTTTTTAAGGAAAGTGCGGACGACAAAAGAATTGTAGTTTGCAACCTGTGCCACACCAGAATGAGCCGAGGCATGAACACTAGCAACCTCACCACCACCAGCATGATCCGACACATGGCATCCAAGCACCGTAATAAGTGGGAGGAACGCCCGGATCGCCAATCTGTGTCTGCAGGCCACACCACTGCCTCCTCTTCCCCTGTTTTCGGTGCCGGCCAATCGCCTGTCGAAGGCGCAGGCCCGCATACCTCCCGCCCTGCACCTGTACCATCTCAAGCACCATCAGCGACCACATCCACTTCCCTGTCCCAGCGCAGCGTCCAAATGTCGTTACCCCAGGCATTTGAGCGCAAGCGAAAATACCCAGCCACCCACCCACAGGCCATAGCACTAACCTCACACCTTTCCAAATTACTGGCCATCGAAATGCTGCCATTTAGGCTTGTGGACACTGAGTCCTTCCGCAGCCTGATGGCAGCAGCTGTCCCTCGGTACGCAGTCCCCAGCCGCCACTACTTTTCCCGGTGTGCCGTCCCCGCCTTACACCACCATGTGTCCCTTAACATCACCCGTGCCCTGACCAACGCAGTTACTGGGAAGGTCCACTTAATGACTGACACATGGACAAGTGCTTGTGGCCAGGGACGCTACATTTCCCTGACGGCACACTGGGTGAATGTCGTGGAGGCTGGGAGCGACTCGGACCCTGGGATGGCACAGGTGCTACCCACGCCGAGGATTGCGGGCCCTACCTCCATCAGGGTTTCCGCCAGCACCTACGTTATTGGCTCCTCCTCCTCCTCCTCCGTTTCCACCTCCGAATTCTCTGCGCGCAGCGCCACTCACCCATCAGCCGGTAGCTGGAAGCAGTGTAGCACTGCAGTGGGGAAGCGTCAACAGGCCGTGCTGAAGCTGATCTGCCTTGGGGACAAACAGCACACGGCCTCAGAGCTGTTGCAGGGGATTAGTCACCAGACCGAGCAGTGGCTCTCGCCACTCAACCTGCAACCAGGCATGGTTGTGTGTGATAATGGGCGTAACTTGGTGGCGGCTTTGGAGCTCGGCAAGCTCACACACGTACCATGCCTAGCGCATGTATTTAATTTAGTGGTTCAGCGATTTCTAAAAACCTACCCCAATTTGCATGATCTCTTGACGAAGGTGCGCCGCGTGTGTGCACATTTCCGTAAGTCATCTACAGCTTCAGCCGGCCTGTTGACGCTGCAGCAACGCTTACAATTGCCAGCTCACCGGCTGCTGTGTGACGTGAGCACGCGCTGGAACTCCACCTTCCACATGTTGGCCCGGCTTTGTGAGCAGCAGAGGGCAGTAGTGGAGTACCAGCTGTTACACGGTCGTCGCCTCTCCGTTCAACTTCCTGTAATCAGAAGTGAGGAGTGGGAATGGATGTCAGACCTCTGCGAGGTTTTACGCAATTTTGAGGAATCGACACAGATGGTGAGCGGCGATAACGCTATTATCAGTGTAACCATCCCACTTCTGTGTCTACTGAAACGCTCGCTGCTCACAATTAAAACCGACGCTTTGCATGTGGAAGAGGTGGAAATGGGGGAGGAAGAGCTTACACAAGGTGATAGCCAGAGCACCCTCACTTCGTCTTCTCAGCAACAATTGGAGGAGGCGGAGGAGGAGGAGGAAGACATGGTTGCCTCCGCTACAGAGGGTAGCCATGGAACTTTATTTCCATCTCTTCAGCGTGGGTGGGCAGAAGAGGAGGATGAGGAGATTGAGAGTCATCCTCCTGGTGAGGACAGCGAAATCTTGCCTGTTGGTACTCTGGCACACATGGCTGACTTTATGTTAGGCTGCCTTTCCCGTGACCCACGCGTTATACGCATTTTAGACAACACGGATTACTGGGTGTTCACCCTTCTGGACCCCCGCTACAAAGAGAATTTCTCATCTCTCATTCCTCCGGTGGAGAGGACAAGCAAAATGGTGCAATACCAGAAGGTTGTTGTCGAAAAATTGCTCCAAAATTTTCCATCTGACAACGCTGGCGGCAGAGTACGTGCTACCTTGGCCAGCCGAGAAGGGGAGAAAAGGGGAGCACACAGCAGTTCCGACAAAGGCAGGGCAACACTCTCCAAGGCGTGGGACACCTTCATGACACCCCGCCAGCACCCTCACCCTGATGCGCGGCCTTGTGTCACAAGGAGGGAAAAGTTTTGGAAGATGGTGAAGGAGTACGTAGCAGACCGTGTCAGCGTCCTCACTGATCCCTCTGTGCCTTACAACTACTGGGTGTCCAAGCTGGACACGTGGTATGAACTGGCACTCTACGCCTTGGAGGTGCTGGCCTGCCCTGCCACCAGCGTTCTGTCTGAGCGGGTATTTAGTGCTGCTGGTGGCATCATAACAGATAAGCGTATCCGCCTTTCCACCGAAAATGCTGATAGGTTGACACTTATAAAAATGAACAAGGCCTGGATTTCCCCTGACTTCTCCACTCCACTGGAGGAAAGCCCCGGGTGAACATAAAGTCACTTTAGATATGTTATTTACAATGATGGGAATACTCTGTATTCCCATTCACCCCTTACACCCAAAAACGGGTATATGGTTGACTCTTAATCTTCTCATCCTCCTCCTCCTCTTCCATATGCCCTGTGATATAATTTTTATATAGGGCCAGCTCACCAGTGGGCCCTGTGATATAATTTTTATATAGGGCCAGCTCACCAGCGGGCCCTGTTTGACAATTTTTGTATAGGTCAGCTCACCAGCGGGCCTTCTCATATAATGTTTTATTGGGTCAGCTCTCTAGCGGGCCCTCTCATATAATGTTTTATAGCGTCAGCTCACTAGCGGGCCTTCGCATATAATGTTTAGGATGGTCAGCTCCGCAGCAGACCCTCACCCATAATGTTTTAGATGGTCGGCTCAGCAGCAGACCCTCATTCTAATGTTTTAGATGGTCAGCTTAGCGGCATGCCCTCGTCCCTAATGTTTTAGAGGGTCACCAGCAGGCCATTAATCCTAATTTTTCAAGGGTGTGTATGATGCCCTCCTTTATGTGTAATAAAGGGTGTATTGGAGTGACATTTCAGTCTAATTTTTGGCAGCCCTTTCACTTAGTGCATAGGCTTTATGAGTGTTGGACCACTACCTGAACTATTGTACCACAATGTGAATGTGGCCCTCCATTTTGTGATATACAGGTTGTATCGGAGTGCCTCAGGTCCTCCCATTGAATTAAATAGGGCTGGGGTGTTCGACAGAGCAGAAGGTAGTTCTTGGCTTCATCCACTAAGTCACTTCGTCACTTTTACTCAATGGATCAGACCCCACTGTTCCGACTATAAATTTTGGACTTAACAAGGGCAAACGGACATGTTGTAAAACCTGTGGTAGCTGCGGCATCCGTTCCTGAATGCTGTACCTTACCCGGGCCATAACCACGTTGAACACCTGCTTTACGCTGCGCACGTTTCCCTCTTAATCATGGCCCCAGTTCCGAAAAATCGATGAAATTTTTTGCAGAATTTGCAGATGATATACAAGTAAATATACAGCAAATACTGTTTGGTAACAATTTTTCGCCTAAAGTCGTTTTTTATCTTCCTTTTTGTGTGTTTTACGGTCAGTCTGTAAAAATGGCGTACTACGGGCGAAACATCGTTCCCAGCAGCGACGTTGGAGTCCAAGATGCATCCAGACATCCTCCCTATGCTGTCCCTGAACCATTTCTGTGGTGTTTCCATCATTTTCTGACCTTTTCCTATGAATCAGGCACCCTCCCCTCATCAGAGCAGGGGGTGCCTGGTGTAATGCTCGAGTCCTCCCATTGACTTCAATGGGGCTCGGGTGCTCGGCCGAGCACTCGAGCCTCCGGGGGCGCTCGGCCAGAGCACCCGAACACCCGAGCATCGGGGTGCTCGATCATCACTAGTAATGTGGAATAGTCAGTGAGTTGTTAGCAGTGGAGGTTATAGTTAGTATGGAGATCTGGAGTGATCATACTGCTCAGGTAGTGTGGAATAGTCAGTGAGTTGTTAGTAGTGGAGGTTATAGTTAGTATGGAGATCTGGAGTGATCATACTGATCAGGTAGTGTGGAATAGTCAGTGAGTTGTTAGCAGTGGAGGTCATAGTTAGTATAGAGATCTGGAGTGATTATACTGCTCAGGTAGTGTGGAATAGTCAGTGAGTTGTTAGCAGTGGAGGTCATAGTTAGTATAGAGATCTGGAATGATCATACTGCTCAGGTAGTGTGGAATAGTCAGTGAGTTGTTAGTAGTGGAGGTTATAGTTAGTATGGAGAGCTGGAGTGATCATACTGCTCAGGTAGTGTGGAATAGTCAGTGAGTTGTTAGTAGTGGAGGTTATAGTTAGTATGGAGAGCTGGAGTGATAATACTGCTCAGGTAGTGTGGAATAGTCAGTGAGTTGTTAGTAGTGGAGGTTATAGTTAGTATGGAGATCTGTAGTCATCATACTGCTCAGGTAGTGTGGAATAGTCAGTGAGTTGTTAGTAGTGGAGGTTATAGTTAGTATGGAGATCTGGAGTGATCATACTGATCAGGTAGTGTGGAATAGTCAGTGAGTTGTTAGCAGTGGAGGTCATAGTTAGTATAGAGATCTGGAGTGATTATACTGCTCAGGTAGTGTGGAATAGTCAGTGAGTTGTTAGCAGTGGAGGTCATAGTTAGTATAGAGATCTGGAATGATCATACTGCTCAGGTAGTGTGGAATAGTCAGTGAGTTGTTAGTAGTGGAGGTTATAGTTAGTATGGAGATCTGGAGTGATCATACTCCTCAGGTAGTGTGGAATAGTCAGTGAGTTGTTAGCAGTGGAGGTCATAGTTAGTATAGAGATCTGGAATGATCATACTGCTCAGGTAGTGTGGAATAGTCAGTGAGTTGTTAGTAGTGAAGGTTATAGTTAGTATGGAGATCTGGAGTGATCATACTGCTCAGGTAGTGTGGAATAGTCAGTGAGTTGTTAGTAGTGGAGGTTATAGTTAGTATGGAGATCTGGAGTGATCATACTGCTCAGGTAGTGTGGAATAGTCAGTGAGTTGTTAGTAGTGAAGGTTATAGTTAGTATGGAGATCTGGAGTGATCATACTGCTCAGGTAGTGTGGAATAGTCAGTGAGTTGTTAGTAGTGAAGGTTATAGTTAGTATGGAGATCTGGAGTGATCATACTGCTCAGGTAGTGTGGAATAGTCAGTGAGTTGTTAGTAGTGGAGGTTATAGTTAGTATGGAGATCTGGAGTGATCATACTGCTCAGGTAGTGTGGAATAGTCAGTGAGTTGTTAGTAGTGGAGGTTATAGTTAGTATGGAGATCTGTAGTCATCATACTGCTCAGGTAGTGTGGAATAGTCAGTGAGTTGTTAGTAGTGGAGGTTATAGTTAGTATGGAGATCTGGAGTTATCATACTGATCAGGTAGTGTGGAATAGTCAGTGAGTTGTTAGTAGTGGAGGTTATAGTTAGTATGGAGATCTGGAGAGATCATACTGCTCAGGTAGTGTGGAATAGTCAGTGAGTTGTTAGCAGTGGAGTGGAGGTTATAGTTAGTATGGAGATCTGGAATGATCATACTGCTCAGGTAGTGTGGAATAGTCAGTGAGTTGTTAGTAGTGGAGGTTATAGTTAGTATGGAGATCTGGAGTGATCATACTGCTCAGGTAGTGTGTAATAGTCAGTGAGTTGTTAGCAGTGGAGGTTATAGTTAGTATGGAGATCTGGAGTGATCATACTGCTCAGGTAGTGTGTAATAGTCAGTGAGTTGTTAGCAGTGGAGGTTATAGTTAGTATGGTGATCTGTAGTGATAATACTGCTCAGGTAGTGTGGTATAGTCAGTGAGTTGTTTGTAGTGGAGGTTATAGTTAGTATGGAGATCTGGAGTGATCATACTGCTCAGGTAGTGTGGAATAGTCAGTGAGTTGTTAGTAGTGGAGGTTATAGTTAGTATGGTGATCTGTAGTGATAATACTGCTCAGGTAGTGTGGAATAGTCAGTGAGTTGTTAGTAGTGGAGGTTATAGTTAGTATGGAGACCTGGAGTGATCATACTGCTCAGGTAATGTGTAATAGTCAGTGAGTTGTTAGCAGTGGAGGTTATAGTTAGTATGGTGATCTGTAGTGATAATACTGCTCAGGTAGTGTGGTATAGTCAGTGAGTTGTTTGTAGTGGAGGTTATAGTTAGTATGGAGATCTGGAGTGATCATACTGCTCAGGTAGTGTGGAATAGTCAGTGAGTTGTTAGTAGTGGAGGTTATAGTTAGTATGGTGATCTGTAGTGATAATACTGCTCAGGTAGTGTGGAATAGTCAGTGAGTTGTTAGTAGTGGAGGTTATAGTTAGTATGGAGACCTGGAGTGATCATACTGCTCAGGTAATGTGTAATAGTCAGTGAGTTGTTAGCAGTGGAGGTTATAGTTAGTATGGTGATCTGTAGTGATAATACTGCTCAGGTAGTGTGGAATAGTCAGTGAGTTGTTAGTAGTGGAGGTTATAGTTAGTATGGAGATCTGGAGTGATCATTCTGATCAGATAGTCTAGAGAAGTGGTTATGAACTACGCAAGAGATGTGAAGGCGATGTCTAGATCCGAGTGTTAGCCAATGTATTTCTTCATACATATCAAAATGATGGGTTGTGCAATTACATTGAAAGATAAAATGGCATAATGAGTTATACAGAATGTCAAGTTTAGCAAGATGGGTTTGTGGCGCTGAAGCATATACTACATCCACGTAGTCTGTGATTGGCATTACCACCTGTTGTACAATACATCTTCTTACCAGGGCATTTAAACAGGATTTGTTTCTAAACAGAGCACCTATTTTGGGATAAAGTTTGGACATTAATTTATCAATATGAAGACCAAATGTGAGGATAGGGTTAAGCCACATACCGAGATACTTGTAGGAGTCCATTAGACTCTGTTACAATGGATAGATCGGTATTGCAGAGATTACGCAGTTTATGCTTTGTACCAAATAACATTGTGACCGTTTTGTCATTGTTTAGGAACAGTTTGTTCTCTGCAATCCATCTTTCAGCTTCAGGGACATCATATGTAATACGCCCTCCAGTTGTGATACGTTTGCATTATTAGCATACTAGTGTAAAAGTCAAGGTCCAGGTGATGTTAACCCTTTGAGTGCAGAGGGGTACGCAACGCATTGCTTTGCAATGCGTTGCGTACCCCTCTGGCACTCAAAGGGTTAAGAGGCTGGTACTGCTCTGCGTCCTGCCGCCGACGCAGTCATGCACTGTAGAGACTGCCCGAAAGCACAGAATGCTCCCAGCACAGAACTCCCAGCATTCCATGCTCCCAGCCCAGAACTCCCAGCACAGAACTCCCAGCATTCTGTGCTCCCAGCATTCCGTTCCAGCAGTCTCTACTGAGCATGACGGCTTCTGAAAAACATCCCAACAAATTATTATATAGGATATTATAATGTAATCCGCATACATGTGCGCAGAAGATGCTTTGTAAACCATGGGCAGATCATTTATAAATACAGAAAATAGAAGAGGGCCAAGGATGGAGCATTGTCAGCAATAGACACATATCGCCCTCTGTCTGATAAATAGGATCGGAACCAGTTTAGACAATGATTACTCAATCCTGAACTTTAGAGTTTGCTTATCAGAATACTATGTCCTACTGTATAAAAAGGTGCACGAAACAGAAAGACACACTCAAGAGGGTAAATGCTGATAACGTAAAATCCAATTTATTTTGAGGCAAACACAACGGGGTTAAGCAAGACTCAATGTCTCACGCGTTTCACACTATACGCGCTTAATCATAGGATTTGTGATATAACGCTTTTTATTATATCTAAGATTAGTTAATTAACTTCTATTTTAATTGTCATCATTTTATATTTGGATATTGTGCAGGGGTGGACTGACAGGATGCAGGGCCCCTGGTCCAAAAAGAGTTCTGGGCCCCCTTCCCAATGACATATTGGCCAATCCCCATGACATCATAAGCCCTGCCCCATGAATTCATAGGCTCCACCTCCTACTACATCCAGGCCATCCATTACCTCCCCCAGGCCGTCCATTACCTCCCCCAGGTCATCCATTACCCCACCAGGCAATCCGTTACCCCACCAGGTTCCCCACCAGGTCACCCAATAACCCATAAGGCCATCCATTAATGCCCACAGGCCATCCATTACTTCTCCCAGGCTCTCTGTTACCCCACCAATCCACCCAATAACCCACCAGGCCATCCATTACACCATCAGTGCATCCAATTCGGTCCGTGGTCTCTGGCACTAAAAGGGTTAAAGAGCAAAGAGGACACAAATGTATATATTCATATGTTGTGCATAAAATAAAACCTATCTCCATTATCATTTTTATCCTTTCTTGTATAGACTTAATTTGTAATATATATATGGGGAAATTGACGTAAAACATCCTCAGTGTGAAATGTAGAAAAAGTTATGGACTGAAATGATTTAGATCTATCAGACACGACAAACATTGAAGCCGATTCCTCCTAACGTGTGTCCCCGTGCTTTATTGCATTTTTACACAGACTGCAGACCAGCACCAATACATGCTTGTACTCTCCTCTTTATGATCTTATGTATTCAGGGTCCGTAACCCCTTAACGACCGCCTGATCGGGGGTAGGTGGCAGTAGGGGTAGGTGAAAGCTCCTGTTGTGTTCCTGCAAATAAATCCCCAAAAAACACTTTGTTGTTCACGGGAAAATCTGCATTAAATACAGCAATCAATATCTTCGCTGTTTTCACCCATTGGCAAAAAATTCTTCTCCATTTTTACAATGGCTAGAAAGTTAGCATATTTTTCGCCTTCTTGCTATAAAAACGTGACATTTTCCAGGAAGTGAAACACAATAGGAGCAGCTACAGAGCGAGGTAGACTTGCTGTGCTGTTCTTCTGTGAGTTCGTGGCAACATTGTGGCAGGAGAGGCTCATAGTAGCAGCTATCTGTCGCCAACCGGATCGCGTTCGGCTTCTGCCTGCAGTCCGGCGCATCTTCTGGGTATGCGCGCATGTGCGGTTCTCTGTGCTCTCGTCGAGCGGGCCGTGCATGTGCAGAACATGAGCCTGCTTTTCCCAATCAGGGACAAGCAGGCTCCCACGTCATTGAGCACTGAGACCATAAATATTCAGCCTGCCCTGCTCTCAGTGCTCTACTGTTACAGCCATGATTGATTCTGGGGCCAGCGGCTGTTTTATTAATCAAGACCTAGTACAGAGACTGGGCATACCGGTCCAGAAGAAGAACCATCCCCTTCGGATCCTTATGGCCGACCGTAGCAATCTCCAGTCCGGGCCTGTGCTTCTGGAGACCTGTTTGATTTACATGCGATCCCATGGCTAACATACTGAATGTCTACAGTTTGATGTCATACCGTCCCTGCTCTTTCCTCTTATACTAGGCCTTCCTTGGCTTAGGGTCCATGATCCACACATTGAATGGTCCTCGGCTACTATCACATTCCTATCTCCGTATTGCAAGACGAATTGCCTCTCTTCCAGTCTGGTATCAACGCTTTCTGCTTCAGAGATGAGTTCCTTGCCTCCTCCCTATACGGAGTTTAGGGATGTCTTCAACAAGAAGAAAGCCACTGTTCTGCCCCCTGATAGGGCTTATGACTGTCCTATTGACCTGCTGCCAGGAGCCACAATCCCATATGGACACATTTACCCGTTATCTGGCCCAGTATCCCGCTACCTAAAAGAGTACATCACCGAGAGTTTATGGCAAGGATTTATCCATCCCTCCACTTCCCCTGCCGGGGCTGGAATATTCTTCGTACCTAAAAAAGACGGGGAACTACGTCCTTGTGTGGACTACAGAGAACTCAATAACATCACTATCAAGAATCGGTACCCGCTTCCTCTCATTCCAGATCTACTTGAACGTGTTTCTTCAGCCAAAGTTTTTTCTAAGTGGTGCTTTTAAGTGTTTTTTTCTGTGTGGTGCTTATAACCTGGTGCGCATACGTAGAGGGGATGAGTGGAAG
This sequence comes from Rhinophrynus dorsalis, assembly GCA_037306005.1. Taxonomy (NCBI): domain Eukaryota; kingdom Metazoa; phylum Chordata; class Amphibia; order Anura; family Rhinophrynidae; genus Rhinophrynus; species Rhinophrynus dorsalis. The sequence continues at coordinate 379,448 of JBBDGT010000007.1, read as the reverse complement.
ACCGCTTTTCGTACGGTACGGTATGGGCATTAGAAATATACTGTCATGCCTTTTGATTTGTGTAATGCCCCGGCCACCTTCCAAAGATTCATTAATGACGTGCTCAGGGACCTCCTTGATGTCTACGTAATAGTCTACCTGGACGATATTCTTGTCTATTCTGCCTCCCTTGCTGACCACCGTCGACATATGAGAAGTGTCCTGACTCGTCTACGTAACCATGGTTTATACGCCATACTAGAGAAATGTGTGTTCGAAACCAGCAGGATTGACTTCTTGGGTTTCTGCATCACACCAGGATGTATCACGATGGATCCCAAAAAGGTTTCTGCTGTACTTGACTGGCCCACTCCCAGCGACAAAAAGTCTGTCCAACGATTTATTGGATTCTCTAACTTTTACCGTCGATTCATCAAGGACTTTTCTAAGACAGTTGCTCCCCTTACAATCTTTTTTCGCCTCTTCTCGTTTTAGCGTTCCAGTTTTCTCACTATTTCTTTATTTTTTGTGGTAGCCTGTCTTCTTATCTATCATACTAGCTGCTTGCTACCTTTGTACGTTCCACTTCGCACAAAGTCAGTTTTCAGGCAGCTGACACTATCACTATATAAATGTTTACAAGGAATAAAAGGAGGAGCTGCAAGGACCCTTATGTGTCCACTGAGTCTAAGGTGGAGGAAGAAGTGACCACTACAGACCCAATTCTGGCAAGTCCCCCTAAATCACCCCTAGGGATCTTGGGAAAATTAATCTCAAGGGAGGAAGAATAGGGTAGTTGAGAGAGCAGGACTGCTTCCTGTGTCTGCTGCCAGTGCTGAACCTGCTGCCAGTGCTGAACCTGCTGCCAGTGTGTCTTGTAATTCTCAGGAGGGGGGAGGAGTAGATGATGCCAAGTGTGACAGCAGGGGACCCTAAGTCACACATGCCATCCCCAAGCAGTCCTGCCACTAATTCTACTACTAGGAAGGTCCATCAGATTGTTAGTGTTAGGAGTGAAGGAGGGGGTGTTCATCATATTGCTAGTGACTGTGAGGAGGAAGACTCGGGGACTGACATTGATATGGTTGGTGGGACTAGTGTTAGGGCAGTGGTAGGGTAAGCAACGCAGAACATCCAGACTAGTGGTCAAGGGAGCCCACACCATTCCCCTGACCCTGGGAGTCCCCTTCTCCCCCCACGGCATTGTCCAGGTGGAACATGATCCTGAAGAAGGTAGAATTGTTGTCTAGCAGCAGTAGTACCACCACCACCACCAGGGACACAGATCAGTTGTCTGTCCCTGCTGCTAGTGCTGCCAGTCTGCCCTCTTCAGTTCAACAAGAAATGGCCAGTGTGGCATTAGGGGACCCTCTGTCACATTTCTTGGTACCTCCTCCAGCCAGTCAGATGTCTGAAATCGAGCAGCACGGAGAGGCTCTGGTGGTGATGATGATGGTGGAGAAGCTGGGGTGGAAGAGACATTGATGGACTTTTTACCCAAACTGAGAATGAATGGGAAACAGGGATGAGGATGGGCATCACTACCACCACTAGAATTTACATTTTGAAATTTGAGGAGTATACAGCTGTTCTAATTCCTTCTGCTGCTGAGATGAAAGGGCAGCAGGGTGCTGAGGAGCAGGCTAGTGTGTCACAGACCACAATGGACACAGTGGGAATGGGGTCAACAAGTGATTGGGTCTAGGACAGGTTCCACTTGCCAGCGCCAGCACTACTCCTGTAACAGTAGAGAAGGACATACAGGAGTTTTCCCCATGTGATTCTCTCTGACAAGGGAACACAATTCCTGTGGAACACAAATAAGAATTACAACATTTACATGAGAGAAATATAAATAGACCACTTGTTTCTTTTGAATAAAATTCATTCTTGTAGAAATGCAATAGACTGTACTGAAAATACAAACTGAAGAAGGTCAGTGCTGTGGTTGTTAAGTAGTTATTGTTATTGGGATAATGGGTGTGGTGCCCTCTTAGCAAAAACAACATTTCTAGTATACACAGAGTATATTGTAAGAAGAACATGGCAGCAAGGAGCAGCGTGCTGGGCTTAACCCTTATTTTCCTGGGAACTCTGTTTCCCTGCTTCCAACACAATATATACACTTACACTACACCAGTACCATATATTGGGGATTATTTACAACCACTGAGGTTGGACAAAATGCAGTCCTTTTTTGAAAGTCCATGGCAAATGTCTTTTCTCAACAGTCCTTCTCTCTGCCTCTCCCTTCACCACTCTGCCTTCCCATCAGCTTCTCCCAGTTCACACTCTCCCTCTCATTGTCTCCTTCTGCTTCTCCTGCTCTGTCTCTCTCTGCCTTTCCACAGCCTCTCTGAGTTCCCCCTGTGCCTCGGACTATCTCTTACTGATTCTTCCACTCTGTCTCTCCCCATCTGCCTCGCCCTTCCTTTGCCCTCTGCCTCTTTCCTCTATCTTCCTCTCTCTCTTCCTTTCCCCTCTGCCTCTTTCCTCTATCTTCCTCTCTGTCTTCCTTTCCCCTCTGCCTCTTTCCTCTATCATCCTCTCTGTCTTCTTTTCCCCTCTGCCTCTTTCCTCTGTCTTCCTCTCTGTCTTCCTTTCCCCTCTGCCTCTTTCCTCTATCTTCCTCTCTGTCTTCCTTTCCCCTCTGCCTCTTTCCTCTATCTTCCTCTCTGTCTTCCTTTCCCCTCTGCCTCTTTCCTCTATCTTGCTCTCTGTCTTCTTTTCCCCTTTGCCTCTTTCCTCTGTCTTCCTCTCTGTCTTCCTTCCCTTCTGACTCTTTCCTCTATCTTCTTCTCTGTCTTCCTTTCCCCTCTGCCTCTTTCCTCTATCTTCCTCTCTGTCTTCCTTTCCCTTCTGCCTCTTTCCTCTATCTTCTTCTCTGTCTTCCTTTCCCCTCTGCCTCTTTCCTCTATCTTCTTCTCTGTCTTCCTTTCCCCTCTGCCTCTTTCCTCTGTCTTCCTCTCTGTCTTCCTTTCCCTTCTGCCTCTTTCCTCTATCTTCCTCTCTGTCTTCCTTTCCCTTCTGCCTCTTTCCTCTATCTTCCTCTCTGTCTTCCTTTCCCCTCTGCCTCTTTCCTCTATCTTCCTCTCTGTCTTCCTTTCCCCTCTGCCTCTTTCCTCTGTCTTCCTCTCTGTCTTCCTTTCCCCTCTGCCTCTTTACTCTGTCTTCCTCTCTGTCTTCCTTTCCCCTCTGCCTCTTTCCTCTGTCTTCCTCTCTCTCTTCCTTTCCCTTCTGCCTCTTTACTCTGTCTTCCTCTCTGTCTTCCTTTCCCCTTTGCCTCTTTCCTCTATCTTCTTCTCTGTCTTCTGTTTCGCTCTGCCTCTTTCCTCTATCTTCCTCTCTGTCTTCTGTTCCGCTCTGCCTCTTTCCTCTATCTTCTTCTCTGTCTTCCTCTCTGTCTTCCTCTCTGTCTTCTGTTCCGCTCTGCCTCTTTCCTCTATCTTCCTCTCTGTCTTCCTTTCCGCTCTGCCTCTTTCCTCTATCTTCCTCTCTGTCTTCCTTTCCCCTCTGCCTCTTTCCTCTATCTTCCTCTCTGTCTTCCTTTCCCTTCTGACTCTTTCCTCTATCTTCCTCTCTGTCTTCCTTTCCCCTCTGCCTCTTTCCTCTATCTTCCTCTCTGTCTTCCTTTCCCCTCTGCCTCTTTCCTCTGTCTTCTTCTCTGTCTTCCTTTCCGCTCTGCCTCTTTCCTCTGTCTTCTTCTCTGTCTTCCTTTCCCCTCTGCCTCTTTCCTTTATCTTCCTCTCTGTCTTCCTTTCCCTTCTGCCTCTTTCCTCTATCTTCCTCTCTGTCTTCCTTTCCCCTCTGCCTCTTTCCTCTATCTTCCTCTCTGTCTTCCTTTCCCCTCTGCCTCTTTCCTCTGTCTTCTTCTCTGTCTTCCTTTCCGCTCTGCCTCTTTCCTCTGTCTTCTTCTCTGTCTTCCTTTCCCCTCTGCCTCTTTCCTCTATCTTCCTCTCTGTCTTCCTTTCCCCTCTGCCTCTTTCCTCTATCTTCCTCTCTGTCTTCCTTTCCCTTCTGCCTCTTTCCTCTATCTTCCTCTCTGTCTTCCTTTCCCCTCTGCCTCTTTCCTCTATCTTCCTCTCTGTCTTCCTTTGCCTCTTTCCTCTATCTTCCTCTCTGTCTTCCTTTCCCCTCTGCCTCTTTCCTCTATCTTCCTCTCTGTCTTCCTTTCCCCTCTGCCTCTTTCCTCTGTCTTCCTCTCTGTCTTCCTTTCCCCTCTGCCTCTTTCCTCTATCTTCCTCTCTGTCTTCCTTTCCCCTCTGCCTCTTTCCTCTATCTTCCTCTCTGTCTTCCTTTCCCCTCTGCCTCTTTCCTGTATCTTCCTCTCTGTCTTCCTTTCCCTTCTGCCTCTTTCCTCTATCTTCCTCTCTGTCTTCCTTTCCCTTCTGCCTCTTTCCTCTATATTCCTCTCTGTCTTCCTTTCCCCTTCTGCCTCTTTCCTCTATCTTCCTCTCTGTCTTCCTTTCCCCTCTGCCTCTTTCCTCTATCTTCCTCTCTGTCTTCCTTTGCCTCTTTCCTCTATCTTCCTCTCTGTCTTCCTTTGCCTCTTTCCTCTATCTTCCTCTCTGTCTTCCTTTCCCCTCTGCCTCTTTCCTCTGTCTTCCTTTCCCTTCTGCCTCTTTCCTCTATCTTCCTCTCTGTCTTCCTTTCCCTTCTGCCTCTTTCCTCTATCTTCCTCTCTGTCTTCCTTTCCCCTCGGCCTCTTTCCTCTATCTTCCTCTCTGTCTTCCTTTCCCTTCTGACTCTTTCCTCTATCTTCCTCTCTGTCTTCCTTTCCCCTCTGCCTCTTTCCTCTATCTTCCTCTCTGTCTTCCTTTCCCCTCTGCCTCTTTCCTCTGTCTTCTTCTCTGTCTTCCTTCCCTTCTGCCTCTTTCCTCTATCTTCCTCTCTGTCTTCCTTTCCCCTCTGCCTCTTTCCTCTATCTTCTTCTCTGTCTTCCTTTCCCCTCTGCCTCTTTCCTCTATCTTCCTCTCTGTCTTCCTTTCCCTTCTGCCTCTTTCCTCTATCTTCTTCTCTGTCTTCCTTTCCCCTCTGCCTCTTTCCTCTATCTTCCTCTCTGTCTTCCTTTCCCCTCTGCCTCTTTCCTCTATCTTCCTCTCTGTCTTCCTTTCCCCTCTGCCTCTTTCCTCTATCTTCCTCTCTGTCTTCCTTTCCCCTCTGCCTCTTTCCTCTATCTTCCTCTCTGTCTTCCTTTCCCCTCTGCCTCTTTCCTCTATCTTCCTCTCTGTCTTCCTTTCCCCTCTGCCTCTTTCCTCTGTCTTCCTCTCTGTCTTCCTTTCCCCTCTGTCTCTTTACTCTGTCTTCCTCTCTGTCTTCCTTTCCCCTCTGCCTCTTTCCTCTATCTTCCTCTCTGTCTTCCTTTCCCCTCTGCCTCTTTCCTCTATCATCCTCTCTGTCTTCCTTTCCCCTCTGCCTCTTTCCTCTATCTTCCTCTCTGTCTTCCTTTCCCTTCTGCCTCTTTCCTCTATCTTCTTCTCTGTCTTCCTTTCCCCTCTGCCTCTTTCCTCTATCTTCCTCTCTGTCTTCCTTTCCCTTCTGCCTCTTTACTCTGTCTTCCTCTCTGTCTTCCTTTCCCCTCTGCCTCTTTCCTCTATCTTCCTCTCTGTCTTCCTTTCCCCTCTGCCTCTTTCCTCTGTCTTCCTCTCTGTCTTCCTTTCCCCTCTGCCTCTTTCCTCTATCTTCCTCTCTGTCTTCCTTTCCCCTCTGCCTCTTTCCTCTGTCTTCCTCTCTGTCTTCCTTTCCCTTCTGCCTCTTTCCTCTATCTTCCTCTCTGTCTTCTTTTCCCCTCTGCCTCTTTCCTCTATCTTCCTCTCTGTCTTCCTTTCCCTTCTGCCTCTTTCCTCTATCTTCCTCTCTGTCTTCCTTTCCCCTCTGCCTCTTTCCTCTGTCTTCCTCTCTGTCTTCCTTTCCCTTCTGCCTCTTTCCTCTATCTTCCTCTCTGTCTTCTTTTCCCCTTTGCCTCTTTCCTCTATCTTCCTCTCTGTCTTCCTTTGCCTCTTTCCTCTATCTTCCTCTCTGTCTTCCTTTCCCCTCTGCCTCTTTCCTCTATCATCCTCTCTGTCTTCCTTTCCCCTCTGCCTCTTTCCTCTATCATCCTCTCTGTCTTCCTTTCCCCTCTGCCTCTTTCCTCTATCTTCTTCTCTGTCTTCCTTTCCCCTCTGCCTCTTTCCTCTGTCTTCTTCTCTGTCTTCCTTTCCCTTCTGCCTCTTTCCTCTATCTTCCTCTCTGTCTTCTTTTCCCCTTTGCCTCTTTCCTCTATCTTCCTCTCTGTCTTCCTTTGCCTCTTTCCTCTATCTTCCTCTCTGTCTTCCTTTCCCCTCTGCCTCTTTCCTCTATCATCCTCTCTGTCTTCCTTTCCCCTCTGCCTCTTTCCTCTATCATCCTCTCTGTCTTCCTTTCCCCTCTGCCTCTTTCCTCTATCTTCTTCTCTGTCTTCCTTTCCCCTCTGCCTCTTTCCTCTGTCTTCTTCTCTGTCTTCCTTTCCCCTCTGCCTCTTTCCTCTATCTTCTTCTCTGTCTTCCTTTCCCCTCTGCCTCTTTCCTCTGTCTTCTTCTCTGTCTTCCTTTCCCCTCTGCCTCTTTCCTCTATCTTCTTCTCTGTCTTCCTTTCCCCTCTGCCTCTTTCCTCTGTCTTCTTCTCTGTCTTCCTTTCCCTTCTGCCTCTTTCCTCTATCTTCCTCTCTGTCTTCCTTTCCCCTCTGCCTCTTTCCTCTGTCTTCTTCTCTGTCTTCCTTTCCCCTCTGCCTCTTTCCTCTATCTTCCTCTCTGTCTTCTTTTCCCCTCTGCCTCTTTCCTCTGTCTTCCTCTCTGTCTTCCTTTCCCTTCTGCCTCTTTCCTCTATCTTCCTCTCTGTCTTCCTTTCCCCTCTGCCTCTTTCCTCTGTCTTCTTCTCTGTCTTCCTTTCCCCTCTGCCTCTTTCCTCTATCTTCCTCTCTGTCTTCTTTTCCCCTCTGCCTCTTTCCTCTGTCTTCCTCTCTGTCTTCCTTTCCCCTCTGCCTCTTTCCTCTGTCTTCTTCTCTGTCTTCCTTTCCCTTCTGCCTCTTTCCTCTATCTTCCTCTCTGTCTTCTTTTCCCCTCTGCCTCTTTCCTCTGTCTTCTTCTCTGTCTTCCTTTCCCTTCTGCCTCTTTCCTCTATCTTCCTCTCTGTCTTCTTTTCCCCTCTGCCTCTTTCCTCTATCTTCCTCTCTGTCTTCCTTTCCCCTCTGCCTCTTTCCTCTGTCTTCTTCTCTGTCTTCCTTTCCCCTCTGCCTCTTTCCTCTATCTTCTTCTCTGTCTTCCTTTCCCCTCTGCCTCTTTCCTCTATCTTCCTCTCTGTCTTCCTTTCCCCTCTGCCTCTTTCCTCTATCTTCCTCTCTGTCTTCCTTTCCCCTCTGCCTCTTTCCTCTATCTTCCTCTCTGTCTTCCTTTCCCCTCTGCCTCTTTCCTCTGTCTTCCTCTCTGTCTTCCTTTCCCCTCTGTCTCTTTACTGTCTTCCTCTCTGTCTTCCTTTCCCCTCTGCCTCTTTCCTCTATCTTCCTCTCTGTCTTCCTTTCCCCTCTGCCTCTTTCCTCTATCATCCTCTCTGTCTTCCTTTCCCCTCTGCCTCTTTCCTCTATCTTCCTCTCTGTCTTCCTTTCCCTTCTGCCTCTTTCCTCTATCTTCTTCTCTGTCTTCCTTTCCCCTCTGCCTCTTTCCTCTATCTTCCTCTCTGTCTTCCTTTCCCTTCTGCCTCTTTCCTCTATCTTCTTCTCTGTCTTCCTTTCCCCTCTGCCTCTTTCCTCTATCTTCTTCTCTGTCTTCCTTTCCCCTTCTGCCTCTTTCCTCTATCTTCCTCTCTGTCTTCCTTTCCCCTCTGCCTCTTTCCTCTATCTTCCTCTCTGTCTTCCTTTCCCTTCTGCCTCTTTCCTCTATCTTCTTCTCTGTCTTCCTTTCCCCTCTGCCTCTTTCCTCTGTCTTCCTCTCTGTCTTTCTTTCCCCTCTGCCTCTTTCCTCTATCTTCCCCTCGGTCTTCCTTTCCCCTCTGCCTCTTTCCTCTGTCTTCCTCTCTGTCTTCCTTTCCCCTTTGCCTCTTTCCTCTATCTTCCTCTCTGTCTTCCTTTCCCCTCTGCCTCTTTCCTCTATCTTCTACTCTGTCTTCCTTTCCCTTCTGCCTCTTTCCTCTATCTTCTTCTCTGTCTTCCTTTCCCCTCTGCCTCTTTCCTCTGTCTTCCTCTCTGTCTTTCTTTCCCCTCTGCCTCTTTCCTCTATCTTCCTCTCTGTCTTCCTTCCCTTCTGACTCTTTCCTCTATCTTCCTCTCTGTCTTCCTTTCCCCTCTGCCTCTTTCCTCTGTCTTCCTCTCTGTCTTCCTTTCCCCTCTGCCTCTTTCCTCTGTCTTCCTCTCTGTCTTCCTTTCCCCTCTGCGTCTTTCCTCTGTCTTCCTCTCTATCTTCCTTTCCCTTCTGCCTCTTTCCTCTGTCTTCCTCTCTGTCTTCCTTTCCCCTCTGCCTCTTTCCTCTATCTTCCTCTCTGTCTTCCTTTCCCCTCTGCCTCTTTCCTCTATCTTCCTCTCTGTCTTCCTTTCCCTTCTGCCTCTTTCCTCTATCTTCCTCTCTGTCTTCCTTTCCCCTCTGCCTCTTTCCTCTGTCTTCCTCTCTGTCTTCCTTTCCCTTCTGCCTCTTTCCTCTATCTTCCTCTCTGTCTTCTTTTCCCCTTTGCCTCTTTCCTCTATCTTCCTCTCTGTCTTCCTTTGCCTCTTTCCTCTATCTTCCTCTCTGTCTTCCTTTCCCCTCTGCCTCTTTCCTCTATCATCCTCTCTGTCTTCCTTTCCCCTCTGCCTCTTTCCTCTATCATCCTCTCTGTCTTCCTTTCCCCTCTGCCTCTTTCCTCTATCTTCTTCTCTGTCTTCCTTTCCCCTCTGCCTCTTTCCTCTGTCTTCTTCTCTGTCTTCCTTTCCCTTCTGCCTCTTTCCTCTATCTTCCTCTCTGTCTTCTTTTCCCCTTTGCCTCTTTCCTCTATCTTCCTCTCTGTCTTCCTTTGCCTCTTTCCTCTATCTTCCTCTCTGTCTTCCTTTCCCTTCTGCCTCTTTCCTCTATCTTCTTCTCTGTCTTCCTTTCCCCTCTGCCTCTTTCCTCTATCTTCCTCTCTGTCTTCCTTTCCCTTCTGCCTCTTTCCTCTATCTTCTTCTCTGTCTTCCTTTCCCCTCTGCCTCTTTCCTCTATCTTCTTCTCTGTCTTCCTTTCCCCTTCTGCCTCTTTCCTCTATCTTCCTCTCTGTCTTCCTTTCCCCTCTGCCTCTTTCCTCTATCTTCCTCTCTGTCTTCCTTTCCCTTCTGCCTCTTTCCTCTATCTTCTTCTCTGTCTTCCTTTCCCCTCTGCCTCTTTCCTCTGTCTTCCTCTCTGTCTTTCTTTCCCCTCTGCCTCTTTCCTCTATCTTCCCCTCGGTCTTCCTTTCCCCTCTGCCTCTTTCCTCTATCTTCCTCTCTGTCTTCCTTTCCCCTCTGCCTCTTTCCTCTATCTTCCTCTCTGTCTTCCTTTCCCCTCTGCCTCTTTCCTCTATCTTCTACTCTGTCTTCCTTTCCCTTCTGCCTCTTTCCTCTATCTTCTTCTCTGTCTTCCTTTCCCCTCTGCCTCTTTCCTCTGTCTTCCTCTCTGTCTTTCTTTCCCCTCTGCCTCTTTCCTCTATCTTCCTCTCTGTCTTCCTTCCCTTCTGACTCTTTCCTCTATCTTCCTCTCTGTCTTCCTTTCCCCTCTGCCTCTTTCCTCTGTCTTCCTCTCTGTCTTCCTTCCCTTCTGACTCTTTCCTCTATCTTCCTCTCTGTCTTTCTTTCCCCTCTGCCTCTTTCCTCTATCTTCCTCTCTGTCTTCCTTCCCTTCTGACTCTTTCCTCTATCTTCCTCTCTGTCTTCCTTTCCCCTCTGCCTCTTTCCTCTATCTTCTACTCTGTCTTCCTTTCCCTTCTGCCTCTTTCCTCTATCTTCTTCTCTGTCTTCCTTTCCCCTCTGCCTCTTTCCTCTGTCTTCCTCTCTGTCTTTCTTTCCCCTCTGCCTCTTTCCTCTATCATCCTCTCTGTCTTCCTTTCCCTTCTGCCTCTTTCCTCTATCTTCCTCTCTGTCTTCCTTTCCCCTCTGCCTCTTTCCTCTATCTTCCTCTCTGTCTTCCTTTCCCCTCTGCCTCTTTCCTCTGTCTTCCTCTCTGTCTTCCTTTCCCCTCTGCCTCTTTCCTCTGTCTTCCTCTCTGTCTTCCTTTCCCCTCTGCCTCTTTCCTCTGTCTTCCTCTCTATCTTCCTTTCCCCTCTGCGTCTTTCCTCTGTCTTCCTCTCTGTCTTCCTTTCCCCTCTGCCTCTTTCCTCTATCTTCCTCTCTGTCTTCCTTTCCCCTCTGCCTCTTTCCTCTGTCTTCCTCTCTCTCTTCCTTTCCCCTCTGCCTCTTTCCTCTGTCTTCCTCTCTGTCTTCCTTTCCCCTCTGCCTCTTTCCTCTATCTTCCTCTCTCTCTTCCTTTCCCCTCTGCCTCTTTCCTCTATCTTCCTCTCGGTCTTCCTTTCCACCTTCTGCCTCTTTCCTCTGTCTTCCTCTCTGTCTTCCTTTCCCCTCTGCCTCTTTCCTCTGTCTTCCTCTCTGTCTTCCTTTCCCCTCTGCCTCTTTCCTCTATCTTCCTCTCTGTCTTCCTTTCCCCTCTGCCTCTTTCCTCTGTCTTCCTCTCTGTCTTCCTTTCCCCTCTGCCTCTTTCCTCTATCTTCCTCTCTGTCTTCCTTTCCCCTCTGCCTCTTTCCTCTGTCTTCCTCTCTCTCTTCCTTTCCCCTCTGCCTCTTTCCTCTATCTTCCTCTCTGTCTTCCTTTCCACCTTCTGCCTCTTTCCTCTGTCTTCCTCTCTGTCTTCCTTTCCCCTCTGCCTCTTTCCTCTGTCTTCCTCTCTGTCTTCCTTTCCCCTCTGCCTCTTTCCTCTATCTTCCTCTCTGTCTTCCTTTCCCCTCTGCCTCTTTCCTCTGTCTTCCTCTCTGTCTTCCTTTCCCCTCTGCCTCTTTCCTCTATCTTCCTCTCTGTCTTCCTTTCCCCTCTGCCTCTTTCCTCTATCTTCCTCTCTGTCTTCCTTTCCCTTCTGCCTCTTTCCTCTGTCTTCCTCTCTGTCTTCCTTTCCCCTCTGCCTCTTTCCTCTGTCTTCCTCTCTGTCTTCCTTTCCCTTCTGCCTCTTTCCTCTGTCTTCCTCTCTGTCTTCCTTTCCCCTCTGTCTCTTTCCTCTGTCTTCCTCTCTCTCTTCCTTTCCCCTCTGCCTCTTTCCTCTGTCTTCCTCTCTGTCTTCCTTTCCCCTCTGCCTCTTTCCTCTGTCTTCCTCTCTGTCTTCCTTTCCCCTCTGCGTCTTTCCTCTGTCTTCCTCTCTGTCTTCCTTTCCCCTCTGCCTCTTTCCTCTATCTTCCTCTCTGTCTTCCTTTCCCCTCTGCCTCTTTCCTCTGTCTTCCTCTCTCTCTTCCTTTCCCCTCTGCCTCTTTCCTCTGTCTTCCTCTCTGTCTTCCTTTCCCCTCTGCCTCTTTCCTCTATCTTCCTCTCTCTCTTCCTTTCCCCTCTGCCTCTTTCCTCTATCTTCCTCTCTGTCTTCCTTTCCACCTTCTGCCTCTTTCCTCTGTCTTCCTCTCTGTCTTCCTTTCCCCTCTGCCTCTTTCCTCTGTCTTCCTCTCTGTCTTCCTTTCCCCTCTGCCTCTTTCCTCTGTCTTCCTCTCTGTCTTCCTTTCCCCTCTGCCTCTTTCCTCTATCTTCCTCTCTGTCTTCCTTTCCCCTCTGCCTCTTTCCTCTGTCTTCCTCTCTGTCTTCCTTTCCCCTCTGCCTCTTTCCTCTATCTTCCTCTCTGTCTTCCTTTCCCCTCTGCCTCTTTCCTCTGTCTTCCTCTCTCTCTTCCTTTCCCCTCTGCCTCTTTCCTCTATCTTCCTCTCTGTCTTCCTTTCCCCTCTGCCTCTTTCCTCTATCTTCCTCTCTGTCTTCCTTTCCCTTCTGCTTCTTTCCTCTGTCTTCCTCTCTGTCTTCCTTTCCCCTCTGCCTCTTTCCTCTGTCTTCCTCTCTGTCTTCCTTTCCCCTCTGCCTCTTTCCTCTATCTTCTTCTCTGTCTTCCTTTCCCCTCTGCCTCTTTCCTCTATCTTCTTCTCTGTCTTCCTTTCCCCTCTGCCTCTTTCCTCTATCTTCCTCTCTGTCTTCCTTTCCCCTCTGCCTCTTTCCTCTATCTTCCTCTCTGTCTTCCTTTCCCTTCTGCCTCTTTCCTCTGTCTTCCTCTCTGTCTTCCTTTCCCTCTGCCTCTTTCCTCTGTCTTCCTCTCTGTCTTCCTTTCCCCTCTGCCTCTTTCCTCTATCTTCTTCTCTGTCTTCCTTTCCCCTCTGCCTCTTTCCTCTATCTTCTTCTCTGTCTTCCTTTCCCCTCTGCCTCTTTCCTCTGTCTTCTTCTCTGTCTTCCTTTCCCCTCTCCCTCTTTCCTCTATCTTCCTCTCTGTCTTCCTTTCCCCTCTGCCTCTTTTCTCTATCTTCCTCTCTGTCTTCATTTCCCCTCTGCCTCTTTCCTCTGTCTTCCTCTCTATCTTCCTTTCCCCTCTGCGTCTTTCCTCTGTCTTCCTCTCTGTCTTCCTTTCCCCTCTGCCTCTTTCCTCTGTCTTCCTCTCTGTCTTCCTTTCCCCTCTGCCTCTTTCCTCTGTCTTCCTCTCTGTCTTCCTTTCTTCTCTGCCTCTTTCCTCTGTCTTCCTCTCTGTCTTCCTTTCCCCTCTGCCTCTTTCCTCTATCTTCTTCTCTGTCTTCCTTTCCCACTCTGCTTCCCCCTGCTTCTCCCTCTTTATGCCTCTCTCTACCTTTATTATTTATTTCCTTTCCTATGAATCTCTCTGCAGATCTCCCTCCTTTGTCTCTTTCCCTTTCCCCATCTACCTCACTATTCTTTAATCCCTCTACATCTCTTCCTTCTTCTCTCTCACATCCTCCTCACACTCACCTTCCCTATCTCTGGTCTCCATGTCTTTCTATTCCCCTTCCGTCTCTCTTTCCCCTCACCTCTTCCCTCTCTTTCTCTCCCTTTCCCCCACTGGCTTAAAGGGATAGTAATACTTAAAATGTAAAAATATGTATATTGTAGGGTTTATCCCCACTGAGTAAAACAAGAGTACTCCCACTGCTGAAAGGTGTTTCATTCAAAAGTTATTAATTTTCAAAGTTGAATTATTTTAGGTGCAATATCACAGTGGCCTGAAATTGTACAGTGGCGCTATTGCTACACGATCCTATGGACAGCTCTGGTCCCGGGACCATAAATCTCCATAGGATGGTGTAGCAACAGCGCCACTGTACAATTTCAGGCCACTGTGATATTGCACCTAAAAAATTCACCTTTGAAAATGAATAACTTTTGAATGAAACACCTCTCAGCAGTGGGAGTACTCTTGTTTTACTCAGGGGGATAAACCCTACAACATATATTTTTACATTTTAAGTATTACTATTCCTTTAATCCTCCTCTTCCCTTTATCTCTTCTGTCCTCCCTGCCTCGCCAGTCAGTCTGTCTCCTTTTTCTTTCTTTCTCTTTTTTCTCTCTTCTTTTTCTCTTTTTTCTTTCTTTTTCTCTCTTTTTTTTCCTCATTTACGATTTATTTCTCCCCGCTATTTCTCCATTTCCTCTAGTCTCTCCCTTTCCATTCCCAGCTCAGTCTGTCTCTCTCCTCCTCCCCCATGTCACTTATTTTTCTCTGTGTGTCTCTTGTTTCATTTCCTCCTGTGTCTCGCACTTCTATACCCGCTGTACCCCTCACTTCATTACCCCACTCTCCTCCTCCTCCCTCCGTCTATTCCATCTGCCATTTCTACCTTTTACCTCCTCATCTATCTCTCTCACTCCCCCTGTTTCTTACCTCAATTCCCTTTGTACTAATGATATTGCTTTGATTTAATTATTGGTAATTGTTATCATTTTATTACGTGCTGGTAATTGGTTTATTATTAGGGAGGAATTGCGGGTATAGTTAATAACGTATAATGAGATCTCTTGGAAACCGATGTTGTCTATTCATCTCTGCTTTGATAAGAGGAGGGTCACACTGCATTGCCTTACCTCTGTGGGATTAATCAGAGCTTGGAGTTCTCTGAGGCCAATGCGCTAAGAGCAAGAGGACCAAATTCTGGGACAAGCCAACAGCATAGCGGGAAACAAATAAATATGGTGCAGACTGGTTTTGCATCCAAGGGGTTTTAAATTATAAGATTTTCTATTTTTCCTTTAGGGTGCAGTTGGTTTGCTCCAAATATTTTAAAATACAATATCTGCTGCCAATGGTAGCCCAATAGTCCATCCATTCAGCTGGCTGCCCAATTAGCCATCCATCCAGCTAGCAGTCCAATAGACTATCCATCCAGCTGGCACCCAGTAGACAGTCCATCCAGCTGGCAGCCCATTAGAACATCCATTCAGCCGGCAGCCCAGTAGACAGTCCATCTAGCTGGTAGCACAGTAGACATCCATCCAGCTGGCAGCCCATTAGAACATCAATCAAGCTGGCAGCCCAGTAGACAGTGAATCCAGCTGGCAGCACAGTAGACATACATTCAGTTGGCAGCCAGTTATAACATACATTGAGCTGGCAGCACAGTAGACATACATTCAGTTGGCAGCCAGTTAGAACATACATTGAGCTGGCAGCCCAGTAGACAGTCCATCTAGCTGGTAGCACAGTAGACATCCATCCAGCTGGCAGCCCAGTAAACAGTAAATCCAGCTGGCAGCACAGTAGACATACATTCAGCTGGCAGCCAGTTAGAACATACATTGAGCTGGCAGCACAGTAGACATACATTCAGTTGGCAGCCAGTTAGAACATACATTGAGCTGGCAGCACAGTAGACAGTCCATCCAGCTGGAAGCCCATTAGAACATGCATCCAGCTGGAGGGCCAGTAGACAGTCCATCTAGCTGGCAGCACAGTAGACATACATCCAGCTGGAGGGCCGTTAGACAGTCCATCCAGCTGGCAGCACAGTAGACAGTCCATCCAGCTGGAAGCCCATTAGAACATGCATCCAGCTGGAGGGCCAGTAGACAGTCCATCTAGCTGGCAGCACAGTAGACATACATCCAGCTGGAGGGCCGTTAGACAGTCCATCCAGCTGGCAGCACAGTAGACAATCCATCCAGCTGGAGGGCCAGTAGACAGTCCATCCAGCTGGCAGCACAGTAGACATAAATCAAACTGGCAGCCCATTAGAATATCCTTCCAGCTGGCAGCTCAACAGACCATCCATCCAGCTGGCAACCCAAGAGATAATCCATCCAACTGGCAGCCTGATTGTCCATCCAACCAACTGGCAGCCCAACAGACCATCTATCTGGCAGGCAGCCTGACCGAAAATCCAGCTGGTAACACAATAGAATATCCAGCTGTCAGCCCAATAGAATATTCATCTTGGTGGGATACATGTTTGAATTTTCCACAATCTCTGTTGATGTCTTCTCCAGACCTTTCTCATCTTCATATTCAAGGTCCTGCCGGATCCCTTCTCATTCTGTAATTCAATGTGTTGCTCCATCTAGGCCATTCTGGGACATTTCTTGTCCTCTCACTCAAATATCTGCTCCTTCCTGGCCCTGCCAGGCCCTTTCTCATCCTGTCACTCAATATTTTGCTCCTTCCAGGTCCTGCCGGGGCATTTCTTGTCCTGTCATTCAATATTCTGTTCCTTCCTGTTCCAGCCGTGTCCTTTCTCATCCTGTCATCAATGTTCTTGTCAAGGTTTGGCTGAGCTGCTCTAACTCTGCCTAATGATTCTGATGTCTGAGTTAATCTAGTGCTCTGCTATCCATTGCTGCTGCCTTCTGAGTTGCTGGGTCAGGCTGAATCAGCTGACCTCTCTGATTACTCACCTGACTGTTATCAGCCAACCCTCTCAGGGTATTTAAAGCAGCATAGCTCACTTCCTGATTGTCCTTGTGTTTGTTACATAGTTACATAGTAATTTAGGTTGAAAAAAGACTTGCGTCCATCCAGTTCAACCCTTTTCCTATTCCTGTTTACCATCGCTGACCCAAAAAAAGGCATCTGACTCCAAATGGCAATCAGACTTCTCCCTGGATCAACAAGCCCTAACTAAATATTAATCCCAATACTAACGTACATAGCCCTCTATATTATGCTCTTTTAAATAAGTATCCAGGCCCCTTTTAAAGGCATCTAATGTATTTGATAGCACCACCTCCTCAGGAAGTGCATTCCATACCTTTATTGTCCTTACTGTAAAGAAACCCTTCCGCTGTTGTAGATTAAATCTCCTTTCCTCAAGTCTAAGCGGGTGGCCCCTTGTCCTGTGTACTGTTCTGTTAATGAACAGGTCTTTTGAAAGCCCTTTATATGGGCCTTGAACATATTTATATAGTGTTATCATATCCCCTCTAAGACGCTGTTTCTCTAGTGTGTACAAGTTTAACTTTTCTAGCCTCTCTTCATAACTAAAGCTTTGCATTCCCCTTACTAGTTTTGTAGCCCTCCTCTGCACTTTCTCTAGTTCCATAATGTCCTTCTTCAGAAAGGGCGCCCAGAATTGAACAGCATATTCTAGGTGGGGTCTTACCATGCACCTGTAAAGAGGCAGAATTATATCTTCCTCCCTTGAGTCAATACCCCTTTTAATACATGCCAATATCTTATTGGCCTTTGCAGCTGCCAGTTGTCACTGCATGCTACTGCTAAGTCTATTGTCTACCATTACTCCCAAATCCTTTTCATTAGTAGATTTCCCCAGAGAAACACCATTTAAACTATATGTTGCATTTTTATTATTATACCTAAAATGCATAACTTTACACTTGTCTATATTGAATCTCATTTGCCATTTGCCTGCCCAGTTGCCACTGGCTGCTGTGGATTTTCCTGAGCTCCTGTTTAGCTGTGTTCCTGACCTTTGGCTTGTTCCTAACAGTGCAGACTTCTGTGTTCCTGACACTTGGCTTGTTCCTGACATCACAGATCTCCGTATTCCTGACCCCGGCTTGGCTGCGTACCTGTCTTGGTTCCTGACCCCGGCTTATCTTTTGGTTTAGACTTTTGGATGACGATTTTGCTTTGTTTGCTTTTGTTATTTTAATAAAGGTGTTTTGCAATTTACATTTTTGTGTCTGTCTGGTTCCTGGTCCCTAACAGTTCTGCTCTTTCCAGGTCATGCCAGATCTGTTCTCATCCTGTCACTCAATACTCTGCTCCTTCCAGGTTCAATGTGATGCTTATTTCAGGTCTTGACAAGTCCTTTCTCGTCCTGTCACTCAATGTGATGCTCATTTCAAGTCCTGTCAGGATATTTCAGTCCTACCATTCAATTCTCTGTTTCTTCCAGGTCATGCCAGGTCCATTCTCATCTTGTCATTCAATGTGATGCTCCTTTCAGGTTCTGCGAGTTACTTTCTTGTCCTGTCATTCAATGTGCTTGTCCTTTCTTGTCCTGCCATTCAACATACTTCCCCTTCCATTTCATGCCAGGAACTTATTTATCCTGTCATTGAATGTGCAGACTGGAAGGACTTATGCTGAATGACAGGATCACAATAGACCTGGAAGGATCTAGAGAAGTAAATAATGGTGATTATCAGCAAATTGAAACATGCCACTCTACATATAGATTCCTTCACTGGCTGCCAGGATAGTACAATGTATTACCTGCAATGAAATCTACTCCTAAATCAGCAGCTTTGTCTACAATTCCTTTGTGGTCAGATGGCAAGTCTATTGAGACAAAACAATTGTGTATTGTGTAATAAATAAAATATTGATGAGTCCATATCACCCTTGTTGATCTAGAGGCAAAAAACTATTGAAGCATTCCCAATTAAGTCCCAAAAGGCAGTCAGATATTTCCTTGGATCAAATCATGCACTGTAACCAAAATCACCATTATTTTTATTGTTCTGAGCTAGAAATGTTTCCAATCTGTTTTTTGAAGCATCTGCTACCTGCCAACACAGCTTCCTGATACAAAGCATTCACAGTCGTACTGCCCTTACAGTAAAAAACAAAATTCTGCCTTTGTTTTAGTCAAAAGCACCTTTCCTCTGATCTTAATGGACGCCCTTATTTTCTTCCTCAGTTTTTTGAGTAAATATTTCCACCTATAGTTCTTTGTATTGACCTTGAATATACTTGTAAATAGAAACCATATCACCATTTAGATATCTTGATGTTGATTGTACTTGTGTGTGTCTGGCACTGTGAGAAGCTGAAATGAAATGTTGTACCTCACTTGATAGACAGGAATAACAGGACGCCAATTATCCCCACACCTTACATGCACATTAACAGTGCTGTACTGATAAGCACTGAGTATAATAAATGTATTTACAGCAAAGGGAGACATACAGACTACATTTCCAGTAAAAATGTCAACTTCTTGTCTGTCTAGAAGCTCTTCTAATGCATTTTGTGCATCCAAGAAATTGCTTTATGCAGATTTTTACACAGAGACGTAGATAGAAGCCACCGGGACCTGGTGCAAGAATTGCCATGGGCCCCCCCCGACCACACTGGCCCCCTCATCCACATTGGCCACCTCCACATTGCCCCTTCATCTCCACAATGCTCCCTTCATCTCCACAATGCCCCCTTCATCTCCACATTGCCCCTTCCACAATGCCCCCATCTTCACATTGCCCCTTCATCTCCACATTGCCCCTTCCACAATGCCCCCATCTTCACATTGCCCCTTCATCTCCACAATGCCCCTTCATCTCCACAATGACCCTTTCATCTCCACAATGCCCCCTTCATCTCCACATTGCCCCTTCCACAATGCCCCCATCTTCACATTGCCCCTTCATCTCCACAATGCCCCCCTTCATCTCCACAATGCCCCCTTCATCTCCACATTGCCCCTTCCACAATGCCCCCATCTTCACATTGCCCCTTCATCTCCACATTGCCCTTTCCGCAATACCCCTGGCCCTACCTCCAGTCCCTGGTGGTCTAGCGGCACGGCTGGACAGATCTGTGCCTCCTTCAGCACACATCTCTAGAACTGAAGCTCCTGCGCGGTCCTCTAGTAATGTAGAGGCTGGGAGATGATGTCATGATGATGTCATCTCACAGCGCTCTGTATTATTAGAACGGCGCGCCGAGTGGGAGATCAGCTAAGCGACTGCTGCGGGCGACGGGGTTGCAGGGGGTGACCGTGCCCCTGGAGTGACGGGCCCGGTCGCAGGTCCAACCCCTTGTGACTCCTATTGTTACGCCACTGTTTTTACATTGAGTCATCAAAATACATGCATTTTGTCATTTGTCTCTGTAGTAGCTTAGATCTTCCATTACAGTAAGAGGCACAGGTATCAATTTGTCATTAAGCCGAAAATAGTTTACAAACATAATTGTGACTGATTTGTACCCAATTATTAAACAAAATGAGGCAGACATGTAAAACTGGGGACATCTCAAAAGCGAACTCCCAGAAATTGGGTAATAAATAGAATAGGAACAAATTAAGACAATTCTATTCAATGATTCTAGGTACACGTGCACACAGCTTGGTAAGGAACTCGGCAGGTAGGTTGTTCCAAACATCTTGGAGAACTAACCACAGTTCCTCTGTGGATTTAGGAGCCTCAGTTGCTTCTTTCTCTTCATGTAATCCCAGAAAGACTCCATGATGTTAAGATCAGGGCTCTGTGGGGTCCATACCATCATTTCCAGGACTCCTTCTTCTTCTTTACGCTTAAGATAGTTCTTAATGACTTTGGCTGTATGACTGGGGTCATTATCATGCTGCAGAATACATTTGGGGCCAATCAGATTCTTCCCTGATGGTATTGCATAATCGATAAGTATCTGGCTGTACTTCTCAGCATTGAGGAGCCCATTAATTCTGACCAAATCAGCAACTTAATTTGCAGAAATGCAGTCCCAAACTTGTAAGGAACCTCCACCATGCTTCAATGTTGCCTGCAGATACTCATTCGTGTACCGCTCTCCAGCCTTCAGCAAACAAACTGCCTTCTGCTATAGCCAAATATTTGAAATTTTGACTAATCAGTCCAGAGCACCTGCTGCCATTTTTCTGCATAGTTTAGTCACTCAACCTTGTTCCCACATCGGAGGCATGGCTTTTTGGCCGTAAGTGTTCAATGACCAGACTTCTCTGTACAGTAGGGGGTGTACAAGGCCCTGTTTGGCTGCTATGTTCTCTTCTGATTGATCCTTGGCTTTGTCTGACTTTCCGCTCCGGATCGAGACCTAGTGGCTTTGTCTGACTACCCAATCTGTGTATGACCCTGGCTTGTCCGACTACCTGCTCTGTTTTGACCTTGGCTGTGGCTGACTACCAGATTTGGCTCTTGACTGTGGCTTGTCTGACTTATGCTCTATGATGTCCTTCGATCCAGTCTGACTACCACCTGTCCTGGCTAGTTATGGGCGTGCTCCATAGGTGTAGATCAACTGCTACCTCTGTGGTAGAGTTGCTGGTTGCCTCTCGCTCTGTTGCCTCCATTCTTTGCACTGTATCAGTTGCCTCCTGGTTCTGTTGCATACACTCCTCTCTGTGGCCTATATACTGTGCGGCCTTGGCATACTTACTGGTGTTTTCTTCTTCCCTTCCCACTAAATTCCCTAAGATCCCTTTGGCTGATTTAGGGGGACTGGACAGCATTGGTTCATTACTGCTGGTCACTTCCTCCTCCCCAGACTCAGTGGACACATAATAAGGGTCCTTCCAGTTCCTCCTTTTGCTGCTCATAGTGATGGGAGTCACTATGATCCTCTTTTGCCTCAGTTTTCACAATAAATAACAGCAGAACAGGACAGCACGTCCATCTCGCTCTGTAGCTGCTTCCATTGTGTCTGCCTTCCACAAATACGTAACGTTTTTATAGCAAAAAATCGAAAACAACATAAATCAATGGGAGGAAACTTTCTAGCCACTAAAAAGTTGGCGGGGAATTTTGGCCCGTGGGCGAAAAACACAGATATTGTACTCGTTATTTGAAAAGTGGAATTTCTCATGAAAAAGCAGACAACAACATGGTTTTCATGGAATTTCTCACAGGAACACGGCAGCAACTTTCACCCATTCCTAAAGATCACCAGAACCATCATCATAGGAAACAGACCATAACTGATATCTTGTCTGGGCAGGACAGTTAAAGACACTTGGGATTAGTCATTTGTTGAACCTTCAGCTCTCGTGGACTACAAATTCCATCACCCCAACCGTGTGATTGTTAGAGTTGTCACAAATGCTTAAATGAGTATACACACACATACACAAACACCTGTACACACACAAACATGAACACATTAACAAACTCACACACATTCATATACATGTAAACACATACAATGGGAGTTATGATCCATAAGGAGCTGGAGAGCCATTTGTTTCCCACCTATTACCTTTCAGTTCATGATTTATCCTGTAAATCATACGATAGTCTCCAGATTCTCTATTTTCAAGGGTGTGTCTGTAACTGACTCAGAATTTAGTGTCAGACGAGAATATCATTACAACACCTGTCAGTTATATAAAGTCAAAAAACAAACCGGCTCTGGATCCAGTCTTTGATACTGTTGAAATATAGCTCTGCTATGCTCCCCAAAGCCCTTGCATCTTGCTTTACATGCATCAGACAGTAAATAGTATGTGTTACTAAGGGCCAAGGGCTCGATCCAAATGTTGGCGTCGCCCGAAAAAACTGGAGACGCTGGTTTTAACGTCAATTGAGCAATGCAAATGTTCTACTAGAAACAAGCGACGCCAGTTCTGAAACAGACATCGCCCGTCGCCAGAACAGCAAGATCTCACCCATAGAGGATAATGTACAAACGACGCCAAAAGCTATTCAAATGTTGGAGTTAGGGCTAACTCGCGTTAAATTGCAACATTTCTCTCCAGAAATCTAACGCCTATTTTTTTGGAGTACAGCACACAAGTCAGAGTAGAAAACCATCGTCTCCAGTTCTGAACAGCATTCTCTGTGCTTTTCCCTACCCAGCCACTAGGGGAACACAGAGAAGGCTTTCAGCACCATGGACAGCTTTGAATGCCATAGGGATGTGCACTGCTCACCCCTGTGGCATTCAAAGGGTTAAAATCAATAAAACTAGTACACCAAGCAGTACACAATGCCCCTTCCACATCCCCCCCCATTACTATGTCACATATATTGCATATATGTGACATACTAACCCCATCCACATCCACCTCATGGACTTCCATGTAGTGGACAAATCTGTCTTTTATTCCACAATTAACCCTTTGAGTACCAGAGAGGTAGGAAAGCATTGCTTAGCATGTTTCCTACCCCTCTGGTACCCAAAGGGTTAATAGGCAACGTATGGACTACATACCTTGCCTATATATATATGTGTGTGTGTTTTAAACTTTTGTTTTATTAAAATACTATTATTAGACAGTTTAACTTAGATCTCGTTCATTGTTAACCCCCTACCTCCTGTGTCCCATTGCTATTAGTACTTTTGCTCCACTCTTCTTCAAACTGAGAGTGGAGCAAAAGTACTAAAAGCAAAGGGACACAGTAAGTAGGGCATCATGAATGGCTGAAATCTAAGTTAACCCTTTGAGTGCCAGAGTGGTACGCAACGCATTGCAAAGCAATGCGTTGCGTACCACTCTGGCACTCAAAGGGTTAAAATACAACTGAGGGAGCAGACTGCCCTGTGACTGCAGCGCTTCCCTCAGCTTTATTTATACATTCTTTATTTTTTATTATTATTTATTTATTATTCTTATTTATTTTTTATTATTATTTATTTATTATTCATCCCCTTGCTGCGGGCGGCTGTGAAGCCCGCAGCATAATAAAACCCTGGTGCATTATGAGGTATTGGAGAAAGCGGGAGGAGGGGGCAGAGACATTGGAGGAAGCGGGTGGTAGACTTGTACTTGCTGCCCGCTTCCTCCAATACCTCTCCTCTAGCGGTGGCATTGTGCCAGGCTGCCTGATCGCCTTGTGCAAATCGTCCCTTTGCACAAGGCGTTGTACAATGTTGTACAACCACCCGCTTCCTCCAATGTCTCTGCCCCTCCTCCCGCTTTCTCCAATAGCTGTCTATAGTGAGCATGGCTTTATTATGCTGCGGGCTTCACAGCCGCCCGCAGCAAGAGGGGATGAATAATAAATAAATAATAATAAAAAATAAATAAGAATAATAAATAAATAATAATAAAAAATAAAGAATGTATAAATAAAGCTGAGGGAAGCGCTGCAGTCACAGTGCAGCCTGCTCCCTCAGTTGTATGTTAACCCTTTGAGTGCCAGAGTGGTACTCAACGCATTGCTTTGCAATGCATTGCGTACCACTCTGGCACTCAAAGGGTTAACTTAGATCTCAACCATTCATGATGCCCTACTTACTGTGTCCCTTTGCTTTTAGTACTTTTGCTCCACTCTCAGTTTGAAGAAGAGTGGAGCAAAAGTACTAATAGCAATGGGACACAGGAGGTAGGGGGTTAACAATGAACGAGATCTAAGTTAAACTGTCTAATAATAGTATTTTAATAAAACAAAAGTTTAAAACACACACACACATATATATATAGGCAAGGTATGTAGTCCATACGTTGCCTATTAACCCTTTGGGTACCAGAGGGGTAGGAAAGATGCTAAGCAATGCTTTCCTACCTCTCTGGTACTCAAAGGGTTAATTGTGGAATAAAAGACAGATTTGTCCACTACATGGAAGTCCATGAGGTGGATGTGGATGGGGTTAGTATGTCACATATATGCAATATATGTGACATACTAAGGGGGGGGGATGTGGAAGGGGCATTGTGTAGTGCTTGGTGTACTAGTTTTATTGATTTTAACCCTTTGAATGCCACAGGGGTGAGCCGTGCACATCCCTATGGCATTCAAAGCTGTCCATGGTGCTGAAAGCCTTCTCTGTGTTCCCCTAGTGGCTGGGTAGGGAAGCACAGAGAAAGCTGTTCAGAACTGGAGACGTGGGTTTTGGATTTTCTTACTGAACTTGATACTTTGGGGTGCTGTGATTGGCTGTGGTGCTAGGTAACATTTTTATCGTGTGTTTTTAGGTAAGATTTTCTATGCGACGCAGGTTTAAGATTAACGTGTATTTTGTTGGTTATCGCTCGTTAGGCTTTCTGGGTAAGGACGATTTGGATCTCACGTTACCCGGTCTTGCTTAACGAGCGAAGGCAGTTTTTTTCTTCACGTTGGTTTTAACGCCAACATTTGAATCGAGCCCCAAATCTGCCTTGCTAAATTTTATCAGTAACTGTACATTTTGTTGCCACTTTGTCATCAAGCATACGGTGACTTGGCGCCTTTAACTTTAGAAAATCAACCCTGTGGCCACATATCAACCAATCAAAAGCTGCTTAGGGCTCTAAACAGACAATGACATTATACAACACTGCAGAATAAGTTGGTGCTATACAAATAAACAAGATAAATGATGTGAGAGGCTCTGAGCAGAAACAGAAGCATGTTGACTGTTCTCCAGCTAGTCACCACTCATGAGCATCACATTTTAGCTCTCTAGTTCCATTACAGAGGAGACATTTCAACATAATTATTAGACTAATCCCACCCATAAGGGCAGTGTAGTTCTAAAATGATGGGCAAGTCCCCTCTGCACAGAAAATACCACCATCCCAGACGTACGTTTTGGCATTGTTCTTGCTTTATCAGTGAGGTGCAGCTGGTTTCCATCTGCACTGAGAACAAGGGGTCCATGTCTTGATTACCATTTACTCTTAGGGAGAGACCCTAAGGGCTAGATTTAAAGGGATAGTAATACTTCGTTTTAACTTTATTTTATTTTGTAGGCATTAAAAAAACATGAAGAATGATATAAGTCTTATCTCTCAAACCTTTATGGTTTAAGAGATATTCACAAGCAAAGTTTCCCCCTCCCGCCCCTTTTTCCTAGTGTAAGTCATCTCTTCTCAGATGTGGAATCCAGTCCATAGACCAGACAGATAACAGCAGGGGACAATCTTCTTCCTATGAGAACAATGAAAGCCCTGCCCCCCTTTTACCTAGTGTAAGCAATCTCTTCTCAGATGTGAATCTAGTTGTAAGACCAGACAGATAACAGAAGGGGACAATCTTCTTCCTATGAGAACAATGAAAGCCCTGCCCCCCTTTTACCTAGTGTAAGCAATCTCTTCTCAGATGTGGAATGCAGTCCATAGACCAGACAGATAACAGCAGGGGACAATCTTCTTCCTATGAGAACAATGAAATCCCTGCCCCCCTTGACAAGTTTTTCAGGTTTTTCCCTTATCTTAATTGAAGATTGTCCCTCTCTGCAGTTTACCTGGGCACCTCCCTTCTGATCTGGCTGAACGGGGGGGGGGATACTTTGCTTGTGAATATCTCTTAAACCATAAAGGTCTGAGAGATAAGACTTATATCGTTCTTCATGTTTTTTTAATCCCTACAAAATAAAATAAAGATAAAACAAAGTATTACTATTAGTGATGATCGAGCACCCCGATGCTCGGGTGTTCGGGTGCTCTGGCCGAGCGCCCCCGGAGGCTCGAGTGCTCGGCCGAGCACCCGAGCCCCATTGAAGTCAATGGGAGGACTCGAGCATTACACCAGGCACCCCCTGCTCTGATGAGGGGAGGGTGCCTGGTTCATAGGAAAAGGTCAGAAAATGATGGAAACACCACAGAAATGGTTCAGGGACAGCATAGGGAGGATGTCTGGATGCATCTTGGACTCCAACGTCGCTGCTGGGAACTATGTTTCGCCCGTAGTACGCCATTTTTACAGACTGACCGTAAAACACACAAAAAGGAAGATAAAAACGATTTTAGGCGAAAAATTGTTACCAAACAGTATTTGCTGTATATTTACTTGAACTATCAGGATCACGTCCACTTCCCTGTCCCTTTTTACCCGCCTTCTTCATATTAAACGGAATATATGCCGGTAATCTGCGGCTAGGCACACGAAACAGAATGTGACGCTAATCTGCGGCTAGGCACAGTGAACGGAATATGTGACGTTAATTTGTGAATTTGCACACTAAACAGAATGTGACAATAATCTATGGCTAGGCACACGTTTAAAATGGCCCTTTTTGTCACTGCGTTGTAAAATCATTGGCCCTGTGCACCTAACAGAATATGTCAGCTTGTCACTGCACTGTGAAATATTTGTCCCTGTGCACCTAGTACAATGTCACCTTAGAACATGTCCCCCCCCACAAAAAAATGAAATTCTGCCACCCCCCAAAAAAATTAAATGCTGCCCCCACACACAACAGTCCTAAAAAGGACTTTTGGGTCTTGAAAGAGTTTCAACAGTTTTATTCTCCCTACACTGACTTCCTGTGCATCTAGTATTATATGTCACCTTATAAATATCCCCCCCACAAAAAAAAGGAAATTGTGTCCCCCCAAACAAAATATAAATGCTGCCCCCACACACAACAGTCCTAAAAAGGACTTTTGGGTCTTGAAAGAGTTTCAACAATTTTATTCTCCCTACACTGACTTCCTGTGCATCTAGTATTATATGTCACCTTATAAATATCCCCCCCACAAAAAATAGGAAATTGTGCCCCCCCAAACAAAATATAAATGCTGCCCCCACACACAACAGTCCTAAAAAGGACTTTTGGGTCTTGAAAGAGTTTCAACAATTTTATTCTCCCTACACTGACTTTCCCTGCCTAAGCGCATCTCTCCCTGGCTAAGAATGAGCCGAACTCGCACGTCGGGTGCTATACAGCACCCGATCACGGGTTCTGGCCAGCCAATCAGTGTAATGCCAGCAGCCAACATGGCTGCTGGCATTACACTTATGTCAGAGCCTCCCCGCATGTTTATTGGCTGCGCAGCAGCTGCGAAACGTGCGGGGAGGAGACCCGAACATGGCGGGCGAGCACATGCGGTACTCGTACGAGTACCGCCATGTGCCGAGCAGAGCGATGCTCGAGCCGAACCGAGCTTCGGCCGAGCATGCTCGCTCATCACTAATTACTATCCCTTTAAAGGCTCACGTTAAACCAGCCGCTAAGTAGAAAAGGCACATAACTCCCAAATAATACATGATCTATGGTAGATACAATAGGTACTATACAAGACGTAGGCACAACTAAAACACGTAACACAAAACCCGTAGTCGCACCTGTCAAAGCATCACCGTGCGGACAAATCACCCGATAATACAACTAAAGTCAAATTGTAACATAACGGCTGACGTTGGCTAGCAAACCTGATTGATGCACCAACAAAGTCAAACACACAGCCAATCCCTGATCAGGCCTTGGAATAAATAGGTCACCACAGAGATCCTTGTATTGACCGCTCATAAATAAACCAAGTTTGTCTAGTCGTTCCTCATACGTCAAGTCCTCCATTCCTCACCTCTACTGGAAAAGGATTTGTTTTAGTTGCAGGAACATGGCCCAAGTGGAATGATTATTTTACCATTATTGAGCAGCAATAAATGTAAAGACTTCAGTGAATGGGGTGAAAAAAAAATATGTGAAAAACATTTCAATAAATATGTCACAACATCCGCTATGTGAAAAATAGTATTTATTTGGATACAAAATATATATATTGAACCCAGAACTGCCATTATTAAAGGTGAAGAAACATCTCCTCATAATAGCCCTCCACTTATATTACTGCAGACAGGAAATTCTAATATCCCTTTTACACGTTTTCTTTACTCGTTGATTCAAGAACTAACTGTTATTCAGTCCTGAATGTCATATTCACAGAGGCGTCCATGATAGTGGATAGCAGGTACAGCTCACAAACGTCTCCCATTATATGTGGTAATGCATGTGTCTCCATAGAGTAATTGTCATGACATCAAGGACTGATTGAAGGGGACACTGGGATTTTCTGCCCTTATTAAGCTATGGAGCGGGTATATTGTTTGGACGTTTTATTTCACCTTATTAAATTGCCCATGCACTATTCAATATCCACAGCAGCCCAACAGCCCAATGAGTCGACCTTGATTTTGGCCACGTGCAACATGTAAAAGATATGCAATTCTGGTAGAAACCAACTGCACAATAGGGGGCAAATAAAAATATATACTTAAATCAATAGGAATTGCCATTTTTCTCCTCTAAGATAAAGTTGGATCACTCCAAAATTGCATTTTACAATTTTTTTTTAAATAAATTTGGAGTATTCAAAGGATAAATTCTCCATTTAGTGATAGTAATGTTTCACAATAAAGGCAGCACCAATTAATCTTCATAGTATTTAGGCCATGGAGAGTGTTATTTCAATACTGTAGTTCAAGAGTAATTGAATGATAAAGTATCCCCCTCCCGTCCCTTTTACTGATGTAACACTGCTCACCTCAGAGCAGCAAGACTGTCCGGATGGATCACAGAGAGGGACAATCTTCAGTGATCATAAGGAAAAACCTGAAAAACCTGTCAAGGGGGGCAGGGATTTCATTGTTCTCACAGTAAGAAGATTGTCCCTTGCTGTGATCTGTCCGGTCAAGAGACTAGATTCCACATCTGAGGTGAACAGTGTTACACTAGGTAAAAGGGGCGGGAGGGGGATACTTTATCATTCAATTACTCTTGTACTACAACTCTGACAGTATTGAAATAACACTCTCCATGGCCCAAATACTATGAAGATTAATTGGCGCTGATTTTATTGTGAAACATCTTCAATCAGTCGCATCCCTGGAGGCGGACATGACAGTTCAAATTGCAGCAGGGAGAGAACATGAGCTGACTTAAAGGGATAGTAACACTTAATATGTAGAAAAATATATATGGTATTGTGTATCCCTCTATGTAAAATAAAGGCACTCCCACTGCTTAGAGGTATTTTTTTCAAAAGATATTGCAGCTCAGACTTGAATTTTATTAGTTGCTGTAGTGCCCTAATTGCACTTTGTACTCTGCACTATCTTCCACAAGCGGACAAGTTTTTCCTCGTCTATCCCATGCACCACAATTGCTCGCTGGTATTTGCATGCATCGAAGCTCAGTCCAAACACATGGAACCGTTCATCATTCCTGAAGGTGAGATTTGCTGCCAGGGCCAGAAACCCGAAGTAGACATCATCCAGTGGGAATACAGGAATCTTCCTGGACGCCTCATAGAGGATCTTCACAGACGGTCCAGAGTACATGAAGCCTCCCCCAGAGAGGAAGTGCGGGTATTTGTCGAAGGGAATGAGTTCTGGAGAGACTGCGTATTTGGATCCACGAAGGACAGTGGCATGATGCTGGAGGTTTCCATGTAGCATGCGTGGATCGGATCCATGTTCTTTAATGTATTGAACGACAACACCCGGATTCACAAACTCATCGTCGTCACCTGAGGATGAGTAAAATGTATCATGATTATAGAATTCAGTGACTGAGGTATATACAAACATTTGATAGTTCCAGAAGACCACCTGATATTGGCTCTTGCCTGTAAATCATCAAGGCTGGGCTACCAAAAATGTTTTTTATGTTCGACATCCAGTATTCGCTGACTATGGCTGGTACAGAATGATGCTGCAAGGTTATTATCAACCATAAGTGGAGAAAATATCAGTATCAAAAGCAAACAAAGTCCTGTCTTGCATAAAAATGGGTATTGAAGCATGAGTGGATAACATAATTTTGCCATTATACAAAACATTGGTAAGACCTCACCTCGATTATGCAGCACAATTTGGGGCACCGGTTCTGAAAAAAGATATTCTAGAATTGTAGAGGATACAGACAAGAGCAACTAAATTAATTAAGGGAATGGAGGACTTGATGTATGAGGAACAACTAGACAAACTTGGTTTATTTACCCTAGAGAAAAGACGACTAAGAGGAGACCTTATCACATTGTACAAGTATATGAGAGGTCAATACAAGGATCTCTGTAGTGAGCTATTTATTCCAAGGCCTGATCAGATGACCAGGGGACACCCCTTGAAATTAGAGGAAAGGAGGATTAGACTTCAGCAGTAAGGTCTGTTAAATTATGGAATTCCTTGCCCAAGGAGGTGGTTATGGCAGATACAATGGATATACTTAAAGGGATAGTAATACTTCGTTTTAACTTTATTTTATTTTGTAGGTATTAAAAAAACACGAAGAATGATATAAGTCTTATCTCTCAAACCTTTATGGTTTAAGAGATATTCACAAACAAAGTATCCCCCCCCTTAAACCAGATCAGAAGAGAGGTGCCCAGGTAGACTGCAGAGAGGGACAATCTTCAATTAAGATAAGGGAAAAAGATAAAAACTTGTCAAGGGGGGCAGGGCTTTCATTGTTTTTTATACAAAGAAGATTGTCCCCTTCTGTTATCTGTCTAGTCATACAACCAGATTCACATCTGAGAAGAGATGGCTTACATTAGGTAAAAGGGGCGGGAGGGAAACTTTGCTTGTGAATATCTCATAAACCATAAAGGTTTGAGAGATAAGACTTATATCATTCTTCATGTTTTTTTAATGCCTACAAAATAAAATAAAATTACAACGAAGTATTACTATCCCTTTAAGAGAAGATTAGATACCTTTCTTTCTAAAGGGAACATGCAGGGTTATACTGTGTATCAGTAGGTAAAACAGGAAGGTCTAAAAAAATACTAAGTTATTTGGCAGTACGAAAGCTATACAATTCTCATGTCACTGGGTTATAGGGCAAAGGTTGAACTTGATGGACTTATGTCTTTTTTCAACCTAATTTAATATGTTATTATTTTGCTTAAAATATATGGGTATGCACTACCTGGTGAATGAGTCATCCTCAGAAAAGACTTCAAAATGGCTGCAATTCATTTCACAGAATAAACCAGAGGATCCGGAAAAAAGTTCTAGATACAGCTAATTAGACTTGGAAATAATCTCAGGGGGATAGTTAAAAGGGGGTACAGGGTGAGGTAGGGTAAGGTGAGTGTGAGAAAACGAGATTGGAGTTTGAGCGAGTAGGGGCCAGAAGAAGATATGAGAAGATGGAATACAGATGAAAGAGAATAAAATGGGTTGAAAAGATGGAAGGCAGGGGGTCAGGTTGAAGAGATGGAAGGCAGAGGGTCAGGTTGAAGAGATGGAAGGCAGGGGATCAGGTTGAAGAGATGGAAGGCAGGGGGTCAGGTTGAAGAGATGGAAGGCAGGGGGTCAGGTTGAAGAGATGGGAAGTAAAGAAGAGTGGGACAATCAGATGGAAGGAGAACAAGCTTGTGGCCAGGAGGAGGAGAAATACTTCTAATTATACAGAGGAAAGGAAATTCATGCTGTGAATGATTTCTGAAGGAAAGTGAGCCCATTGTGTGTGTTTTTTTTTTTACAAAACAGTTGTTTCTCCAGAAGTGGATGGGTCTTCCAAAACAGCCTGTTTCATATGAAACATGAATTTACAAATTGTTTTGCCGATACTTAAAACCATACGAAATGTTAATGATTCTGTTAGGCAGATTAAAATAATAGGCTCCAAACACATAACCCACAGATTGTCAAATGCTTTTTTTGGATCTCTTCCTGGAAGTTCTCCCTTCATCTAAACTTTAAAGGGATAGTAATACTTCATTTTATCTTTATTTTATTTTGTAGGCATTAAAAAACCATGAAGAATGATATAAGTCTTATCTCTCAAACCTTTATGGTTTGAGAGATATTCACAAGCAAAGTTTCCCCTCCCGCCCCTTTTACCTAGTGTAAGCCATCTCTTCTCAGATGTGGAATCCAGTCCATAGACCAGACAGATAACAGAAGGGGACAATCTTCTTCCTATGAGAACAATGAAAGCCCTGCCCCACCTTGACAAGTTTTTCAGGTTTTTCCCTTATCTTAATTGAAGATTGTCCCTCTCTGCAGTCTACCTGGGCACATCCCTTCTGCTCTGGCTGAACAGTGTTACATCAGTAAAAGGGGTGGGAGGGGGATACTTTATCATACAATTACTCTTGAACTACAACTCTGACAGAATTGATATAACACTCTCCAAAGTCCAAATACTATGATGATTAATTAGAGCTGCTTTTATTATGAAACATTACTATCCCTTTAACCTAATTAAAACATATTCTCTTACTCTCCAACCAGCCTATCATTGCTGCCTGGCAGTCACCTTTGACTCCACCCTGTCCTTCATTCCCCACATGCAGTCAATCTCCAACTCATGTTGCCTACATCTAGGTAACATCTCTGGAATTCAACCTTTTCTCATGCAAGAGACCAAAATTCTAATCCAAATGCTCCTCATGTCCCGTCTAGACTACTGTAACTCACTCCATGGCCTTCCCCTCACCCACCTGACCCCACTACAGTCTATAATTAACTCTGCCACCACTGATCTACCTCACACATCCTCTAATGCCACTCCTCGTTACCATTTTCTATACTGGCTCCCATAAAATTAAGTTGTGAATACTTTCAGAGCCCTTCCTAATATTTAACACCTCTATATATAATTTCTTGTATGTAAACACACTCCCACTCACCATCTTAACAGTGCACTGGATTTTATTCTCTATGAAGATCTAAATTACAACCTCCCATTTCCGTTGTGCTACACCTGAGATCTGGGATTCTCTCTCTCCCTTCCCATCAGACTCTCCGCCAACCTTCAGATCTTCAGACGTTCCCTGAAAACCCACCTGTTCACGGAAGCCTATTATCTACAGTTATGAGCAAGGGCAGACCAACAGCCTGTCCAACTTCTACTCAATCTCGTTCCTGTCTACAATCCCTCTCCTACCTATAACCCCATCACAAGTTCATTGTTCACACAGAGTCTTGTTATCCCAAACAGACACACTACTTGTCTGGACCACTGCACTCAAAAGCACTTCTATCTCACATGCACTAACCGGCAGTTCATGTGGCAGGAGGCACTTGCACCCAATAGAACTTACTCCTTCTGTGTCCAACCCACCTTCCCCTAGACTGTAAGCTCTCACCAGCAGGGGGCTCTGATCCTTTTCTTTTCTATGTTCTATTTGTACTGTTTCATGTCACTGCATGTTTATTCCCTATTGTACAGCACTGTGGAAAAACCGGCACTATATACATAAATGATAATAATAATAACTGTAGTAATAGCTACCAAAAGGGGCACGGCATTGCCCATGGGGATTAAGACCTTTGAGTGTTTGAGGGTTTGGGTACATTTGCAGCAGTGACAGGGTTAAGTGTTTGACAAAGACATATTAATGCAGTGGAATGTGTTCCATACCTCTTTTGCACTGAATACCCAACACATTGCACTTTTTTTTTTTTTGGTTTATTTAACCCCTTAACAACCCATGACGTGGCAGAACCATCATGGGTAAACTTCCCATAAAGACCCATGACTGTCCTGGCACTTCATGGGTTACATGATAGCAGCGTGCATGCTGGTATCATGCTTTTTTGGCTGAAACTGAGCGCTCCGGGACTGGAAAGCTCAGCATCGGTCCTTGTCTAGTCAGCCGGTTCACGTGATCGCTCCAGGAGCAATCACATATACCGGTATTTAGATTGAAAAAGGCTGTGTGCTTTACATACTGCCTTTGTGTCTACTCTGTGCCTCTCCCTTACGATCATAGTAAGGGAGCGAGAGGCAGAGAGCAGACACCTAATGAAAAAACAATGCAGGAGTTGGGGGTATTAAACTCTTCAATGCTGGTGCTGGGGGCTGGCTGGATGCAGGTCCATTTGTGACCTGCTAAAAGTAACATGCTTTTTTTTTTAAATTAATTTATAAAAGAGAAATATTTTATTTATAAAATAAATCTGCCAATTTTAAAAAAATAAATAATGGGAGTGTGATTGTAGTGGAGCCATGTAATACATTTATTCACACCGCCAAATCTTATCAATAAAAAATGTGGGAAAATAGGGTGGGAATGGGGGGTCATTTTAGTAACACATTTGTTGTAGTAAGTGAACACACACACACACACTGGGTCACTGGCTCTGGTCCTTGCCTTGCACTTTTGCCTCAGCTTTCCCCGTTGCCAGGGGAGGGCTGGTCTGGGGGGCAGGTGGGCAATTGCCCCCTGGGCCGGTCATATGTCTGGGCTGGTGGGCCACTGCTCCTCACTAAGTCTCCCAATTGCTGCTGTAAATGAAGCTACACTAGTGATAACATAGAGCTTACAATTGAAATGGAGCTACACAAACGACACCACAGAGGAACAATCCAAATGGAACTCCACTAGTAGCATAACCCATTCCCTTGTAAGCTCTATACTATCACTAGTGTAGCTTTACTTAAAGGAGCAGTAAACTTTTTTTTTATGAAAACACATATTTTATAGAGCATTTCCTGCTGAATAAAACAAGGCAACTCCTACCGCAGTTCAAATAATCAGGAAGTGAATTTACTGTGTTTACTTCCTGATAGTTCTAACTGACAGGAAGTGAATTTACTGTGATTACTTCCTGATAGTTCTAACTGACAGGAAGTGAATTTACTGTCTTTACTTCCTGATAGATCTAACTGACAGGAAGTGAATTTACTGTGATTACTTCCTGATAGTTCTAACTGACAGGAAGTGAATTTACTGTGTTTACTTCCTGATAGTTCTAACTGACAGGAAGAGAATTTACTGTGTTACTTCCTGATAGTTCTAACTGACAGGAAGTGACTGAGCAGTTTCTATCACATTCTATGGAGAACTGTATGTCTCTGACTTTTCTGACTTTCCTCTCCATTAGAATCTAACAGGAAATCTAATTAGAATTTGACCACTAGAGGGCACTGCTAATGTAAAAAAAACATGGGTTTAAACTGTAATAACTCTGGAAATATAAATCTCTCCGCAGTGGGAGTACCCTTATTTTACTCAATAGGAAAATCCCTACAATATATATTTTTTCATAAAAAAAGTTTACTGCTCCTTTAAATTGTAAGCTTTGTAGGAGTGCACTAGTGTAGCCTCATTTAAGCCATAAGCTATGTGGTATCAGTTGCCTTACTTCACAACATTAATGCCAATTTTAAAATTAACAAAAGAGGGTGGGCTGGGACAGTGGGCTTGAGCGATATAGAAATGGGCCACTTGACTGAATTTGCCCCCTGGGCCACAAGTTGCCAGCCCTCCCCTGCCCGTTGCTCAGCTTACTGGTTGCTCCTATAGGAGTGAAGAAGCTGTGTCTCACACTCCTGGCTTTTCCCTATGTACCCCAGTTTCTCCCCTGGGCACTCTGTAGCTGTCCCCTATGTCAGGGAACTCCCCGTCCTCTCCTGTTTCATCTGTAGGAAGATCCTGTTTCTGTCTTTTATTCCCTATTACAGCACCTCTCTGTTGTCAGTGCCATCTAGTGTTCTATAGTAGTATAGCATCCCACAGGTGTCTATTCAAACATGGGACCTGTAAATGAAGATCCACTGACTCACCGTAACAGAGTGCATGCTGGGGTTTACTTTGGGGCACCATTTTGAGGAGACAGACTCTAAGGCAAGTTTGAAAATGGTGAAGAAACATCAGTCTCTAATCAGGGCTGCACACTGACATACTAGGGGCTTCACCCCCCCCCATGGCTACTGATAGGGCAGAGAGATCCTCAGGTTATGGCCCTATACTATATACCCTATATCTTCCATCTGATTAAAGAACTTATCCTGTTACAAAACCTTGGAATCGGTGAGGACGGATTCAAGTCTTTTATATGAAATTAACAATGTAATCTATTTAACTTGGTACATTCATCATTTATTGAGAGCACATTGTTTCCTTTGTCTCCATATTAACCCTTTTGAGTGCCAGAGTGGAACGCAAGGCATTGCAAAGCAATACATTCAGTACCACTCTTGCACTCAAAGGTTTAAGGGTACGACTGGGGTGTCAAGTGGGACCATGCGTGTAGGACCTGTTTGCCACTTGTGCAGTTGGATCTGTGATACCCCCATGTTAGTGCTGATTATACCTATATATTGTCTCACATACCGATTCCTAAGAGGACACTGTTTGTCTCTTCTATGCTGACGTCTTATCGGAGTACCTGGTAGAATAAACCCTTTCAAGCCTGGCTGTGACAAAGACTGACGTTCCTTAGTTTAATGTAAGTTACGATTTACACTGTAATGTATTGGAGGCAATATAAAATTGTTGGGTGGCAGAGGGGTAAGCGACACATTCGTTTGGAACGCACTGTGTACCTCTGTGGCATTGAGAAGTGTAAAGTGATGATAGTTTTTATAGATTCAGACACATGTTGGACCTGTCTGTCCCATTAACATGGACCAGTGTAGTTTGCAATGCAGTGTGGGGTGAGAAGAGACTGAGGTCCTGTGGTCCTGTAATCAGTTGTTATGTCTGCCTCCCTGGACCTGACATCAAGCAAAGACTGAAGATGTTATCTTTTGGACAGCGGTACACAGGCAAAATTAATAGGGTGCAAAGTAATCTTTTCACTGAAACTCTCCTCTTCATCCCCACTGGGGCCACAGTACCTTTCATATGGCCAAAATCCCTGTATAGTGCATCAGTTCATGCATCATATCTCTACTGAACGTGATCGAATCATCAACTATGTTACCGAGTCACTGTGTTCCTATACTCCTATGTTACCACGTTAGTGTGTTACCATGTCACTATGTTACTATATTACTATGTTACTGTGTCACTATATTACTGTATCACTGTGTTACTGTGTTACTATACTCCTATGTTACCACGTTAATGTGTTACTATGTTACTATGTTACTATATTACTGTAATACTATGTTACTGTGTTACTATATTACTATGTTACTATGTCATTATGTCACCATATTACTATATTACTGTGTCTTTATGTCACTATATTACTGTATCACTGTGATACTGTATTACTATGTTACTGTATTACTATGCTCCTATGTTACCACGTTAATGTGTTACTATGTTACTATGTTACTATGTTACTGTGTCACTATATTACTGTATCACTGTGTTACTGTGTTTCTATACTCCTATGTTACCACGTTAGTGTGTTACCATGTCACTATGTTACTATATTACTATGTTACTGTGTCACTATATTACTGTATCACTGTGTTACTGTGTTACTATACTCCTATGTTACCACGTTAATGTGTTACTATGTTACTATGTTACTATATTACTGTAATACTATGTTACTGTGTTACTATATTACTATATTACTATGTCATTATGTCACCATATTACTATATTACTGTGTCTTTATGTCACTATATTACTGTATCACTGTGATACTGTATTACTATGTTACTGTATTACTATGCTCCTATGTTACCACGTTAGTGTGTTACCATGTCACTGTGTTACTATGTTACTATGTTACTGTGTCACTCTATTACTGCATCACTGTGTTACTATGTTACTATGTTACTGTGTCACTATATTACTGTATCACTGTGTTACTGTGTTTCTATACTCCTATGTTACCATGTTAATGTGTTACCATTTCACTATGTTACTGTGTCACTCTATTACTGTATCACTGTGTTACTGTGTTTCTATACTCCTATGTTACCATGTTAATGTGTTACCATGTCACTATGTTACTATGTCATTATGTCACCATATTACTATATTACTATGTCTTTATGTCACTATATTGCTGTATCACTGTGATACTGTATTACTATGTTACTGTATTACTATACTCCTATGTTAGCATGTTAATGTGTTACTATATTACTATGTTACTAAATTACTATATTACTGTATTACTATACTCCTATGTTACCACGTTAATGTGTTACTATATTACTGTGTTACTGTATTACTATGTTACTATATTACTATGTCACTATATTACTGTATCACTGTCTTACTGTATGACTATGCTACTGTATTACTATGTTACTATACTACTATGTTACTGTGTTACTATATTACTGTTACTGTGTTACTATGTCATTATGTCACTATATTACTATGTTACAGTATCACTGTGTTACTGTATTACTATGTTACTGTGTTTCTATACTTCTATGTTACCACGTCACTATGTTACTATGTTACTATATCACTGTGTTACTGTATTACTATACTCCTATGTTACCATGTTAAAGTGTTACCATGTCACTATGTTACTATATTACTATGTTATTGTGTTACTATATTACTTTGTTACTTGGTTACTATGTTACTAAATTACTATATTACTATATTACTGTATTACTATGGTACAGTGTCACTGTGTTACTGTACTACTATGTTACTGTGTTTCTATTCTACTATGTTACCACGTTAATGTGTTACCATGTCACTATGTTGCTATGTTACTGTGTTACTTTATTACTTTGTTACTGTGCTAGTATGTTACTATACTACCATGTCACTGTGTTACTATAATACTATGTCACTGTGTTACTATATTACTATGTTACTGTGTTTCTATACTACTATGTTACCACGTCACTATGTTACTATATTACTATGTTACTGTGTTACTATATTATCTTGTTACTGTGTTACTATGTTACTGTGTTACTATATTAATTTGTTACTGTGTTACTATATTACTATGTGACTATATTACTATGTTACTATGGTACTATGTCACTGTGTTACTGAATTACTATGTTACTGTGTTTCTTTACTACTATGTTACCACGTTACTATGTTACTATATTACTATGTTACTATATTACTAATTTACCGTGTTTCTATACTACTTTGTTACCATGTCACTGTGTTACCAAGTCACTATATTACCATGTCACTATCTTACTATATTACTGTGTTCCTATGTTACTATGTTATTAAATTACTGTGTTACTTATTGTGTTACTATGATACTAGGTCACTATGTGTTACTATGTTACTATATTACTATGTCACTGTGTTACTATGTTACTTTATTACTATATTGCTGTGTTACTGCATTAATGTGTTACTATGTTACAATGTTACCCTGTTACTATGTATGTTACTTCGTTACTGTGTTACTATATTACTGTGTTACAATGTTACTATGATACAGTGTTACTGTGTCACTATGTTACTGTGTTACTATGTTAATATATTACTATATTACAATGTTACTGTGTTACAATGTTACTATATTACTATGTTACTGTTTTACTATATTGCTTTATTACTAGTTTATTATGTTACTGTGTTACTATGTTACTGTGTTGCTATATTACTAAATTACAATGTTACTATATCACTGTTTTACTGTGTTACAATGTTACTTTGTTACTGTGACTATGTATGTTACTAGGTTACTGTGTTACTGTTACTATGTGTCTGTGATGCTATATTGATATATTACTATGTTACTGTATTACTATATTAATATATTACTATCTAACTATATTACAAAATGTAACTATATTACAATGTTACTGTGTTACTATGTTATTATGTTACTGTGTTATTATGTTACTAAATTACCATGCTACTATATTACTGTGTTATGATGTTATACTGTGTTACTATGTATGTTACTATGTTACTACATTACTATGTAAGTATGTTACTAAATTACTAAATTACCATGTTAATATATTACTCTGTTACTGTATTACTATGTTACTATGGTATTATATTATTTTGTTACTGTGTTACTGTATTACTACGTATGTTACTATGTTACTGTTTTACCATTTTACTATGCTACTATATTTATTTGTTACTACATTACTGTGTTACTATGTTACTATTATACTATATTACTATGTTACTATATTACTGTTACTACATAATACTATATTACTGTGTTACTATGCTACTTTGCTACTATATTACTATGTTAATGTGTTATTGTTTTACTATGTTACTAAGTTACTGTGTTAAAAAATTACTATGTTACTGTGTTACGTTATTACATTATTACTATATCACTATATTACTATGTTACTATATTACTATATTACTGTGTTAATATATCACTATATTACTATGTTACTATATTACTATATCACTATGTTACTATATTACTATATCACTATATAACTATATTACTATATCACTATGTTACTATATTACTATGTCACTATATTACTGTCTTACTATATCACTATATTACTATGTCAGTATATCAGTATATTACTATGTTACTGTATTACTATATTTCTATGTTACTATATTACTATATTACTATGTTACTATATTACTATTATTCTATGTTACTATATTTCTATGTTACTATATTACTATATTACTATGTTACTATATCACTATATTACTATGTTACTATATTACTATATTACTATGTTACTGTATTACTATATTTCTATGTTACTATATTTCTATGTTACTATATTACTATGTTACTATATTACTATGTTACTATATCACTATATTACTATATTACTATGTTGCTATATTACTATGTTACTATATCACTATATTACTATGTTACTATATTACTATATTACTATGCTGCCTAATCTTCCTGCTGCTCAAACATCTCAGCAGCAGCAGTACGAACAGCAGTTGCAACTCAGGACTCAGGAGGACATTTGACAGTGGCCACTGGCCAACGTGACCTGCTGGCATTAGGCCAGTAGGACATTTTTTTTTTCTCAGGGCTTGTGCTTTGAAAAATAAAAAATAAATACATTAAAAAAAAGCATAGTCCTACAAAAAAAAAAACAAAAAAAAAACAATTTTGGGGTGTTTGTTTCTAACATGCTTAAGTCTTAAAGGGATAGTAATACTTCATTATTACTAGCCCCTATATTAAAGCCCTAGTAAAAAAACATATTGCCCCCAGTGTCATCTCTCAGACCTTTATGGTTTGAGAGATGAACGCTTCTAAAGTTGCCCTCTCCCTCTCCCTTCCCCGTAGTCAGCATTTTAGCTGACTGCAGGGAAGAGAGTCGTACGACTTTCCGGTGGCTCTCCTCCACAGCTGCGATCGCGTTAACTGAAAAAAAACTTTCACTGAAATGGTCTTCTACGTGTGCTTGGTTTGTGCTTGGCTTGCAAGCACACGTAGAAGACCGTTTTAGTGAAAGTTTTTTTCTTAGTTAACGCGATCGCGGCTCTGTTGCAGAGCCGCCTGATGATCTCTGAGCGGATTTCCCCAAGTCAGCTAAAATGCTGACTACGGGGAAGGGGGAGGGAGAGGGCAACTTTAGAAGCATTCATCTCTCAAACCATAAAGGTTTGAGAGATGACACTGGGGGCAATATGTTTTTTTTTTACTAGGGCTTTAATATAGGGATTTGAAATACTGCAGTAGTACTATCCCTTTAAAATCAAATCAATGTTTCCTTAGGGCTTGTGCCAAACAAGCTTAAGTCCTATAAATCAATGTTTCCTCAGAATCTAACAAATCATCCTCTACGAAATACTCTATCAAGTTAAGCATCAGTCCACTCCAGTGACAGCTTATGTCAGGTGGTTCCTGTCTCTGTAATTTTAAATAAAAAATTATTATTTTATTTTTTTATTAGCTGTCTCCCCAATAGCAGTCAGGTACACACTTAGCCAACTGACTCTCACAGGGTTGTGTATCAAATTTTACCCCTCAGGGAGTGTGTTCAAACCTCTCACACTGTAAACTTGCATTTCCCTCCCACTTCTCCTCCTCCATACTCACTTCAACTGTAAGAATACAGGGCCTTATTCATCAAGTAACACAGCGCACTCACTTCAGCTGTAAGGATACAGGGCCTTATTCACCAAGTAACACAGCGCACTCACTTCAACTGTAAGGATACAGGGCCTTACTCACCAAGTAACACAGCGCACTCACTTCAACTGTAAGGATACAGGGCCTTATTCATCAAATTACACAGCGCACTCACTTCAACTGTAAGGATACAGGGCCTTATTCATCAAGTAACACAGCGCACTCACCTCAACTGTAAGGATACAGGGCCTTATTCACCAAGTAACACAGCGCACTCACTTCAACTGTAAGGATACAGGGCCTTATTCATCAAGTAACACAGCGCACTCACTTCAACTGTAAGCATTCAGGGCCTTATTCATCAAGTAACACAGCGCACTCACTTCAACTGTAAGGATACAGGGCCTTATTCATCAAGTAACACAGCGCACTCACCTCAACTGTAAGGATACATGGCCTTATTCACCAAGTAACACAGCACACTCACCTCAACTGTAAGAATTCAGGGCCTTATTCACCAAGTAACATAGCACACTCACTTCAACTGTAAGGATTCAGGGCCTTATTCACCAAGCTGAAGAGCTGCAATTAAAACATTTTTTACAGCTCTTATCAGCATATCTACATCACCACTGCGTCTGTCACACACACTGACTACATATGTGACATACGTCCGTGTATGCGTGTGTCTCTCTGTATGTATGCGTTTCACAGTGTGTGACACTCTCTGTCTCTTTAAGTGCGTGTCTGTAACACTGCATATTTCTGTTTCACACAATGTCTCTCTGTGTAAATAATATGACGGGCAACGCCGTCCCACATTGCTAGTGTTACTATATTTCTAGGTTACTATTACTGTGTTACTATGTTACTGTGATAATATATATTACTGTTACTATATTACTATCTTACTGTGTTACTGATGTTATGGTACTGTGTTACTATGTTACTGCGTTACTACATTGCTATGTTACTGTGTTTCTATATTATTGTTACTATATTACTATGTTGCTATGTTACTACATTACTCTACTATGTTACTTTGTTATTATATTACTATGTTAATGTGTTGCTGTGCTACAATGTTACTGTGTTACTATATTACTATTTTACTGTGTTACTATGTTACTGTGTTACTATATTACTATGTTACTGTATTACTATGTTACTGTGTTACTATATTACTATGTTACTGTATTACTATGTTACTGTGTTACTATATTACTATGTTGCTATGGTACTACATTTCTGTATTACTGTGTTAGTGTCTACTATATTACTATGTTACCCTGTTACTATATTACTAAATTACTATGTTACTGTGTTACTGTATTACTATATTACTTTATCACTATCTTTCTGTATTGATGTTACTACGTTACTGTGTTATTGTGTTACTATGTTACTATATTAATGTTACTTTGTTACTAAGTTACTGTGTTGCTATATTACTCTGTTACTGTGTAACAATTACTATGTTTCTGTTTTACTATATTACTATTTTACTAGGTTACTACTTTACTATATTACTATGTTACCATGTTACCATGTTATTATATTACTATCTTACTGTGTTACTGTTGCAATGCTACTATTT
This sequence comes from Rhinophrynus dorsalis, assembly GCA_037306005.1. Lineage (NCBI taxonomy): Eukaryota > Metazoa > Chordata > Amphibia > Anura > Rhinophrynidae > Rhinophrynus > Rhinophrynus dorsalis. Next base: position 336,467 of record JBBDGT010000007.1, on the reverse strand, counting down.
TACTTTGTTACTTGTTACTACATTACTATGTTACTATATTCCTGTGTTGCTATGTTACTACCATACCATATTACTATGTTACTTGTTACTACTAGTGATGAGCGAGCGTGCTCGGCCGATGCTCGGATCGGCTCGAGCATCGCTCTGCTCGGCACATGGCGGTACTCGTCGAGTACCGCCATGTGCTCGCCCGACATGTTCGGGTGAAGGGGATCTGTGCCGGAAGAGGCACAGATCCGAAGACGCTCCGCTGGACCACCAGGGACTGGAGGTACGGGGGCATTGCGGAGATGAAGGGGGCATTGCGGAGATGAAGGGGGACATTGTGGAAGAGGGGCATAGACTCTATGCCCCTCTTCCACAATGTCCCCCTTCATCTCCGCTATGCCCCTCTTCCACAATGTCCCCCTTCATCTCCGCTATGCCCCTCTTCCACAATGTCCCCCTTCATCTCCTATGCCATAGAGGAGATGAAGGGGGACATTGTGGAAGAGGGGAATAGCGGAGATGAAGGGGGACATTGTGGAAGAGGGGCATAGAGTCTATGCCCCTCTTCCACAATGTCCCCCTTCATCTCCGCTATGCCCCTCTTCCACAATGTCCCCCTTCATCTCCTCTATGGCATAGGAGATGAAGGGGGACATTGTGGAAGAGGGGCATAGCGGAGATGAAGGGGGACATTGACCAGGCACCCTCCGCTCATCAGAGCAGGGGGTGCCTGGTTTAATGCTCGAGTGCTCCCATGCTTTTCAATGGGGCTCGGGTGCTCGGCCGAGCACTCGAGCCTCAGGGGGTGCTCGGTCAGAGCACCCGAGCACCCGAGCATCGGGGTGCTCGCTCATCATTAGTTACTACATTACTATGTTACTATATTACTGTGCTACTATATTCCTGTGTTGCTATGTTACTACCATACCATATTACTTTGTTACTTGTTACTACGTTACTATATTACTGTGCTACTATATTCCTGTGTTGCTATGTTGCTACCATACCATATTACTATGTTACATTGTTACTATATTACAGTGTTACTGTGTTAATGTTGCTATGTGATGTGTTTCTATATAACAACGTTACTCTGTTGCTATGTGTCTGTGTTATTATATTACTAAGTTACTGTGTTATTATATTACGATCCTACTGTGTTACCATGTTACTATATTACTGTTACTGTGTTAATGTTACTATATTACTGTGTTACTATATTACTATGTTACTGTGTTACTATGTTACTGTGTTACTATATTACTATGTTACTGTGTTACTATAATACTATGTTGCGCTGTTATTATATCTGCATAGTATATTTAGATACTGTATTACTATGTTATTGTGTTAATATTTTACTATTTAATTGTGTTACTATGTTGCTGTGTTACAGAGTTACTGTATTTCTATTATATTGTGTTAATATGTTGCTTTTTTACTATGTTACTATTTTACTGTGTTAATATGTTACTATGTTGCTCTGTTTTTGTGCTACTATATTACTATATTATTGTGTTGTCTCAATACTGTGTTACTATGTTACTTTATAACAGTTTTGCTGTGTTACAAAGTTACTCTTTTTCTATTATATTTTATTACTAGGTTTCTGGTTTAGGTGTTACTGCTTTGTTTTGTTACAATGTAAATATGTTACTGTGTTACTGTCTTAATGTGTTACATTTTTACTATGTTACATGGTAACTATGTTACTGTGTGAGTATGTTGTGTTACATTCTTACTGTATTATGTTGTAACTATGTCACTGTGTCACTTTCTTGATGTGTTACATTCATACTATGTTACTAAGTCCGTATGTTACTGTGATTCTATTTTACTATATTACTCTGGTGTTATGTTACAATGTTACTTTTTAGTTGTTTTACTATATTACTGTGTAACTGTGTTATTATGATACTGTGGTACTGTGTTTCTATTTTACTATGTTACTGTGTTAATATGCTACAGTGCTACCATTTTAATATGTTACTGTTTCCTGATGGAATAGAAGGATGTCTCACACACAGGATTCCTATAAATTATAGGGTCAGTGACTCCTCCCTCTGATGGGATAAGAGGACGTCTCACACACAGGATTCCTATAAATTATAGGGTCAGTGACTCCTCCCTCTGATGGGATAAGAGGATGTCTCACACACAGGATTCCTATAAATTATAGGGTCAGTGACTCCTCCCTCTGATGGGATAAGAGGACGTCTCACACGCACAGGATTCCTATAAGTTATAGGGTCAGTGACACCTCCTTCTGATGGGATAAGAGGACGTCTCACACGCACAGGATTCCTATAAGTTATAGGGTCAGTGACACCTCCCTCTGATGGGATAAGAGGACATCACACACACAGGATTCCTATAAGTTATAGGGTCAGTGACATCTCCATCTGATGGGATAAGAGGATGTCTCACACACACAGGATTCCTATAAGTTATAGGGTCAGTGACACATCCCCCTGATGGGATAAGAGGACGTCTCACACACACACACGATTCCTGTAATTTATAGGGTCAGTGACACCTCCTTCTGATGGGATAAGAGGACATCTCACACACAGGATTCCTATAAGTTATAGGGTCAGTGACACCTCCCTCTGATGGGATAAGAGGACGTCTCACACACACACACAGGATTCCTATAAGTTATAGGGTCAGTGACACCTCCTTCTGATGGGGTAAGAGGACATCTCACACACAGGATTCCTATAAGTTATAGGGTCAGTGATTTTCCCTCTGATGGGATAAGAGGACATCTCACACACAGGATTCCTATAAGTTATGGGGTCAGTGACTCCTCCCTCTGATGAAATAAGAAGACGTCTCACACATAGGATTCCTACAAGTTATAGGGTCAGTGACACCTCCCTCTGATGAGATAAGAGGATGTCTCACACACACAGGATTCCTATAAGTTATAGGGTCAGTGACACCTCCCTCTGATGGGATAAGAGGATGTCTCACACACACAGGATTCCTATATGTTATAAGGTCACACACATAAAGACACACACAAACACATGATGCCTATAAGTTATGAAGTTAATTAGACTTTGTCTCAGGTGGTATAAGAGGATTTGCTGGTTTTATTACTGACCTTTGAATATAAAGGTCACATTAGGGAGGTGGTAATGCAGCCATTCCAGGAAGCAGCGTTCTTTTAATGACAAGTTATGATGTCCTTCATTGATGTTCCACTGTAAGATGTCACTAAACTCTTCATTCTCCATCTTTAGTAAGCTCATCTGTCCATGGACTTCTGTCTGGCCAACAAGAAATATTGGCTTCACCCAGTACCCATCTATGTCCCCCTCCTTGGCCCATGTTTCTCTCAGTGCCCTTCTTCTACCAGTAGCTTCTGAGTGGGATTTGATAGCGAAGAGCAGCCATGGTTTGGTGGCCTCAGTCTCTGGCTTGATCTGCGGAGTGAGATTTATTGAACACTGGTAGCTCTGTAGATAGGGGAAATGAGATTGAAATTGGGAGAAGTTCAAATAGTAAGTGTAGAGATCATCAGTGAGGGTCACAGAGTCCCTAAAGACATGAGAAGAGTTCTCCTGCTGCAAGTCCATGAAAGAAATGGGATGTGGTTTTCTGCTGTCATGGAGATCCCAAAACCAATAGAATATCGTGCTAAGTGAGAACAGTATGACACCGAAAACGATAAAAACCCTCCATCTCATGATAACCTGGAAAAAGATAATATATTTAATTATTGATATCATTCTTTATGTACCATAAAACCCACAAAACATAATTATATAGTACAACTAGGAGCTAGGGTCTCTATCCAGTCTTCGGCCCAGGTAACTTCCCCAGCTCACCTGATGCTCCCCCTGTGTACTCCTCTCCCTCACTTTTCCAACCCAAGTTATCTGTCCGCTGTGTGCTCCTCTTCCTCCCTTCTCCACCCCAAGTGACTTCCCCCAGAGCTCCCCTGATCTTCCCTGTGACTTGTGTACTCCTCTCCTTACAATCTCCAGCCCAAGAGACTTCTTCAAGTCCACCTGATCCTCCCCTGTGTGCTCCTCTCCCTCCCATCTCAAATCTAAGTGATGTCTCCCAGGTCACCTGACCCATCCCCCTGTGTACTTCTCTCCCTCACTTTTCCAACCCAAGTTATCTGTCCGCTGTGTGTTCCTCTACCTCCCTTCTCCAACACAGGTGATTTCCTCAGAGCGCCCCTGATCTTCCCCGTGACTTGTGTACGCCTCTCCTTACCATCTCCAGCCAAAGAGACTTCCTCAAGTCCACCTGATCTTCCCCTGTGTAATCCTCTCCTTTCCATCTCCAGCCCAAGAGACGTCCTCAAGTCCACCTGATCCACCCCTGTGTGCTCCTCTCTCTCCCATCTCCAACCCAAGTGACTTCTCCTAGATCACCTGATCCTCCCGTGTGCTCCTCTCCTTCCCATCTCAAACCTAAGTGACATCCATCATCTCAACTGACCCACCGCCTTTGTCCTCATCTCCCTCCCAGCTCCAACCCAAGTGAATTCTCCAGCTTATCTGATCCATCCCCTGTGTGTTCCTCTCTAGGGATGGGTGAAAACTTTTGCCTCAAAACATAATCAGCAAATAATGGCACTTCCCTTTTTGGAGAATAATTTCATTCAAAAAGTGCAGGTTTTCCATTTTTTTCACCTGGCTCATTGCATTGAAATCAATGGGAAGAAAATTGTTTCCCCACCACAAGAAAGTTTTCTCGATTTTTCTGCAGCCATATACAAGGGTGTCAGGGCGTCACAGCAGCCATTATGTGTTTGTGAGAAGAGAGAGCAGCATGTTTTTGATCTAGAGGAGATAGGCAAATAAAGTGGAACTGAAGCTCAGTATAGGGAGTCATTTATGCAGGACATAGGAGAGTCTGGGAGCAATCTAGGGGATAAGAAGGGAGGAAGGAGGTTGACCCCAAATACCCCAAAATTTAATGTGACTAAAATGACAAGGCACAGGCAACTGAGGACCAGTTTTCTTGCTGATCTTGCTGTTATTATCTCTGTGCTGAAAAATGTCTGGGGAAAGAAGTTGCTGATTTGGTTTTCAGTTTATAATTTTTTTTCTTTTTTCTTTTTGACAGACCATGATACGAAAGGGTAGAATTTTAAAAAATAAATCAATAAATAAATAAAATAATAAAGAAATAAACCAACAACTATAATATATTAGGTGATGGACAGTTGACTGGGATCCTGATGTGAGCTGTGTGACTAAGGCAGAATTGATAGACAGCAGATGACATTGAGAATTGTGTTGAGGGCTAAGACTAGACATCACACTCCATCAGCTGTGTACTGTAGAGAGTAAAAACACACACACAGTAGTTGAATAATGTCCAGAAAATGCACAAGGGGCAAAGGAGGGAGATAGGTGAAACAGTGCAGGGATTTCAGAGTAAAGCGGGAGGATGCAGTTTGCCAAGGTCCCACCAAAACTTCCAACACCACCAGTGCCAGTACAAAAAAATAACCATATAAGAACACTGAAGACGACAATAAGTCACATTCTAGTGTGTGCAATCAATGGTGTTGATCCCTTTACTCCAAGGGAGGATGCAGTTTGTCAAGGTCCCAGCAAAACTAGTTCCAGGGACACCAGTGCGAGCAGAAATATAGAACCATATAAGAAGAACACTGAAGACGACAACAAGTCACATTCTAGTGTCGATGATGTCAATAGCATAATAGAGGTAGGTGTAGCAGCTGAACCATCTGATGCATCAGAGGGTGAGACAAACAAGAACCAAAACACCTGTCCTCAAAGTAGCAGTGTACTTTGTGAAAGTAAAAGTAAAAATAAATTGTTTGACACCTCTAAAAGCTTAGATGACTATAAGGGTAGTGGGCAAGAAGTGGCAGGTGATGCTGAGTATGACCTAGTGTCCCTGTGCTGGGTGGGGAAGTCTGGGGAAAGACATTGTTAATTTTCTTTTTCAGTTATAATTTTTTTCGGACAGACTGTGATAAGACAACAGGGTGGACAACTTAAAAAACAAAATATCTTAGGTGACAGTGACAGACAGCTGACAAGGCATCATACAGCTCCATCAGTTGTGTACAGTAAAAAAACACAGTGTAGTTGCATAATGTCCAGCAAACGCACAAGGGGAAGGGGGTGGGGTGGAGCAGAGCAGGGACATTATAGCAAAGTACTAGTTCAAAAACTGACTGCAGCAATGGTTGTTGCAGCGTGTGCAATCAATGATGATGATCCCTTTACTCCAAGGGAGGATGCAGTTTGTCAAGGTCCCATCAAAACTAGTTCCAGCACCACCAGTGCCAGTAGAAATATAGAACCATATAAGAAGAACTCTGAAGATGACAACAAGTCACATTCAAGTGTTGATGATGCTGGCAAAAGCGTAATAGAGGAAGGTGTATAAGCTGAACCGTCTGATACATCAGATAGTGAGACACCAAAACACCTGTCCTCAAAGTCGTAGTGAATTTTGTTACAGTAAAAGTAAAAAGAAATTGTATGAGACCTCCAAAAGCTTAGAAGACTATAAGGGTAGTAGTGGGCAAGCACTGTCAGGTGATGCTGATGCTGCTGAGGATGACCTAATGATGACTGATGATGATGCAGATCTAGAATATATCCCTCCAGCATCCTTCTCTTGTTCAGATACAGATGAAGTTGAGAGTGAGGATGGTGACAGGGCTATAAGGTTAGCAGAAAGTCAAAAGCTGTATCTTCTATCACTTTTAAGGAGCACTGTGCCTGTCTATAAACTGTTTGAGAAAGCCATTGGAAAGTCTGACCCTGGACAAGTACAGATGTCAAAAAGCACACAGTCACCCTATCAGTCATCCTCATCATCATCGCTTCTTCAAAGTCCAAGTCCCACTCAGTCACACACACCTGTTTTGAGTACCCAGCAACACAGGTTGTGTTAGATATGAAGAGTACCTCTGGTGCTGCTGCTGTAAGTGATGCACCTTTGACACCTAGTAGTAGTGGCAGTAGAATTACATCAACATCCAGCTCCAGTAGTTGTAGTAGCAGAAACCATACATGACAGACAAAGCCAGGACAAATATATTAACAGCAGCACAGATGAGGAGGTGGAGGACGGATGTGAAGAAGGGTTGCCACCATCTACCACACTTGGGACCACTGCTATGAGTGACAAGTAATGTGTGTCAATAATCTGAGAAGAAGGATAGCGATTTGACACAAATATGACAATGGTAAAAACTATATACATACACAAATCACACCATACCAGCCAGTCTCCCACCCCACCACTACAATACACATCTAACACATTGTAGGTTGTACTTTATTTTTTTATCACTTGACATCATCATATGTGCCAGTGTCACTTAAGCAGGAAGGTAGTGTTGTGGGCAAAGGACAAATGCATTCTACTGCTAACACATTTTTCAAGGCATATGTTGCTGTAGGACTCATAACTTCCATATTCAGCCACTTTCTTCTCCACTACAGCCCTCAGAAGAAGTAATATTGATTTGGGAAATGTTGTACCCATAGGAAATATAGATGAAAAATTTGTTAAAATTGGCAAAAAGGAGGACAATTTTGCATTGGTGAAAAGGAAAAAACTTTTGTGAAAAAAGAAAAAAAATAGGTCAGATAACGGTAACCCTTCATACACTCTGTGTCACCTCCCACAGATAACTGTAACCCTCCATACACTGTGTCACCTCCCACAGATAACTGTAACCCTCCATACACACTGTGTCACCTCCCACAGATAACTGTAACCCTCCATACACTGTGTCACCTCCCACACATAACTGTAACCCTCCATACACTGTGTCACCTCCCACAAACAACTGTAACCCTCCATACACTCTGTGTGTCACCTCCCACAGATAATTGTAACCCTCCATACACTCTGTTTCACCTCCCACAGATAACTGTAACCCTCCATACACTCTGTGTCACCTCCCACAGATAACTGTAACCCTCCATACACACTGTGTCACCTCCCACAAACAACTGTAACCCTCCATACACACTGTGTCACCTCCCACAGATAACTGTAACCCTCCATACACTCTGTGCCACCTCCCACAAACAACTGTAACCCTCCATACACTCTGTGTGTCACCTCCCACAGATAATTGTAACCCTCCATACACTCTGTGTCACCTCCCACAGATAACTGTAACCCTCCATACACTCTGTGTCACCTCCCACAGATAACTGTAACCCTCCATACACACTGTGTCACCTCCCACAAACAACTGTAACCCTCCATACACTCTGTGTCACCTCCCACAGATAACTGTAACCCTCCATACACTCTGTGTCACCTCCAACAAACAACTGTAACCCTCCATACACTCTGTGTGTCACCTCCCACAGATAATTGTAACCCTACATACACTCTGTGTCACCTTCCACAGATAACTGTAACCCTCCATACACACTGTGTCACCTCCCACAGATAACTGTAACCCTCCATACACACTGTGTCACCTCCCACAGATAACTGTAACCTTCCATACACACTGTGTCACCTCCCACAGATAATTGTAACCCTCCATACACTGTGTGTGTCACCTCCCACAGATAACTGTAACCCTCCACACACACTGTGTCACCTCCCACAGATAACTGTAACCCTCCATACACTCTGTGTGTCACCTTCCACAGATAATTGTAACCCTCCATACACTCGGTGTCACCTCCCACAGATAACTGTAACCCTCCATACACTCTGTGTCACCTCCCACAAACAACTGTAACCCTCCATACACACTGTGTCACCTCCCACAAACAACTGTAACCCTCCATACACTGTGTGTGTCACCTCCCACAGATAACTGTAACCCTCCATACACACTGTGTCACCTCCCACAAACAACTGTAACCCTCCATACACTGTGTGTGTCACCTCCCACAGATAATTGTAACCCTCCATACACTCTGTGTCACCTCCCACAGATAATTGTATCCCTCCATACACTCTGTGTCACCTCCCACAGATAATTGTAACCCTCCATACACTATGTGTCATCTCCCACAGATAACTGTAACCCTCCATACACTATATGTCACCTCCCACAGATAACTGTAACCCTCCATATACTCTGTGTCACCTCCCACAGATAACTGTAACCCTCCATACACTCTGTGTCACCTCCCACAGATAACTGTAACCCTCCATACACACTGTGTCAGTACGAGGGTGTAATATTTCCATAAAATACAAACTCAGGGATAAACTTAATAACAACTTGTTTATTTAACTCTTTCATCTCTTCAGTCACCTCACTAACTGTCTGTTTTCAACTGTCACTCCTCCACTTCCTGATTCCCGCCCTTTCTCCTTAAAGGGAGAGAGATGCTTTGCTGTATGTTACAGAGGGCAAGCCTCAAACACCACTTTCTATTTGTTTCCTCAGCATATTGCTACGTTGCCTCAACTGAAGAGCCACCGTGTAGTATATTGCTATGTTACCTCAACTTCAGTAAGGAGGAGTTACTGCTCCCATTGGGTGATTCAATGGGGGAGTGATTTAAATCATACAGGGAGTTGGCCTGCCCCCACTATCCAGCCAGCCCACCACTCTCCAAGTAACTGAAAAAACAAAGTGGCTGCCACTCACTCCTACGCCACAGACACAAACACATCAGACAAAACACACACACACACACACACTCAATCACACACTCACACTCTCACACATGCAGTCATACACACTCAATCATACATACTCACAATAATTCACACACTCACACACTCACATGCTCTCACTCATACTCAATCACACACACACTCACACTCTCACTGTCTAACACACACTGTCTCACACACACACTCTCACTCAATCACACACACTCACTCACACTCTCTCACACTCTCTCACTCACACTCTCTCACACTCACTCACACTCAAATCTCTCACTCAATCACACACACTCACTCAATTACACACACCCACACTCTCACTCACACTCTCACTGTCTCACACACACTGTCTCACACACACACACACACTCACACTCAATCACACACACTCACACTCTCTCACTCGCACTCTCACACTCAATCTCACACACGCACTCACTAACACAATCACTCACATGCAATCACTCACACGTAATCACCCACTCTTGCACTCACAGGCACTCACTCACACTCACACCCTGGGAGCCAGCACAATCCACCTTCCACCATAGTCTCACTCACAATCACACCCCGAGAGCCAGCACGATCCACCTTCCACCATAGTATGTGCAATTACCACACGCATTTCAACTATATGAATGAATGCCACTCACCCACACACACTCACTCACACCCCGGGAGCCAGCACGATCCACCTTCCACCATAGTATGTGCAATTACCACATGCATTTCAACTTATGAATGAATGCCACAGTGGAGGCGTAAGTACAAACACAAACTCATTACAATGACACATAAGTCACCCTTTATGACTCACTTCTGTGTGTGTGTGTGCCTGTGTGTTCCTCGCTGTGTGTGTTGCATGTCTGTATCACACTCCATGTGTCTGCATGTTGTGCATTGTATGTATGTGTGTATGACTGTGTCACTATGCATCTCAGTGCATGTGTGTGCATTAGCGTGTGTGTTTCTGTGTTTGTCTTCAATCTGTGTGTGTGCATTAATTCCCTATATATCCTGCCGGGCAGCGCCGTCCCACACTGCTAGTTTAGATATAGAACAAACTATAAACCTGCGCTCCTCCAGTGTGCTAGTGACTAGTGTGCCCTGTATTGGGCATGTGTAATAACACTGTGAAAAAATACGAGGCATTAGTGCCAACCTTTTTGGCCAAAAAAGAGGGGGTAAGCTTGACAACCACGCCAAGATTCCTCATTTGTGCCAAGTACCTACACTCAACACTTGAAATCCCTGTGTAGAAAAATTTAAATAAATTTAAAAATGATCCCTGATGAGATGTACCTGCATTGGGGACAGATCACCACACAAGGACTGGAGCTCAGTCAGCCCTTATAGGTAACCGCCCCCTACAGGTCACATGAGGAATAATCAGCTGGAAACTCACAAAAAGTTTAAAAACCCAAATTAAGCTCTTCAAGCCTGAAATAGAAAAAGAATGAACAGTAAGAAGCTGCCAAGTAAAGCAATTGGAGATAGACAGAAACAAACAAGAACTAGTGAGCCCTGTAACATGTAGGAGGGGGATCCTTTTTCTTTGTATTTTGTTAGATGCATCATTTTTTCACAGTGTTATTATATATGCCCAATACAGGGCACACTAGTCACTAGTATGCTGGAGGAGCGCAGGTTTATGGTCTGTTCTATGTTTACACTTGTTTGGGGGACTGGAGAACCCTTCTATTCCTTACTGCACAGTTCACACTTTAAAACCGTATAATGGACATCCTGTATAATAATTCGCTAAAACGTGTGTAACGCCGCAGTCATGCGCAGTAGAGACTGCCCGCGCTGCAACCAGTGGCGTAACAATAGGGGTCGCAAGGGTCGCACCTGCGACCGGTCCCGTCACTCCAGGGGCCCGGCCGCCCCCGCGACCCCCTCGCCTGCAGCAACTCCCACAACGGCCACCGGTTCTAGTAATACAGAGCGCTGGGAGATGACATCATCTAGTAATACAGAGCGCTGGGAGATGACATCATCTAGTAATACAGAGCGCTGGGAGATGACATCATCTAGTAATACAGAGCGCTGGGAGATGACATCATCTCCCAGCCTTTGCATTACTAGAGCGGCACGCGGGAGCTTCAGTTCTAGAGATCTGTGCCGAAGGAGGTACAGATCTGTCAAGCCACGCCGCTAGACCACCAGGGACTGGAGGTAGGGGTATTGTGGAAGGGGCAATGTGGAGATGAAGGGTCATTGTGGAAGGGGCAATGTGGATATGAAGGGGCATTGTGGAAGGGGCAATGTGAAGATAAAGGGGGCATTGTGGAAGGGGCAATGTGAAGATAAAGGGGGCATTGTGGAAGGGGCAATGTGGAGATGAAGGGGCATTGTGGAAGGGGCAATGTGGAGATGAAGGGGCATTGTGGAAGGGGCAATGTGAAGATAAAGGGGGCATTGTGGAAGGGGCAATGTGGAGATGAAGGGGCATTGTGGAAGGGGCAATGTGGAGATGAAGGGGCATTGTGGAAGGGGCAATGTGGAGATAAAGGGGGCATTGTGGAAGGGGCAATGTGAAGATAAAGGGGACATTGTGGAAGGGGCAATGTGGAGATGAAGGGGCATTGTGGAAGGGGCAATGTGGAGATGAAGGGGCATTGTGGAAGGGGCAATGTGAAGATAAAGGGGGCATTGTGGAAGGGGCAATGTGGAGATGAAGGGGCATTGTGGAAGGGGCAATGTGGAGATGAAGGGGCATTGTGGAAGGGGCAATGTGGAGATAAAGGGGTCATTGTGGAAGGGGCAATGTGGACATGAAGGGGGCATTGTGGAAGGGGCAGTGTGGAGATGAAGGGGCATTGTGGAAGGGGCAATGTGGAGATGAAGGGGCATTGTGGAAGGGGCAATGTGGAGATAAAGGGGGCATTGTGGAAGGGGCAATGTGGATATGAAGGGGCATTGTGGAAGGGGCAATGTGAAGATAAAGGGGGCATTGTGGAAGGGGCAATGTGAAGATAAAGGGGGCATTGTGGAAGGGGCAATGTGGAGATGAAGGGGCATTGTGGAAGGGGCAATGTGGAGATGAAGGGGCATTGTGGAAGGGGCAATGTGAAGATAAAGGGGGCATTGTGGAAGGGGCAATGTGGAGTTGAAGGGGCATTGTGGAAGGGGCAATGTGGAGATGAAGGGGCATTGTGGAAGGGGCAATGTGGAGATGAAGGGGCATTGTGGAAGGGGCAATGTGGAGATAAAGGGGGCATTGTGGAAGGGGCAATGTGGACATGAAGGGGGCATTGTGGAAGGGGCAGTGTGGAGATGAAGGGGCATTGTGGAAGGGGCAATGTGGAGATAAAGGGGGCATTGTGGAAGGGGCAATGTGGAGATGAAGGGGCATTGTGGAAGGGGCAATGTGGAGATAAAGGGGGCATTGTGAAAGGGGCATTGTGGAGATGAAGGGGGCATTGTGGAAGGGGCAATGTGGACATGAAGGGGCATTGTGGAAGGGGCAATGTGGAGATGAAGGGGGCATTGTGGAAGGGGGAATGTGGAGATAAAGGGGCATTGTGGAAGGGGCATTGTGGAAGGGGCAATTTGGAGTTGAAGGGGCATTGTGGAAGGGGCAATGTGGAGATGAAGGGGGCATTGTGGAAGGGGCATTGTGGAGATGAAGGGGGCATTGTGGAAGGGGCAATGTGGAGATGAAGGGGCATTGTGGAAGGGGCAATGTGGAGATGAAGGGGCAATGTGGAAGGGGCACTGTGGAGATGAAGGGGCATTATGGAAGGGCAATGTGGAGACGAGGGGGCATTGTGGAAGGGGAGATGAAGGGGCAATGTGGAAGGGGCAATGTGGAGATAAAGGGGGCATTGTGGAAGGGGCAATGTGGAGATGAAGGGGCATTGTGGAAGGGGCAATGTGGAGATAAAGGGGGCATTGTGGAAGGGGCATTGTGGAGATGAAGGGGGCACTGTGGAAGGGGCAATGTGGACATGAAGGGGCATTGTGGAAGGGGCAATGTGGAGATGAAGGGGGCATTGTGGAAGGGGGAATGTGGAGATAAAGGGGCATTGTGGAAGGGGCATTGTGGAAGGGGCAATTTGGAGTTGAAGGGGCATTGTGGAAGGGGCAATGTGGAGATGAAGGGGGCATTGTGGAAGGGGCATTGTGGAGATGAAGGGGGCATTGTGGAAGGGGCAATGTGGAGATGAAGGGGCATTGTGGAAGGGGCAATGTGGAGATGAAGGGGCAATGTGGAAGGGGCACTGTGGAGATGAAGGGGTATTATGGAAGGGCAATGTGGAGACGAAGGGGCATTGTGGAAGGGGAGATGAAGGGGCAATGTGGAAGGGGCACTGTGGAGATGAAGGGGCATTGTGGAAGGGCAATGTGGAGATGAAGGGGCATTGTGGAAGGGGCAATGTGGAGATGAAGGGGCAATGTGGAAGGGGCAATGTGGAGATGAAGGGGCATTGTGGAAGGGCAATGTGGAGATGAAGGGGCATTGTGGAAGGGGCAATGTGGAGATGAAGGGGGCATTGTGGAAGGGGCAATGTGGAGATGAAGGGGGCATTGTGGAAGGGACACTGTGGAGATGAAGGGGTATTATGGAAGGGCAATGTGGAGATGAAGGGGCATTGTGGAAGGGGCAATGTGGAGATGAAGGGGGCATTGTGGAAGGGGGAATGTGGAGATAAAGGGGCATTGTGGAAGGGGCGTTGTGGAAGGGGCAATTTGGAGTTGAAGGGGCATTGTGGAAGGGGCGTGTGGAGATGAAGGGGCATTGTGGAAGGGGCAATGTGGAGATGAAGAGGCATTGTGGAAGGGGCAATGTGGAGTTGAAGGGGCAATGTGGAAGGGGCAATGTGGAGATGACGGGGCATTGTGGAAGGGGCATTGTGGAGATGAAGGGGCATTGTGGAAGGGGCATTGTGGAGATGAAGGGGGCATTGTGGAAGGGGCAATGTGGAGATGAAGGGACATTGTGGAAGGGGCAATGTGGAGATGAAGGGGCAATGTGGAAGGGGCTATGTGGAGATGAAGGGGCATTGTGGAAGGGGCAATGTGGAGATGAAGGGAGCATTGTGGAAGGGTCACTGTGGAGATGAAGGGGCATTATGGAAGGGGCAATGTGGAGATGAAGGGAGCATTGTGGAAGGGGCATTGTGGAGATGAAGGGAGCATTGTGAAAGGGGCAATGTGGAGATGAAGGGAGCATTGTGAAAGGGGCATTGTGGAGATGAAGGGGCATTATGGAAGGGGCAATGTGGAGATGAAGGGGGCATTGTGGAGATGAAGGGGCATTATGGAAGGGGTCAATGTGGAGATGAAGGAGGCATTGTGGAGATGAAGGGGCAATGTGGAGATGAAGGGACATTGTGGAAGGGGCGTTGTGGAAGGGGCAATGTGGAGATGAAGGGACATTGTGGAAGGGGCAATGTGGAGATGAAGGGGCATTGTGGAAGGGGCATTGTGGAGATGAAGGGGCATTGTGGAAGGGGCATTGTGGAGATGAAGGGGGCATTGTGGAAGGGGCAATGTGGAGATGAAGGGACATTGTGGAAGGGGCAATGTGGAGATGAAGGGACAATGTGGAAGGGACAATGTGGAGATGCAGGGGCAATGTGGAAGGGGCACTGTGGAGATGAAGGGGCATTGTGGAAGGGGCAATGTGGAGATGAAGGGCAATGTGGAAGGGGCACTGTGGAGATGAAGGGGCAATGTGGAAGGGGCACTGTGGAGATGAAGGGGACATTGTGGAAGGGGCAATGTGGAAATAAAGGGACATTGTGGAAGGAGCACTGTGGAGATGAAGGGGCATTATGGAAGGGGCACTGTGGAGATGAAGGGGCATTGTGGAAGGGGCAATGTGGAGATGAAGGGGACATTGTGGAGTTGAATGGGGAATTGTGGAAGGGGCACTGTGGAAATGAAGGGGACATTGTGGAGATGAAGGGGCAATTTGGAGATTGGGGGGCAATGTGGAAGTGGCCAATGTGGTTGAGGAGGTCTGGGGCCAGTGTGGTCAGGGAGGCCATGGCAATTCTTGCACCAGGGCCCGGTGGCATCTAGTTACGCCTCTGGCTGCAACTGATACAGAGCTGAGCTCTGTATCAGCCGCGGAGTGGGCTGTCTCTACTGCGCATGACTGCCCCGCGACTGGCGTGTAACGGGCTCTTCAATTAGTTTTAATATAAATAATAAAACACAAGGTATTACACACATATATATAATTATATTTTTTTATGTATCTAGGTGAGTTAGCGTTGAAAGTTGTTCTTTTTATATATATACTAGCAATGTGGGACGGCGTTGCCCGTCATATTATTTACACAGAGAGACACTGTGTGAAACAGAAATATGCAGTGTTACAGACACGCACTTAAAGAGACAGAGTGTGTCACACACACTGTGAAACGCATACATACAGAGTGAGAGACACACACATAGGCATATGATGTCACACGTGTAGACAGTGTGTGACAGACGCAGTGGTGATGTAGCTATGCTGATAAGATTTGTAAAAAATGTTTTAATTGCAGCTCTTCAGCTTGATGAATAAGGCCCTGTATCCTTACAGTTGAAGTGAGTGTGCTGTGTTACTTGATGAATAAGACCCTGTATCCTTACAGATGGAGTGAGTGAGCTGTGTTACTTGATGAATAAGGCCCTGTATCCTTACAGTTGAAGTGAGTGTGCTGTGTTACTTGATGAATAAGTCCCTGTATCCTTATAGTTGAAGTGAGTGTGCTGTGTTACTTGATGAATAAGGCCCTGTATCCTTACAGTTGAAGTGAGTGTGCTATGTTACTTGGTGAATAAGACCCTGTATCCTTACAGTTCAAGTGATTGCTCTGTGTTACTTGGTGAATAAGACCCTGTATCCTTACAGTTGAAGTGAGTGCGCTGTGTTACTTGGTGAATAAGACCCTGTATCCTTACAGTTGAAGTGAGTGCGCTGTGTTACTTGGTCAATAAGACCCTGTATCCTTACAGTTGAAGTGAGTGAGCTGTGTTACTTGATGAATAAGGCCCTGTATCCTTACAGGTGAAGTGAGCGTGCTGTGTTACTTGGTGAATAAGGCCCTGTATCCTTACAGTTGAAGTGAGTGAGCTGTGTTACTTGATGAATAAGGCCCTGTATCCTTACAGTTGAAGTGAGTGTGCTGTGTTACTTGGTAAATAAGGCCCTGTATCCTTACAGTTGAAGTGAGTGTGCTGTGTTACTTGGTGAATAAGGCCCTGTATCCTTACAGTTGAAGTGAGTGTGCTGTGCTACTTGATGAATAAGGCCCTGTATCCTTATAGTTGAAGTGAGTGTGCTGTGTTACTTGATGAATAAGACCCTGTATCCTTACAGTTGAAGTGAGTGTGCTATGTTACTTGATGAATAAGGCCCTGTACCCTTACAGGTGAAGTGAGTGTGCTGTGTTACTTGGTGGATAAGGCCCTGTATCATTACAGTTGAAGTGAGTGAGCTGTGTTACTTGATGAATAAGGCCCTGTATCCTTACAGTTGAAGTGAGTGTGCTGTGTTACTTGGTGAATAAGGCCCTGTATCCTTACAGTTGAAGTGAGTGTGCTGTGTTACTTGGTGAATAAGGCCCTGTATCCTTACAGTTGAAGTGAGTGTGCTGTGCTACTTGATGAATAAGGCCCTGTATCCTTATAGTTGAAGTGAGTGTGCTGTGTTACTTGATGAATAAGACCCTGTATCCTTACAGTTGAAGTGAGTGTGCTGTGTTACTTGATGAATAAGGCCCTGTATCCTTACAGCTGAAGTGAGTGTGCTGTGTTACTTGATGAATAAGACCCTGTATCCTTACAGGTGAAGTGAGTGTTCTGTGTTACTTGGTGAATAAGGTCCTGTATCCTTACAGTTGAAGTGAGTGAGCTGTGTTACTTGATGAATAAGGCCCTGTATCCTTACAGTTGAAGTGAGTGTGCTGTGTTACTTGGTGAATAAGGCCCTGTATCCTTACAGTTGAAGTGAGTGTGCTGTGTTACTTGGTGAATAAGGCCCTGTATCCTTACAGTTGAAGTGAGTGTGCTGTGCTACTTGATGAATAAGGCCCTGTATCCTTACAGTTGAAGTGAGTGTGCTGTGCTACTTGATGAATAAGACCCTGTATCCTTACAGTTGAAGTGAGTGCGCTGTGTTACTTGGTGAATAAGACCCTGTATCCTTACAGTTGAAGTGAGTGCGCTGTGTTACTTGGTGAATAAGGCCCTGTATCCTTACAGTTGAAGTGAGTGTGCTATGTTACTTGATGAATAAGACCCTGTATCCTTACAGTTGAAGTCAGTGTGCTGTGTTACTTGTAGAAGGTCCCAGTGAGAAGATGTTTGTGAGTAAAGGAATAATTTAGATTACAGCAGTGGATACTCAGTACATTTGAAGAAATAGGTTGGCAGACAGAAGGTTAAGTGACAGATGCAGTGATAGATAATGTAATAGTGATTTGGGAGTAAAATGGCGAGATTGGGACTATGGATGAATGGCTAGGGGATAGGTGAGTGGGTATGACAAGGGAGGAGGAGATGAGAGATTGAGGAGAAGAGGGACAGTGAAGTGTTACAGTAAAGTAATGGGTGAGGGGGAGAAATGACTGTACATAGACAGTGAAGTAGACATGAAATACAGGGCTGTAGGGTTACTGCATTATACAGACCTAGTGTAGCAGTTGGTTGGAGTGAAGCACTTTAACTCTGAGTGTGAGAGAGGTACACAACACATTGCTGTGTAATGAGTTGTATAGTCCTCTGGCAGTGAAAGGAATATGTGACACATGTTGGGCGCTCCTTGCATTAGTGGGCCGTGGTGGTCGGCTGGGACAGAACTGGATTATTTGTCCATGGGCCGTAGGCAAGGGATCAATACAGGGACCCCTAACAGCTGATAGGCTTCAAAACAGGAATACTAAGGAAATTGGTGGAATTTTGTGGAAAAGTAACAGCAGCACAGGGAACAATACCCATTTATTTAAATGGGCGTTTTAACGTCTTCAACGCTAGAGAGGTCAGCAAAGCATTGTATTTGTTCTGTATGGTACAGATGAATTGTTCCACTTGGTGTTAGTACATCAGCCTCACAGATCACAGTGCGCAGTCAGCTGCTGCAAGAGCCAAAAGTATAAATGGGTTTAAATTAATGGGGTAAGACTATAATTGTATGGGCCTTAGTATCAAGATAAAGGGTGCAACTCCAAAAAAACTGACACCATAGGGTTGAATTGAAAAATCAGGAAAATCGGGTTGACATAAATGGGGCTTTAACCCCTTGAATGCTACAATGGTCCCCAACGCGTTGCTTTGGCAATGTGTTTGCATTGTTTGTAGCATTCATGGAATTAATAGTCTCATTGAAATCAATGGACATTTTCAAAGAAATCAGTTTAACCCTGTGGGCCACTTGTGAGGAAAGAGTGGGCTGCACAATACCCAAATGTGGAAGCTTTCCAAATATATATTAACCCTTTGAGTGACAGAGGTACGCAGAGCAATGTGCTGCATATCATCTCTGGTACTCCAAGGTTTAATGGGCTTAACCCTCTGAGTGCCAGAGAGGTATCCAAGGCATTGCAACAGCACTCAAAGGGTTAAATTGAAACAAATTGAGTCCATCAGCCCCAGTTCTTAGCATGGAAACTGAAGATCTGTGTGTTGTAACCTATTCCCCAGCTGACTCTGAGTGTCTCAATGTGTCTTTGAAAGAAGTGATCAATGTGTGGCTCCCCAGCAAAATGGGAGCTGCTGGTTGATGGGTTATAGTATTGTGCTATGAGTTGTTTACTGTAGGAGTTGTAAGTCGAGAGAAGTGATGTAGCAGTAGGTGAGTTGTGGAGGAGAGGGCTAACCCTCTGACTGCCAGAGAGGTACGCAACGCATTGCAATGTATGCGTACCCCTCTGACACAGGGTGAAGGTAGGCTGACCAGATCTCACCTTTAACCGGGGACACATAGGAAATAGCCATTTTGCAGTACTTCACTGAAATGAAAGCAGTCCTGCAGTATGCATTTTTCCTATGCGTCCCCGGTTAAAGGTGAGGTCTGGTCAGCCTAGGTTAAGACTGATGTTGGGGGGCAGGCTAACTGTTCCTTACAGCCGCCCCTGGGTGTGTGTGGCAGGGGACGCAGGTTTTCTCTCTTATATATATATATATACACTACCAATGTGGGACGGCGTTGGGCGCACGTGTGTGAAATGTAGACACACTGATAAACACAAATATATGCAACACACAGGCAGACACACACACATACACACAGTGAGCGTCAGAGACATGCAAAAGACATGCACACACACACACCGGAGATGCACACATGGACACACATATGTAACAGAGATGGACACACACATGCACGCAACATATATACACAGAAACACATGCGTGCATGAGTTGTGCACCCCTCTGGCACTCAAAGGGTTAAGGTATAGAGAGGCATGTTAGAGTTAAATAGCAGTGGGAAGTGTATTAATACCTGGGAACATTGACTTGTGGGGTCCCAGGAGGGGAGCCATGTGGTGCTGATGTGGAGACACAAATGGGGCAATCTGGTTTAAAAGTGGGCGGGGCTTAATCACGAGTAGGGGGAGGGCTTAACATAAATGTGGAAAAGTGTTAGTAATAGGCTGGGAAAGGAGGAGAAGTCGGAGGGAAATGCAGGTTTGCAGTGTGAGGGGTTTGAACACACTCCCTAAGGGGTAAAACTTGATACACAACCCTGTGGCAGTCAGTGGGTTAAGTGTGTGGCTGTCTGTCCTGTGTCTTGCATGGCAAATGATGACAGTGAATAAATAATTGAGCAATGAGGGCCTACCTTAACCCTTTGAGTGCCATTTTGTTCCCCTGGTGCTGTAGCACCCTTCAGGGGCTGTACTACAGGTCCTGCTGAGGCCACTGGGAGTGAGGGTGAGTGACTGTGTGTCAGCCATATTTCTTTCTGGCTTTGTGTGTGTTTGGTGCTGTGTGAGTGGGTCATGTGTGTGTGTAATACCTGGGAACTTTTACTTGTGGAGTCCCTCATGTGGTGCTGATGTGGAGAGAGCAATGGGGCAATTTGGGTTAAAAGTGGGCGGGGCTTAATCGCGAGTAGGGAGCGGGGCTTAAGAGAAATGTGGAAAAGTGTTAGTAATAGGCTGGGGAAGGAGGAGACGTGGGAGGGAAATGCAAGTTTACAGTGGGAGGGGTTTGAACACACTCCCTGAGGGCTAAAACTTGATACACAACCCTGTGGCAGTCAGTGGGTTAAGTGTGTACCTGATGGCTGTCTGTCCTCTGTGTTGTATGGCAGATGATGACAGTGAAGAAATAATTGAGCAATGAGGACCTACTTTAACCCTTTGAGTGCCATTTTGTTCCTCAGTGGCTGTAGTACAGGTCCTGCTGAGGCCACTGGGAGTCAGGATGAGTGACTGTGTGTCAGCCATATTTCTTTATGGCTTTTGTGTGTGTGTGGTGCTGTGTGTGTGAATGTGGTGTGTGTGTGTGTGTGGTGCTGTGTGAGTGAATGTGGTGTGTGTGTGTGTGTGGTGCTGTGTGAGTGGGGCATGTGTGTGAGTTTGGTGCTGTGTGAGTGGGGCATGTGTGTGTGTGTGTTTGTCTGTGGTGTAGGAGCAAGTGGCGGCCATATTGTTTTTTTCTGACTTTGATAGTGGTGGGCGGGCTGCATAGTGGGGGCCGGCCAACTCCCTGCATGATTTTCACGCCAATAGCAATAATTGGTGTGAAAATCACCTCCCCATTGAATCACCCAATGGGAACAGTAACCCCTCCTTATTGCCACCCCTGGGTGTGTGTGTCTCCTGAGGAGACATAAATTATGCAATGAGCCTTTCTCTTTTATATATATAGATATACTGCAGAACACAGAATTATAGGTGACCATGTGTAGTCAATAATATTCACATAGTGTTTCAGTTGCATTTAGATATCTATTGTGATACATCTGGATGATTGGTTTCTCTCTCACATTCTTATATATTACTGTTTCTAAGAGAGGTTTTGTTTTTTATTATTTTTATATATTTTGCATTTTTTGTACATATTGCGTGTATTTGATTTTTCTTGTATTGTGGGAGTCACTCATCTTAGAGTTGCCATTATACATATTTATAGTTTATTCTTATCCGTTGTATCCTTGTATTCCTCTGGTCCGCTAAGGGTTAAGCTGTGTTCTTTCTCTCTCTATCTCTTCAGATCATCTCTTTCCTTTTCCTCTCTCTCTTCTCTCTCTATCTCTTGCTTATCTATATCTCTCTATCGCTCTCCTCTCTCTCTTCTCTCTCTATCTCTTGCTTATGTACATCTCTCTATCGCTCTGCTCTCTCTCTTCTCTCTCTATCTCTTGCTTATCTATATCTCTCTATCGCTCTCCTCTCTCTCTTCTCTCTCTATCTCTTGCTTATCTATATCTCTCTATCGCTCTCCTCTCTCTCTTCTCTCTCTATCTCTTGCTTATCTATATCTCTCTATCGCTCTCCTCTCTCTCTTCTCTCTCTATCTCTTGCTTATGTACATCTCTCTATCGCTCGCCTCTCTCTCTCTCTCCTCTCTCTTGCTTATCTATATCTCTCTATCGCTCGCCTCTCTCTCTCCTCTTTCTATTCTCTCTCTAACACTCTCTCTATCTCATGTCTCTCTCTCTCTCTTGCCTCTAACTCTCTCCTCACTCTCTTGTCTTTCTCTCAACTATGTGTCTTTCTGTCTTTTCTTTCTCTCCTCTCTCGCTTCTCTCTATCCAC
Organism: Rhinophrynus dorsalis; assembly: GCA_037306005.1. Classification (NCBI taxonomy): domain Eukaryota; kingdom Metazoa; phylum Chordata; class Amphibia; order Anura; family Rhinophrynidae; genus Rhinophrynus; species Rhinophrynus dorsalis. Next base: position 314,157 of record JBBDGT010000007.1, on the reverse strand, counting down.
TCGTCTCCTCTCTCTCCTCTTTCTCTTCCCCTCTCTCCTCTTTCTCTTCCTCTCCTCTCCCTCTTTATCGCGGTGCCCTTGCTCTGTGCTGCGGGCGGTGACATTCTGACTATTTTGCATCACCTCTTGCTGATTGCTGTTCGTGTATGACCTGGCCTGCCTGACGACGTTCCTGAGTTTGCTGCTGATTCTGTTGCTGATCGTATCTGGCTGAGGACCCGCTTCTGTTGCTGACTGTTTCTGGCTGAGAACCCGCTCTGTTGCAGATAGTGTTTGGCTGAGAACCGGCTCCACTTCTGACCGTTCCTGGCTGTCTCGCTGTTTCGTGCCTACAGTGTCTAGCGTACTGTCACGCTGTTGACAGGACCCTCTATCCTACAACTTGGTTGCCTCCGTTACTTACGCTAGACTTCCTGTGGCCGTACCATTAATCTAGTCGGTTGCGCCGCGTGGCGCAGACTGTTGACCGTCTGCTAAGCATTCGTGCTGTAGCTACTCTCTGACCGCCGTTGGCGGTGTGCACACACGAAGTACCGGTGCAGTGTTCTGAGCACTGACTGAGTTACTCTGATCTCTCTGTGTCCACCTCCCTTTGGGAGTTGCAGTTATCACAGGGCATTTCCAATTGACCCTTTGCGTGCCTGGTCTCTCCAGGTATATTGTGCATATTCCACTCTGCAGTAGCATTGGGCCTTAGAGCCAGCGTTGCGCTATCACCATCCTCTGTGGAGGGGACACTGGTTGCCTACATATATTTCACACTGTGTTTTGATCCACCCCTAGTGTTCTAGGGCCTGCGTGAGAGTTGTCTCGGTCTATTGGCATCTGTGCCAGGGTCCTGTGGTCAGTTCTCGGACTGTGTTACCTGCCACCTGTTCAGTTCCAGTCAGAACCTTCTTACCACTGATTGTATCATTCATACTATTGTTCTTATCACTGACTTGTTATTCCTGTATAACTGCCCTTATTGCTTTGGGCCTAAGGCCTAATTACGTGTGTAAGCTGATTTTCAATAAAGTCATTTTAACCCTACCAGTCTGGTCTGAGTGTTTATCTAAAACCGTGACACTCTCGATCACTCTCCTCTCCTCTATCAGTCTCCTATATATCTCTCTTTGCCTCTCATCTCTCTCTCGCTCTCATGTCTCTCTCTCTCCCTCCTCTCCCTCTTGATCACTCTCCTCTCCTCTATCAGTCTCCTATATATCTCTCTCTTATCTCTCATCTCTCTCTCTCCCCTCTTTCTTTCTCTCCCTGCTCTCTTTCCTCACCTCTCTCCACTCTCTCTCTTTTCTCTCTCCTCTATCAGTCTCCTATATATCTCTCTCTTGCCTCTCATCTCTCTCTCTCTCTATCTCTGTGTGTCTCTCTCTCTCTCCTCTCTCCTCTCTCTGTCTGCCTCGCTTTCTCTCCTCTCTCTCTCCTCTCCTCTATCAGTCTCCTATATATCTCTCTCTTGCCTCTCATCTCTCTCTCCTGTCTCTCTCTCCTCTATCAGTCTCCTATATATCTCTCTCTTATCTCTCATCTCTCTCTATCCCTGCTCTCTTTCCTCCCCTCTCTCTTTCCTTCCCTCTCTCCACTCTCTCCCTTTTCTCTCTCCTCTATCAGTCTCCTATATACCTCTCTATTGCCTCTCATCTCTCTCTTTTTCTTTCTCTCCCCTCTCTCTCTTCTCCCCTCTCTCTTCTCCCCTCTTTTTTTTCTCTCCTCTTTCTCTCTCCTCTATCTGTCTCCTATCTCTCTCTTGCCTCTCATCTCTCTCTATCTCTCTATCTCTCCCTCTCTCTTGCCTCTCATCTCTCTCTATCTCTCTATCTCTCCCCTCTCTCTTGCCTCTCATCTCTCTTCTCCCCTATTCTCAGGAGTCTGGTAATTAATCTTGATATTAAATTTAATTACTCTCAAAAAAAAAAAATACAAACAGAATAAAAAAAGAATACAATAAAAATACCCCAGAAGAAGCTATATTAAGTGGCGAAACGCGTTGGGTAATCCTATGTTGGATTGTTTGTTTGGAAGCATTGTATGATTAGAGATTATTTTAAACTAATCTGTGAGTTTTATTTGTAATTTTTTTTTTGAGAGTAATTACATTTAATATCAAGATTAATTACCAGACTCCTGAGTATATCTATAGTGTTCCCTAGTTACAATAACCTGTAAGCTCAAATAAAAGTCCGAGATAGAGGACAGGTATAAGCATTGACTATACCAACGGAGACACAGGAGGAGGTGCTAATTGGGACCATGGAGATGAACGGAGGAGCGAGAACTGGTACGGATACCGTCACTGGGGGTTATCCAGTGAATGCGAGTATACCTTGAGGCTGGACTGCCTCTGAAGAAGGTGAGTGAGATACTCACTTACGTATCCGGTGACTGACACGGCGGAGGAGGTGAATGAAAATAGACCCACACATGGGGGAGGAGTTGAAGAATTAGAAAAGAGGAAAAGGATAATCTACATTTAGATTGTGTGCGCTTCTTCCTTTTTGTGTTTTTTTTAAAGTATTGCCTGCACATCCAGCCATTCACGTTAACCCCTTAAGGTCCGATGATCCTGCGGTGTCTGGTCCTTTAAGGACCAGATAGACGAGTTCGACGTGCCGTCCCACGTGACTGATCACATGGGGCGGCACATCGAACGAAGGACTGAAAGAGATCGCTCCGGTCTTGGAGCGATCAACTTCAGTCCCCGCTATTACTCACAGCGTTCCTGCAGGAGCGCGGTGAATAAAAGTACGTGACGTACCAGGACCGGCACTGGTCCTTAAGTGCCGGACCAGCGTGACGGTCCGGGTACGTCACAGGACGCGAAGGGGTTAAGGGTAATTTATGTTATGAATAACTGGGCAAGCAATTTGCTATTAACCACTTGGGTGCCAGAAAGACTACTAAATACTTTTTCGTGGACAGCATGACAGATGCACCTGTAATATACATTGGGGGAGAATCAGTAAGTTGTGCTAAAGTGGAGATAAAGAGGAGATGACTTCTCCAGTGATATCACTTCTCCATTTCCTATGATATTCTATGAAGTCTATGCGCTAACAGTTCTTAATTTTTGGAGATCTTAGTGCATAGGCTCCATAGAATAACATATTAATTGGAGAAGTGATATCACTGGAGAAGTCATCTCCACTTTCTCTCCACTTTATCACCACTTAGTGAATCTCCCCCTTGTGTTAACCTCATTGAGGTGTACTATAATCAATCATAGCAATTCGCTAGCAAACCAGCTATCATATCATAGGGAACAAGTAAGAATTCCTGTGGGGAGATTCACTAAGCGGGGATAAAGAGGTGATAAAGTGGAGATAACTTCTCCATTAAAGGGATAGTAATACTTGAAAATAATTTGATTTTATATTGTAGCCCTTAAAAAAACATTAAAAATGATATACGTCTTCTGTCCCAAACCTTTATGGTTTGGGAGATATTAGCAAATAAATTTCCCTTTTCCTAGCCAAGTCTGCCATCTAGTGGACAGATTTGGAATCCAGTCCACAGATCAGCCAGCAGCTCTTCAGCAGTGCCAAGATCACGATCTTTAAAAAGAACTACTTCATTGGAACTGTCTACAAAGTGTGCCTGGCTTGCAAACACACTTTGTAGACCTTTACAATGAAGAAATTCTTTTTAAAGATCGTGATCTCGGCACTGCTGAAGAGCCGCGGCCGGCCTGCGGAACGGATTTCAAATCTGATAGCTAGACCAGTGACGTCACTCCAGGGGAAACTTTACTTGCTGATATCTCCCAAACCATAAAGGTTTGGGAGATAAGACTTATATCATTTTTAATGTTTTTTTAAGGGCTACAATATAAAATAAAATTATTTTCAAGTATTAGTATCCCTTTAATATCACTTATCTAGTTCCTATGTTATTCTATGGAGCCTATGCACTAAGATTTCCTAGTTTCACCGTATATAGGATGTTAATCCAGGGGTATATCCGATTGCCAGGATATTTGGAAGGAATTTGTTTACACACCTGGGGCTGGATTCTATTACAGGTGCTAATTTCCATAGACTTCAATAGGAAAATGTTTGCTAAAACAGGAGTTAACATTTAGCACCTACAATAGAATCTGGCCCCTGGAATTTAATTGGAAATTACTTTAATTTTTTTTTCCCTTCCACTAAATCAACATGGATGATATGGGATGGGCTGATCTTGATGCATGTCTTTTTACAACCTCATCAACTATGTTACTATGTAATCAACTAGGAGCTAATGAGGTCTGGAATTTGAACAGTATAATCACAATTCTCATTGTAAAACAATTGCATCATGTAGAATCATATAAAATTCTTATACATTTAAATCGGTCTTTTTTTTTTTTAATCAAACTTTTCATTGAGTTTAAAATTCAAACAAAACAGAACATGCATGACATCGTGTACACAAAAGGCAATACACGTGAAGCAGCAATGAAAGGAAAGGCCAGTGTGAAAGGCAACCCCAATGTCAGAGCATCAGGTACAAAAAAACTAAAAAAAACAAGAAATCCAGTAATGAAGCAGAAATGTCACACACAGACTGCACTGAATAATAACATAAGATACCAGTAGGGAACATAAAAACGGCGTTACAGGGATTGAGAGAAGGTGGATCATTGAACGCCCATCCGACTAGGCCATTTCATGTCCGAACATAACCAGAGTATCACGGCACACAGGTAAAAACAACACTAAACAAATAAACACAAGAACGGACAAACATGTGCATGCCCCAAGGGAGACCAGACACCCCCCAGGCCACCCCCAGAACCAGAGACTTGAAAGCTCAAGAAAGTACGTCAGCCACCTCCCCCCCCCCACATATCCTCGTCCAGAAGGGAGGGAGTAGCCACCACCTCAGTCGAGTCCAAGGGGGACTCTAGGGCCACATCTGTCAGCAGTCTCTCCCCTAGCCATGCAGCGATAAAACCAGCCTGTCGGGAAGATGGCAGGGTAAGAATAAAAGGTTCCCACAGGGATATGAAACGGGCACCCAACACCTCCTTATCGGATAGAGCTGGCATCCAGTGAAGTCTGACAAAATGTAAAGGTTTAAGCGCCCATTGTCGGAGTAGGGGCAGGCGAGGCGATAACCAGTGAGCAAGAATGCACTTCAGAGCCACCATGACGGCAAATTCGGTCAGCCTAACCTGTCAATAAATTGGCCTTTTAACCCTTTCTATGCTAGAGTGGTATCCAAGGCATTGAACACTGATTTAAAGGCACGTATGGCCACCTTAGTCATTAGGTCACATTAAATCCTGTGTCACTTACCTCAGTAGGTGCTTGTCGGCCGTCTGTCACTGACTGTCTAATAACATTGAAAGTCACCTCTCAAGTGCCGTGGGAGTGGCAGAACTATTTACTGAATCTGAGATTCCTCTTCTCTGTTTACTGTGTGTTTAAAGTTATCACTTTGTGTCAGCTGGAAATCACCTCCCCTTTAATTCTGCATTTATTTTCCTCTCTGTGCACCCAAAGCTTGTGTGCTATTCCAGAAGAGGAGCGATTCTAGTAGAGCGCGCTGACCAGACCTCCCCTTTAATTCTGCATTTATTTTCCTCTCTGTGCACCCAAAGCTCGTGTGCTATTTCAGAAGAGGAGCGATTCTAGTAGAGCGCGCTGACCAGACCTCCCCTTTAATTCTGCATTTATTTTCCTCTCTGTGCACCCAAAGCTCGTGTGCTATTCCAGAAGAGGAGCGATTCTAGTAGAGCGCGCTGACCAGACCTCCCCTTTAATTCTGCATTTATTTTCCTCTCTGTGCACCCAAAGCGTGTGTGCTATTTCAGAAGAGGAGCGATTCTAGTAGAGCGCGCTGACCAGACCTCCCCTTTAATTCTGCATTTATGTGTAATACGCACCCTTGATTTCCCCTCTTAAGAAAAAAAAATTAAGCCTGCCAGATCCCTTCCCTCCCTCCCCCGGCGCTATCCGCTGCTAAAATACCATTTACTTACGTCAAAATTCAAGTCCCCGCATTTTCCCCATTAGCAGGCAACATATAACAGATGTCAATATTCCCTGCGGGCGGCATGCTTCCATTCGCCGCCAGGGCATGTGAGAGGAAGAGGGTACCTTTAAGGAATAGTAATACTTACAAATTACTAATCCCCATATTGTAGGCATTTTAAAAATAAATGTATTGCCCCTCAGTGTCATCTCTCAAACCCTTATGGTTTGAGAGATAATAGCTTGCAAAGTTCTCTCCCCCTTCCCTGAAGTCAGCGTTCTAGCTGACTGCAGGGATATCCGGTCTTACGTGCATCAGGCGGCTCTACAGCAGAGTCGAGATCGCATTAATAAAAAATAAATCTTTCTACGTGTGCTTGGTTTTAATTTAATTTTAATTTAAATTAAATTTATATTAAGATGGTAAAAGAAAGTCATAGGAGCAGTATAAGTCGAATTTCTAAGGGGGGGGTTAATTTTTCAAAACACTGTCAAATTAAATATGTGATAGAAGGTCATGGGAGCATTATAAGGGGGGTGGTTTAAAATGTTGAATGTGAACAATATTTGTCAAATTAAAATGGTGAAAGAAAGCTCTCTAAGTTGAATTTCAAAGGGGGGGTTAATATGTCGAAGGGGGCACTCTATGTCGGATTTCGATAATGTGGGGAACACATCTAACGCTGAACTTGATCTTTCTGTCATGAAACGTACTCCTATTTCCTTTTTTGAAATTTTGCGTGTTTTTTTTAGGTGGTAGTTGAACAAAAGCAGACAATACCGGTTTTGTTAGTTTGTAGAAATATTCTGTCTTCGGGCTAGATTCTATTACAGGTGCTAAATGTTATCTCCCGATTCATCAAATATTTTCCTATTGAAGTCTATCAGGAAAACTGGAGATGTAAACAGAGATAAAATTAGCTCCTGTGATAGAATCTAGCCCATACAATCTAGCCCTACGCTGTTTTGTTTTACCGTGGTTCTGCAATAGAATACCAGTGTAACACATGTTTGTAAAATACACGTTGCTTGTTTTTCTTCTAACACCAGTTTTAGCGCTGGTAATAGAATCGAGCCCCAAGTGAGTTATGGAAAACTGAAAAGAAGATTTAATATAAACCCATTTGAACACTTACAATGGAAGCACTTCCTTTCTGACATAACAAATACATATACACACCATTTATTTAGCTTCAAGGTGACACTTAGAACCAGATATTTGGTATGAAAACATTAACTAGAAAAAAAACAGCCTTTGGTGCATTCAGATTCATTGCTGTCATTTTCTGTTTTTCTCAGACATATCCATGTAGTGAAACTGTTATGAAATCCTTATAAAACCAAGTCATAGCATTTTCTTCTTTATATGCAGTAATAATTTATACCATTAATTAGAAAACAATCCAACCTTTCGTGATAAGGTATAAAGAGAGATGGTGTGTTTTATATAGTTTATAGAGCACAGCATTATTATTAAGTGTGCAACATCAAAATATTGCCCATTTTGCGTGCCGTAGTACTGAAAGTTCTCCAAAGCCATGCAGCGCTACCCTTAACGCCTTAAGGACCGGCCGCGCACGCATGTTGCAGTCACTTAAGGACCACAGACCTTTTTTTTTTTTTTCTGCCACATCCGATTACAGACTCCCAGAACGACGTGCAGCCGCACAGGGAGCCCAGAATTTCATGATGGTCTAGGACTGTCATGGGTCCTTAAAGTGTTAGTAATGTCCACAAAAAAGTTTTTTGCATTTAGAAGAGCTTAAAAAGCTGAGCTAAATGCAAAAAAACGTATCTCTCAAACCGCTATGGTTTAAGAGATACAGGCGTTTAAAGTTTGATCTCTCCTACTGACACCTGTAAAGCTGTCAGCAGGAGATCCGTGTCGGCTGACACAGAGGCGCTTGAGAAGTGCCGAGATCTCGTTATTTACCACGAATCCCTTCATTGGAATGGTCTAAAACATGTGCCTGGTTTTCAAGCACTTGTTTTAGACCATTCCAATGAAGGGATTCGAGGTAAATAACGAGATTGCGGCACTTCTCAAGAGCCTCAATGTCGGTCGACACAGATCTCCTGCTGACGGCTTCACAGCTGTCAGTAGGAGAGATCAAACTTTAAATGCCTGTATCTCTTATACCAGAGCGGTTTGAGAGGTACGGTTTTTTTTTGCATTTAGCTCAGCTTTTTAAGCTCTTCTAAATGCAAAAAACTTTTTTGTGGACATTACTAACACATTAAGGGTATAACAACCCATGAAGGTCCAGGACCGTCATGGGTCCTTAAGGGGTTAAGCTTGCAACATCAGAATGTCACCCTTTTGATGCAGGAGACATTCTGATCTTGCCCCCTTTTCAAGGTCGCCAAATAGGAAACCAATTTATTAACCCCTTAAGGACCACTTTGATCCCTGCCGACACTCCGGTACAAGTGACCTGTAATGTGTACTGGTGAGCCAAGCGGGGGTCATTTTAACTTACAGCACTCCTGCAGGAGTGAAGAGTACATGACACGCTATGACCATCACAAGTCCTTAAGGCAAAAACCATTAGATGATCCTTAAAGGGATAGTAATACTTCATTTTAACTTTATTTTATTTTGTAGGCATTAAAAAAACATGAAGAACGATATAAGTCTTATCTCTCAAACCTTTATGGTTTGAGAGATATTCACAAACAAAGTATCCCCCCCCTGTTCAACCAGATCAGAAGGGAGGTGCCCAGGTAGACTGCAGAGAGGGACAATCTTCAATTAAGATAATGGAAATAGCTGAAAAACTTGTCAAGGGGGGAAGGGCTTTCATTGTTCTCACAGGAAGAAGATTGTCCCCTGCTGTTATCTGTCTGGTCTATGGACTGCATTCCACATCTGAGAAGAGATGGCTTACACTAGGTAAAAGGGGGGCAGGGCTTTCATTGTTCTCATAGGAAGAAGATTGTCCCCTGCTGTTATCTGTCTGGTCTATGGACTGGATTCCACATCTGAGAAGAGATGGCTTACACTAGGTAAAAGGGGGGCAGGGCCTTCATTGTTCTCATAGGAAGAAGATTGCCCCCTGCTGTTATCTGTCTGGTCTATGGACTGGATTCCACATCTGAGAAGAGATGGCTTACACTAGGTAAAAGGGGGGCAGGGCTTTCATTGTTCTCATAGGAAGAAGATTGCCCCCTGCTGTTATCTGTCTGGTCTATGGACTGGATTCCACATCTGAGAAGAGATGGCTTACACTAGGTAAAAGGGGGGCAGGGCTTTCATTGTTCTCATAGGAAGAAGATTGCCCCCTGCTGTTATCTGTCTGGTCTATGGACTGGATTCCACATCTGAGAAGAGATGGCTTACACTAGGTAAAAGGGGGGCAGGGCTTTCATTGTTCTCATAGGAAGAAGATTGCCCCCTGCTGTTATCTGTCTGGTCTATGGACTGGATTCCACATTTGAGAAGAGATGGCTTACACTAGGTAAAAGGGGCGGGAGGGGAACTTTGCTTGTGAATATCTCATAAACCATAAAGGTTTGAGAGATAAGACTTATATCATTCTTCATGTTTTTTTAATGCCTACAAAATAAAATAAAGTTAAAACGAAGTGTTACTATCCCTTTAAGGGATTAATGAATTTAGCTCCAGCTGAGTTTTAGTTGATGAGCAAAAAAACAAAACAAAAAAACATTTGCATGGAATTTGTATAGACATGCTCGTAGCTTTTGATCCCTAAAACATTTTATTAGTATCGATAACTTTTGTTAGACGCGATGAGGATCTTTATGAACAGAAATGGCACGTTTTTATTATTTTTTTACAAGCAATGCAAAATGTAGTAGCAATGTATTCTCTCTATGTCACAATTTTTAAAAGGAAATATGAATGCTTTTAGATGCAAAATCGAGTACAGTTTTGGCATCATTTCTTAAAAAAGACATTGTTGAACTGGACAAAGTGCAGAGACGTGCAACAAAACTGATACAGGGATTGGAGGATCTGAGTTATAAAGAGAGACTAGCCAAACTGGGTTTGTTTACATTAGAGAAGAGACGTCTAAGTAGGGTTGCCACCCAGCCGGTATTTTACCGGCAGTCCGGTAAAAATTTGGCTTCTTTCCAAAGTCTATGGAGGGAATGCCTTGGCCAGTATTTTTTTGAAGAAAAGGTGTCAACCCTGCGTCTAAGGGGTGATATGATTACCATTTACACATACAGTCGCATACGTCCCAAGTGTGCCTCTTTAGGAGGGACAGTCCCTCTTTTATACCCAAATCCCTCTGTCCCTCTTTACCACCCTGATGTCCCTCTTTTTAGGAGATCAGACTGTGTGGTGTTTATATAAATGTATCACATTGCTCTACAGTAATACAACTCACATTAATGTTCATGTAAACATCAGTGACCAGTGTCAAACAGCAGTAGCAAAGGCAAAGAAAGTCCTGTCTTGCATAAAAAGAGGTATTGAAGCAAGAGTGGATAACATTATTTTGCCATTGTACAAATCATTGGTAAGACCTCACCTTGAGTATGCAGTGCAATTTTGGGCACCGGTTCTGAAAAAGGATATACTAGTACTAGAGAGGGTACAGCGGAGAGCAACAAAATTAATTAAGGGAATGGAGGACTTGACATATGAGGAACGACTAAACAAACTTGATTTATTTACTCTAGAGAAAAGACGACTAAGAGGAGACCTTATCACATTGTACAAGTATATGAGAGGTCAATACAAGGATCTCTGCGGTGAGCTATTTATTCCAAGGCCCGATCAGGTGATCAGGGGACACCCCTTGAGATTAGAGGAAAGGAGGTTTAAACTTCAGCAGAGGAAGGGTTTTTTTACGGTAAGGTCTGTCAAATTGTGGAATTCATTGCCCAGGGAGGTAGTTATGGCAGATACAATGGATACATTTAAGAGAAGATTAGATACATTTCTTTGAAAAGGGAACATACAGAGTTATACTGTTTATCAGTAGGCTGATCAGGAAGGTCTGATAAAGACTAATTTAATTGGTAGCAGGAAAGCTATAAAATTCTCAGTTACTGAGGTATGAGGCGAAGGTTGAACTTGATGGACTTGTGTCTTTTTTTCAACCTAATTTACTATGTTACTATGTTACTATCAGTATATGTGTTTATAAATTATTCTGTGTAAATAAAATACTTAGATCTTGTTATAAGCCATTTATTAGGTTACACAAGGAGGTCTCAATAGGTCATGAATTAGCCTAAAAATTATCACTAATGCCCCGCTCACCAGCCACACCCCCTAAAACACAAGTGTCCCTCTTTGGCAATTTGAAATGTTGGGAGGTATGCAGTCGTGTGAAGAAGAAAGTCCACCCTCTTTGAATTCTATGGTTTTACATATCAGGACATAATAACAATCCTCTGTTCCTTAGCAGGTCTAAAAATTAGGTAAATACAACCTCAGATGAACAACACATGACATATTACACCTGGCCATTACTTATTTATTTAACAAAAATAAAGCCAAAATGGAGAAGCCATGTGTGAAAAACACACCCTTACTTCTTCCATGATTAATTGATAATCAGCAAGTGTGACACCTCTATAAAAGCTGAAGTTTTAGCAGTTTGCTGGTCTGGAGCATTCAGGTCTGTGTTATCACAATTACAAGGAGGAAAGACATCAGCAATGATCTTAGAGAAGCAATTGTTGTTGCCCATCAATCTGGGAAGGGTTATAAGGCCATTTCCAAACAATTTAAAGTCCATCATTCTACACTGAGAAAGATTATTCAAAAGTGGAAAACATTCAAGACATTTGCCAATTTTCCCAGGAGTGGACGTCCCAGCAAAGTCACCCCAAGGTCAGACTGTGCAATGCTCAGAGAAATTGCAAAAACCCAAGAGTTACATCTCAGACTCTCCAGGCCTCAGTTACCATGTTAAAGTTCATGACAGGACAAATAGAAGAGGACTGAACAAGTATGGTTTGTTTGGAAGCGTTGCCAGGAGAAAGCCTCTTCTCTCTAAAAAAAAACATGGCAGTACGGCTTAGGTTTGAAAATTTGCATCTGAACAAACCACAAGACTTCTGGAACAAAGTCCTTTGGTCAAACAACCCTTTGACGGGATAAAAACCCAAAAGATATAGTGTAATTTGAGTCCTTCCGCTAGGGAAGGGCACAGAGAAGATGTAACCAACTATATATAAACAGCAAAAGCATTTAAAGGGATAGTAATACTTGAAAATAAGTTTATTTTATATTGTAGCCCTTTAAAAAGCATGAAACATGATATAAGTCTTATCTCCCAAACCTTTATGGTTTGGGAGATATTCAGAAGTAAAGTTTCCCCTGGAGTGACGTCATTGCTCCACCCTTCAGTTTTGGAATCCGGTCCCGGGACCGGTTGTGCCTCTCTAGAAATGCTGAGATCACCATCTTTAAAAAGAATTTCTTCATTGGAATGGTCTACAAAGTGTGCTTTCAAGCCAGGCACACTTTGTAGATAGGTCCAGTTAAGTAGTTCTTTTCAAAGATCGTGATCTCGGCACTGCTAAAGAGCTGCCGGTTGCTCTGTGGACCGAATTCCAAATCTGTCCACTAGATGGCAGACTTGGCTGAAACAGCCAGGAAAAGAGAATTTTACTATATTTTACAAGTGAATATCTTCCAAACCATAAAGGTTTTTTTAAGGGCTACAATATAAAATACAATTATTTTCAAGTATTACTATCCCTTTAAGAGTACAAAGAATGCAACAAACAGTTAGTATTTATCCATAAACAAGAAGGACACTAAAGAAAAGTCACTCTGCACACTACCCATCCCAACACATATCGCCAAAAAAAAGGCTCTCCACATTGCCCCCAATGTCCTCCTCTCCACATTGCCCCCAACTCACCACATTGCCCCCAACTCTCCACATTGCCCCCAATGTCCTCCTCTCCACATTGCCCCCAACTCACCACATTGCCCCCAACTCTCCACATTGCCCCAATGTCCTCCTCTCCACATTGCCCCAACTCACCACATTGCCCCCAACTCTCCACATTGCCCCAATGTCCTCCTCTCCACATTGCCCCCAACTGTCCACATTGCCCCCAACTCTCCACATTGCCCCCAATGTCCTCCTCTCCACATTGCCCCCAACTGTCCACATTGCCCCCAACTCTCCACATTGCCCCCAATGTCCTCCTCTCCACATTGCCCCCAACTGTCCACATTGCCCCCAACTCTCCACATTGCCCCCAATGTCCTCCTCTCCACATTGCCCCCAACTCACCACTTTGCCCCAATGTCCTCCTCTCCACACTGCCCCCAACTCTCCACATTGCCCCCAATGTCCACCTCTCCACATTGCACCCAACTCTACACATTTGTGACAGATTACCTTGACTTCAGCATCATCTGCAGGATTCAAGCATGCTGCAGGCCTCTATTTTATCTGTTTGCTTCCAGTAGTCTCCTCCTACCTACTTCCTACTTCCTCCCTCTGAGCTGCTCCTCCTACTTCCTGAGGAGGGGTTTAAAGGGCAGACTGAGGCCTGACTCAGTTGCCCTTGCGTTGTTGTTAATAGCAGTTCTGTTACCTTGGGCTCCGTGTATGACCTGGCTAGTCTTCCATCCATTCTAGTGCTAACCTGTGGCTTTGTCTGACTATTCTTTTGTTCTATATTTGGATGACATCTTAATTCACTCTCCTACATTGGAGACTCTGATGTATCCAGAGTCCTGACCCTATTATACGAGAACAAGTTATTTTGTAAACTTGAAAAATGTGAATTCCACAGACCTCAAGTCACATTCCTGGGCTATATAAATTTCGCCATGTACCCTCAGAAATTGTCCGCTGTTGTGAATTGGCCACGTCCTAAGGGACTCAAAGTGATACAAAGGTTTCTGGGTTTTGCGAATTATTACCGAAAATTCATTAAGAATTTCTCTAACATTGCAAAACCCCTGACGGACATGACTTGTAAAGGGCAAAAACCTCGTAGTGGTTAGAACCGGCTATTCTGGCTTTTGAAAAGCTCAAGGCAGCCTTCACAACAGGTCCCATATTGGCGCATTCCAATCCCTCCCTGCCCTTTACCCTGGATCAAATTATCACTTAAATGTCCAACTATCTCAGTGTGGGTTAAAGGATGTTAGAACAGAGTTTCAGCAGTCATTAGATGAGTTATTCGTGTCTGCAAGGAGAAGTGAGTCTGATTGTTAATCTGTCAAGTGCTAGCATACATGACCTGTGCCTCTATTACATAAGATGGATAGGGGAAACAAGGACAGGGACTTAAGCACTTGTATGTCATATCTGATTGACCTAGTATGACTTCTATTTAAGCCAGGGCGAATTATCTGAAATTAATTGTATTCCATTGTTAGTGATCCCATTTGTTAAATACTGTACTTGTCCACTAGATGGCATACGTTTCCCAGTTGTTAATTACAGAAATTCTTCAATTAAGATAAGGGAAAACCTAAAAAAACTTGTCAAGGGGGGCAGGGCTTTCATTGTTCTCATAGGAAGAAGATTGTCCCCTGCTGTTATCTGTCTGGTCTATGGACTGCATTCCACATCTGAGAAGAGATGGCTTACACTAGGTAAAAAGGACAGGAGGGGGAACTTTGCTTGTGAATATCTCTCAAACCATAAAGGTTTGAGAGATAAGACTTATATCGTTCTTCATGTTTTTTTAATGCCTACAAAATAAAATAAAGATAAAATGAAGTATTACTATCCCTTTAAGCTCATTTTATCTATTGTTTTGCAAGACAGCTCACTCCATCTATGTAAAGAGAACTGTATTGATTTGATGATATATTGTCCCAACAGGTATTAAATTATAAAAGGGGGGAATATGTTTATCTAGATACCTTGACTTACAAGCAATGTAACTTCTGAATGTTAATAATATACAGTTCTGTAAATGTATCAAGAAACCGTAGCCACCAACTTCACTCAATGAGATATGAAATGTGGGAGGAACAAACGGCTCCCATACCACCCGAGAAAAGCACAGAACGTCAATATGGATGCCAAAAACGTTATATTATATGGCCCACTGTCCTGGAAAATATTCCAATGTGTAAACTGAAATATCACCCTACTATACTTTATCAAATAAACAGTAATTGGCTTGAAAAACAGTGACCTGAAGACCCCATGCAACTCTCTGAAAACAAAACAAGTGGTAGAGAATGGATGGAAAATACAAGATATATGGACTTCTATAGCTTTTGCAAGAAATGCTTAAAGGGATAGAAATACTTTGTTTTATCTTTATTTTATTTTGTAGGCATTAAAAAAACATGAAGAACGATATAAGTCTTATCTCTCAAACCTTTATGGTTTGAAAGATATTCACAAGCAACGTTTCCCTTCCCGCCCCTTTTACCTAGTGTAAGCTATCTCTTCTCAGATGTGGAATCCAGTCCATAGACCAGAAAGATAACAGAAGGGGATAATCTTCTTCCTATGAGAACAATGAAAGCCCTGCACCCCTTGACAAGTTTTTCAGCTTTTTCCCTTATCTTAATTGAAGATTGTCCCTCTCTGCAGTCTACCTGGGCACCTCCCTTCTGATCTGGCTGAACAGGGGGGGATACTTTGCTTGTGAATATCTCTTAAACCATAAAGGTTTGATAGATAAGACTTATATCGTTCTTCATGTTTTTTTAACGCCTACAAAATAAAATAAAGATAAAAGGAAGTATTACTATCCCTTAAACTATTGCATTATGAGACACATGTGACCCCCTGGTACAATAAATGCCTACACCCCTGTTTACAAGAAATGACAATGTATTATAATTCATTAAAGAAACCAATAATTAATGTACTCAATTACAATATCACAAAGTGACCTGGGCCTCCTTTTTAGTGAGTGATATCTATACCTGGGAACTTTTCATGCAGGGCTACCCGGAGGGTAACCCTGTCAGTGCCGAAAATGACGCAATTCGCGTCATAAAAGGGACGGGGCTTAGTCGCGGGGGGAGGGGGCGGGACAAAAAACCCTCTGCAAAATGAAGGTAAGAGGGCTGGGAGTAGTAGGAACCGGGTGGGATGGAGCACAAGTGGGCAGAGTTTCTACTTAAACTCCTCCCACCCGGTGATTCACACATTGTCCCGGAGACCCGGTAATTCAGTTAGAAATCCAGAGTCTCCAGGGCAAAACCGGAGAGTTCCCAGGTATGGTGATATTTTCGCCTCCAGGTCATGGACCTCATACACATTTTGGATTAAATAATATCACTACATTAATTATTAAAGGGATAGTAATGTTTCATAATAAAAGCAGCTCTAATTAATCATCATAGTATTTGGACTTTGGAGAGTGTTATTTCAGTACTGTCAGAGTTGTAGTTCAAGAGTAATTCAATGACAAAGTATCCCCGTCCCACCCCTTTTACTGATGTAACACTGCTCAGCCAGATCAGAAGGGAGGTGCCCAGGTAGACTGCAGAGAGGGACAATCTTCAATTAAGATAAGGGAAAAACCTGAAAAACTTGTCAAGGGGGTCAGGGTTTTCATTGTTCTCATAGGAAGAAGATTGTCCCCTGCTGTTATCTGTCTGGTCTATGGACTGGATCCCACATCTGAGAAGAGATGGCTTACACTAGGAAAAAGTGGTGGGAGGGGGAAACTCTGCTTGTGAATATCTCTCAAACCATAAAGGTTTGAGAGATAAGACTTATATCGTTCTTCATGTTTTTTTTAATGCCTACAAAATAAAATAAAGATAAAACGAAGTATTACTACGCCTTTAAGCTCATTTTATCTATTGTTTTGCAAGACAGCTCACTCCATCTATGTAAAGTATTACCATCAAAAATTATACAGGTTTACCAACCCTATGGAACGCTGACTTTGTTCCTTCGATTTCTGGATACAGATTCCTTGGTGCAGATAAATCCCTTTGGTTGTGGAGATCTCAGAGCGCATGTATGGAAGGTATGAGAGATGAAACAAGAAAAACAGCTTCAAAAGAAAAACAGTTAATGCTTAGAGGTAACATTGGCCTCCTTTTTTAAACACACATCTCCCGCCCCTTCTCAAACCTTTACCTGGGGTAGGTGAGGGGATAACCTCACCTCTCCCAGGTCAAATTACATCTGGCTGGACTGGAGTGGCAGGCCCCCATTGTCTAGGGACTGACCCCACCAGCCCAGCAGTGAGGGGATACACATTATCCTGTGACAGATCCCAACTATATTGAACCTTTCACTGACTTTGGATGTAAGAAATCACCTAAATCTGGTTGTATTTTGTGTGTATTGTAAGTCTATAACAGTTAGACTAATTCTGGGCAGAATTCATAATTATCTACTGTCATTTATAAAGCTTCGATGTGGTTATACTGTATCTAAAAACACACATTAATCCAGAAGTGCCTGAGTCAACTTTGGAATTTAAATACACATACACACGCATACACGCAAATACACACATACATATACACACATACACACAAATACACACACACACATACAAATACACACATACACACAAATACACACACACACATACAAATACACACATACACGCACACACAAATACATACACACATACATACATACATACATACACACATACACATATGTACACTAGGGATGAGCGAGCACCCCGATGCTCGGGTGCTCGGGTGCTCTGACCGAGCACCCCCTGATGCTCGAGTGCTCGGCCGAGCACCCGAGCCCCATTCAAATGAATGGGAGCACTCGAGCATTAAACCAGGCACCCCCTGCTCTGATGAGCGGAGGGTGCCTGGTCAATGTCCCCCTTCATCTCCGCTATGCCCCTCTTCCACAATGTCCCCCTTCATCTCCTATGCCATAGCGGAGATGAAGGGGGACATTGTGGAAGAGGGGCATAGCGGAGATGAAGGGGGACATTGTGGAAGAGGGGCATAGAGTCTATGCCCCTCTTCCACAATGTCCCCCTTCATCTCCGCTATGCCCCTCTTCCACAATGTCCCCCTTCATCTCCTCTATGGCATAGGAGATGAAGGGGGACATTGTGGAAGAGGGGCATAGCGGAGATGAAGGGGCACATTGTGGAAGACGGGCATAGCGGAGATGAAGGGGGACATTGTGGAAGAGGGGCATAGAGTCTATGCCCCTCTTCCACAATGTCCCCCTTCATCTCCGCAATGCCCCCTTCATCTCCGCAATGCCCCCGTACCTCCATTCCCTGGTGGTCCAGCGGAGCGTCTTCGGATCTGTGCCTCTTCCGGCACAGATCCTCTTCACCCGAACATGTCGGGCGAGCACATGGCGGTACTCGTACGAGTACCGCCATGTGCCGAGCAGAGCGATGCTCGAGCCGATCCGAGCATCGGCCGAGCACGCTCGCTCAACACTAATGTACACACAAGAACGCACACACACATGTAGACACACATACACACACACATACAAACGCATACACACACACAAACACACACAAGTACATACATATACACACACACACATACACACACACGCATACATACACACACATATGTGCATGCGTGTGTCTGTGTCTGTATGTGTATATGTGTGTGTATGTATGCGTGTGTGTGTATGTGTGTGTGTGTATATGTATGTACTTGTGTGTGTTTGTGTGTGTGTATGCGTTTGTATGTGTGTGTGTATGTGTGTCTACATGTGTGTGTGCGTTCTTGTGTGTACATTAGTGTTGAGCGAGCGTGCTTGGCCGATGCTCGGATCGGCTCGAGCATCGCTCTGCTCGGCACATGGCGGTACTCGTACGAGTACCGCCATGTGCTCGCCCGACATGTTCGGGTGAAGAGGATCTGTGCCGGAAGAGGCACAGATCCGAAGACGCTCCGCTGGACCACCAGGGAATGGAGGTACGGGGGCATTGCGGAGATGAAGGGGGCATTGCGGAGATGAAGGGGGACATTGTGGAAGAGGGGCATAGACTCTATGCCCCTCTTCCACAATGTCCCCCTTCATCTCCGCTATGCCCGTCTTCCACAATGTGCCCCTTCATCTCCGCTATGCCCCTCTTCCACAATGTCCCCCTTCATCTCCTATGCCATAGAGGAGATGAAGGGGGACATTGTGGAAGAGGGGCATAGCGGAGATGAAGGGGGACATTGTGGAAGAGGGGCATAGACGTACACACACATATATGCACACACATACACACATAAGCATTCACACACACCTACACACGCACACATATACCTACACACGCACACATACATACACACAAATACACATCACATATACACACACACATAAGCATACACATACACACACACACACACATAAGCACACACTTACTCACATAGACACATACACACACACATACAAAAACATTCACATGTCTACATACATACAAACAAACACACACACACACACAGATACACACATACACACAAATATACACACACACATACACACACACATACATACACACGCATACATACACACACACATATACACATACACACACAAACATACACATCTCTCTCTATATATATAAAGCCCTAGACTTCAAAGCTCCCTGTGTGCTTAACAGCACATGCACAGTAGAGAGAGACTGCCGGAACGATGCGGTCATGTGTAGTAGAGAGAGACTGCCGGAGCGATGCGGTCATGTGTAGTAGAGAGAGACTACCAGAACGATGCAGTCATGTGTAGTAGAGAGAGAGACTACCAGAACGATGCAGTCATGCGCAGTAGAGAGAGACTGCCGGAACGATGCAGTCATGCGCAGTAGAGAGAGACTGCCGGAGCAATGCAGTCATGCGCAGTAGAGAGAGACTGCCGGAACAATGCAGTCATGCGCAGTAGAGAGAGACTGCCGGAACGATGCAGTCATGCGCAGTAGAGAGAGACTGCCGGAACGATGCAGTCATGCGTAGTAGAGAGAGACTACCGGAACGATGCAGTCATGTGTAGTAGAGAGAGACTACCGGAGCGATGCAGTCATGTGCAGTAGAGAGAGACTACCGGAACGATGCAGTCATGTGCAGTAGAGAGAGACTACCAGAACGATGCAGTCATGTGTAGTAGACAGAGACTGCCGGAACGATGCAGTCATGCGCAGAGTAGAGAGAGACTGCCGGAACGATGCAGTCATGTGCAGTAGAGAGAGACTGCCGGAACGATGCAGTCATGTGCAGTAGAGAGAGACTGCCGGAACGATGCAGTCATGTGTAGTAGAGAGACACTGCCGGAGCGATGCAGTCATGCACAGTAGAGAGAGACTACCGGAGCGATGCCGTCATGCGCAGTAGAGAGAGACTGCCGGAACGATGCCGTCATGTGCAGTAGAGAGAGACTGCCAGAACGATGCAGTCATGCACAGTAGAGACAGACTGCCGGAACGATGCAGTCATGTGCAGTAGAGAGAGACTGCCGGAACGATGCCGTCATGCGCAGTAGAGAGAGACTGCCAGAACGATGCCGTCATGTGCAGTAGAGAGAGACTGCCGGAACGATGCAGTCATGCGCAGTAGAGAGAGACTGCCGGAACGATACTGTCATGTGCAGTAGAGACAGACTGCCGGAACGATGCAGTCATGTGCAGTAGAGAGAGACTGCCGGAACGATGCACGTCATGCGCAGTAGAGAGAGACTGCCGGAACGATGCAGTCATGTGCAGTAGAGAGAGAACTGCCAGAACGATGCAGTCATGTGCAGATAGAGAGACTGCTGGAACAATGCAGTCATGCACAGTAGAGAAAGACTACCAGAACGTTGCAGTCATGCGCAGTAAATGAGAGACTACCAGAACGATGCCGTCATGTGTAGTAGAGAGAGACTACCGGAACGATGCAGTCATGCGCAGTAGAGAGAGACTACCGGAGCGATGCAGTCATGTGCAGTAGAGAGAGACTGCTGGAACAATGCAGTCAATGCACAGTAGAGAGAGACTACCAGAACGATGCAGTCATGCGCAGTAGAGAGAGACTACCAGAACGATGCCGTCATGTGTAGTAGAGAGAGACTGCCGGAACGATGCAGTCATGTGTAGTAAGTAGAGAGACTGCCGGAACGATGCAGTCATGTGCAGTAGAGAGAGACTACCGGAGTGATGCAGTCATGTGCAGTAGAGAGAGACTGCTGGAACAATGCAGTCATGCACAGTAGAGAGAGACTGCCGGGAGCAATGCCGTCATGTGTAGTAGAGAGAGACTGCTGGAACGATGCAGTCATGTGCAGTAGAGAGAACTGTCGGAACGATGCAGTCATGTGCAGTAGAGAGAGACTACCGGAACGATGCAGTCATGGGCGCAGTAGAGAGAGACTGCCGGAATGATGCAGTCATGCGCAAGTAGAGAGAGACTGCCGGAACAATGCAGTCATGTGCAGTAGAGAGAGACTGCCAGAACGATGCAGTCATGCGCAGTAGAGAGAGACTACCGGAACGATGCAGTCATGTGCAGTAGAGAGAGACTGCCGGAACGATGCAGTCATGTGTAGTAGAGAGAGACTGCCGGAACGATGCAGTCATGTGCAGTAGAGAGAGACTACCGGAGCGATGCAGTCATGTGCAGTAGAGAGAGACTGCTGAAACAGTGCAGTCATGCACAGTAGAGAGAGACTACAGAACGATGCAGTCATGTGCAGTAGAGAGAGACTACCAGAACGATGCCGTCATGTGTAGTAGAGAGAGACTGCCGGAACGATGCAGTCATGTGCAGTAGAGAGAGACTACCGGAGCAATGCAGTCATGTGCAGTAGAGAGAGACTGCTGGAACAATGCAGTCATGCACAGTAGAGAGAGACTACCAGAACGATGCCGTCATGTGTAGTAGAGAGAGACTGCTGGAACGATGCAGTCATGTGCAGTAGAGAGAACTGTCGGAACGATGCAGTCATGTACAGTAGAGAGAGACTACCGGAACGATGCAGTCATGCGCAGTTAGAGAGAGACTGCCGGAACGATGCAGTCATGCGCAGTAGAGAGAGACTGCGGAACGATACAGTCATGTGCAGTAGAGAGAGACTGCCAGAACGATGCAGTCATGCGCAGTAGAGAGAGACCTACCGGAACGATGCAGTCATGTGCAGTAGAGAGAGACTGCCGGAACGATGCAGATCATGTGTAAGTAGAGAGAGACTACCGGAGCGATGCAGTTATGTGTAGTAGAGAGAGACTGCCGGAGCGATGCAGTCATGCGCAGTAGAGAGAGGACTGCCGGAACGATGCAGTCATGCGCAGTAGAGAGAGACTACCGGAACGATGCAGTCATGTGTAGTAGAGAGAGACTGCCGGAGCGATGCAGTCATGTGCAGTACAGAGAGACTGCCGGAACGATGCAATCATGCGCAGTAGAGAGAGACTACCGGAACGATGCAGTCATGTGCAGTAGAGAGAGACTACCGGAACGATGCAGTCAATGCGCAGTAGAGACAGACTACAGGAACGATGCAGTCATGCACAGTAGAGAGAGACTACTGGAACGATGCAGTCATGCGCAGTAGAGAGAGACTGCCAGAACGATGCAGTCATGCACAGTAGAGAGAGACTGCCGAACGATGCAGTCATGCACAGTAGAGAGAGACTGCCGGAACGATGCAGTCCATGCACAGTAGAGAGAGCGACTGCCGGAACGATGCAGTCATGCGCAGTAAGAGAGAGACTGCCAGAACGATGCAGTCATGCACAGTAGAGAGAGACTACTGGAACGATGCAGTCCATGCGCAGTAGAGAGAGACTGCCGGAACGAATACAGTAATGGCACAGATGAGAGAGACTGCCTGAACGATACAGTCATGCGCAGTAGAGAGAGACTGCCGGAACGATGCAGTCATGCGCAGTAGAGAGAGACTGACGGAACGATGCAGTCATGCGCAGTAGAGAGAGACTGCCGGAACGATGCAGTCATGCGCAGTAGAGAGAGACTGCCGGAACGATGCAGTCATGCGCCAGTAGAGAGAGGACTGCCGGAGCGATGCAGTCATGCACAGTAGAGAGAGACTGCCGGAACGATGCAGTCATGTGCAGTAGAGAGAGACTGCCGAATGATGCAGTCATGCACAGTAGAGAGAGACTGCCAGAACGATGCAGTCATGCACAGTAGAGAGAGACTGCCGGAACAATGCAGTCATGCGCAGTAGAGAGACACTGCCGGAGCGATGCAGTCATGCGCAGTAGAGAGAGACTACCGGAACGATGCAGTCATGTGCAGTAGAGAGAGACTACCGGAACGATGCAGTCATGCACAGTAGAGAGAGACTGCCGAAACGATGCAGTCATGCACAGTAGAGAGAGACTGCCGGAGCGATGCAGTCATGA